>JARCFY010000004.1:92258394-92488394 GCA_029233225.1 Lepidodactylus listeri
CTTTGCCACTAACCTCGCCTCACACTGTAATTCCCCATTAGGAAGTGATTTTACTTTGTACAACCCATCTACATCCAAACATTTTTTATCTGTAGGCAACTCTGTTAGCTTAAACACTTCATGTTGTGTAAGCAATTTGTACTTTTCTGCCATGGCATTTAGCCAACATTGCTTTTCTTTTTCTGGCAGAGATAAAACTTCCTGAAAACATTTTGGCTCTTGCACATAAACATGATTTACAGAGTTGTCAGTTTCAAAACCATACTGTACAGGAGGAATTCCTTTTGTTGTCCTCTGAGATACTCTGGGCACTGGTCTATCACTCTGCACTTGATCAGAAACACTGTCTACAGATTCCAAAGAAACCTCCTTCTGTTTCACTACATTTTCAGTGCTTTCTGACATTGGCAATACTGTTTGTGATGACCCCTCAGTCCCATGTATTCTTTGCCAGTTTGAGTTCTCACAAAAGTTTGCTGACCTGCTGAAGCTTAATTTTTGATTTTGGTTTGCAAATCTATAAGCCTTCATACCAGATTGATAACCTAGGAACAGGAGATTCTTTGACTTCTTCCCTCCCTTCCTTCCCTCGTTAAGTGGTATATGAACCCAGGCTTTGGTTCCAAAAACCCTCAGGTATCCCAACTTGGGATCCTTGTTATATAGCAACCTGTAAGGAACCTCATTAATTGATCTAGACCATACTCTGTTTGTAATGTAAAACACATTTGTTATTGCTTCAGCCCAATAAGACATAGTTAAATTTGCATCTTCCAACACTGAATGCATCATGGTCTGTAAAACACCTGCTCTGCTTTCAGCCACACCGTTTTCCTGTGGTGTTGAAACATTTGCAATGCGATGTGCCACCCCCTGAGTTTTCAGCCATTGTTTAAACTCATTGGACATAAATTCTCCTCCCATGTCAGTTTGCAGCGCACATAAATCAGACCTTAACTGCTTTTGCACTCTTTTAGCCCAGTATTTGAACGTCTGAAATACTTCTGACTTTTTCTAAAGTGCATACACCCAACAAAATCTCGACCAGTCATCAATCAAGATAAGGGCATATTTGTTTTGTGAATGGCTTTTAGGGTAACGTCCTATAACATCTGCATGAACTAGCTCTAGAGGCCTGTTTGACACTCTGTTGCCCGCACTGTGAGACAGGGGATGCTTTGGACTTTACACTTTTACAGATCTGGCAGTCAAGATAGTTGTTGCAACCCTGCACTTTCTCCTTGCCTAGAAGTGCAAGCGTTTTGTTAATAGTGTGATAACTGGCATGTCCAAGTCTCCTGTGAAGTAAGTGAATGCAGTTTACATGTGGGCTACTGTTTATGACTTGCCTAGCCTCAACATGTTCATTCTGCAATACATACTCATTATTTTTAGACTCACTCTCTGCTAGAGTCACACCACCCCTGTAAATAGTATATACATTGTTATCAAAGCATACAGAAAAACCTGCTTTGTCCAGAGCACTCACACTCAATAGATTGTTCTCCAGGGTAGGCACACACAAAACATTTTTGAATGTATATCCAAGTGTTGGGAAGAATATTTCACCTTCACAAGCGACAAGTGAATCACTCCCGTCTGCCAGGCTCACATGCTTCAGATGCGATGGTTGTTCATTCTGCAACAGATGCCTGTCTTGACAGAAGTTCTGTGATGCTCCCGAGTCTATAATCCAAACTCCACAAGCAGAAGTGGTGCCTGTAACAACAAGCTTAGCATTTTGTGTAGATGCAGATCTCTGGGTCTTTGTTCCATGCCACTTCTGCACCTCGGGGCAATTCCTCCGGAGATGAGTTGTAGCTCCACAACCAAAACAATGATGGACCCTCAGTGTGACCTGCTGCTCCTTACTATCCACTTTGCTGTTCATGATGCTGCCGGCTCCTGCAGATTCCACAGTTCTGGACTGCCTCCAAGACTGTGCTGCCTTGTCCTTGAAGTGATTAGGCCTTATCTCTTCCTCAAGCAGCCAGCCTGTTACATATGCCAATGTGAGTCTTTGAGCTTCTGCAGACTCCAGAGCTGTAATCAGCATGTTATATTGCTCTGGGAGAGAGCTTAGAATAATATACACTTGATCTTCCTCAGATACCGCTTTGCCTTGCTGTTCCAGCTGTTGGCAACATTCAGCTAGAGTATTTAAATGCTCTCTAACCGATCGTCCTGGCTTTAACACAGTTTGATATAGCTGGTATAATATGCATCTCTTTTACAATGAAGGTTGTAGTTACTAATAGGGTCAAGTAGTGTTATCTTTGACTATGATATTTATTTATTTATTGTTCCTTTAATTCATTTATACCCTGCCTTTCTTCCCAATGGGGACCCAAAGCAGTTTACAACATTCTTCTCTCCTCCATTTTATTCTCACAACAGCCCTGTGGGGTAAATTAGGCTGAGAGAGGGTCACCCAGTAAGCTTCCATGGCACAAGTGGGGATTCAAACCTGGGTCTCCCAGGTACTAGTCCAACACTTTCAACTGCTACACCACACTGGTTATCTAATCAGTCTGATAATGAAGAAGAAAAAAATGTGAATTACATTTAAAGTGCCAAAATACCATCAAGGTATGAAGAACAGAGACTTTATCCTTTAGGTTACTAAAACAAAACAAATAAACAAACAAAATCCAAACAAACAAAAAAGCTAACACAGAAATACTTTATATGTAGTGCTATTATTTTGGCCCACCAGAGGGAGCCCCTCTTATTTCATGCATGCAAAAGTCATGGGAAATTTTATAGAAAATTAACAAAAAGTGATACTGTAATTTCCTAGCTCACAGAAACATTCATGTATGTACTTGATCAGTATTTTTTTTTTAAAAAAGAAAATTTAAGGGAGACAGATTAAATAGTGTCGTGAGACAGGGAGATTTGGTACCACATGACTTTAAAGAATTATGAATATAAAATAGTGGAAAGAAAATATGATAGCTGGGAATCTTTAATCAGAGGCAGAAGTGATTTGATTCATATTCATTGCTTTGCTTGCTCTAAGAACTCTTCAAAAAGAATTATTAGCAATAATGGTTAGCAATAACCATTGGTTCATCATGTGTAAACCAAGATATTTTCTCAAAAAGCTACAGTTCATTACATGTTGCTAAATTCACCAGAAAGATAACATCAACAGAGAGCCACACACTTAACAACATTCTGCACTGGACTATTGACCAGACTGCTAGCCAGAACAGTGGGTTTTGTAGATCAATTGAAACTTGTGGTCCTAGATAAAAAACATGTTAGTTTTTCTGCACCAAAGCTTCATCTATGGCCATATTCTGTGGTTTGTCAAGTACAGCATTAAAAGTGTCCCAAGATAGCCATTATCCAAATGGTGAAGGTCATTTGGCTTGAGTACATCCAGCTCATCTTCCATGATGACATATATCTGGACCAACTGATTCTTGCAAAGGTTCACAAGAGCAGAGAAATGGAATTCTTAAAGAGCAATTTCCAATCAGGCAAAATGGTCTTCAGACAATTCTGCAGCATTCTAACAAGGAGAGCTTCAAGCAGATGGGTGGGAGGAATGATGAGAGCTCAGTCAGCATGTCAATCGGTCTTCCAGTATACTTGCAAATGTGGTACACCAGATCTGTAACGTTTCAGCTCAGTAACTAAGAAAAACAAAGGTCACCTACAGTGCATTTACCAACAACATGCAGTTCATTCAGAAGTTCACTAGAAACATGCAGTGCTGAAATCTGATTTCCATGAGATGCTTTGAAGGAAAGGGAGAAATGAGCAAAAGCTGTGGACAACTGAAGACCATTAAAGCATACAGCTACATTTAGCATCTCTAACTTATTTACAACCTAAGTTTTTAGTCCTTCACAGAATGTTCCATGAGTGATAATGACTCTTGTACTACTTAGTATGCTGTGTCTGATTCCCGAATTTGAGTGATTCAGACCTTCAGTCTAAGTCTCAGTCCAAGTCTTTAGGGTGGGTTGGCATTTACTGGTCACTTTCTGTTCACATGGCTGGCAACAATCAGCAGGGGACCATTGTGATCTGCACAGGTTGCTACAGCTGGCTTCTTGTCTTAAAGTCTAGCACACTCCAGAACAAAAAGTAAATGAATATCCATGGAATATCTCCTGCGGTCTAGTTGGAAACATTGGAAACTCAGGATTTATCCTCGTGCAGTGTTTCTCAATCTCTGTGAGTATAGATCTCCTTTAAAACTGTCCTACTTTTGGCAATCCTACATTTTTCACATTTTCCTTTCATTAGAGATTATAAAGAATATTAGCTTCAAGAAATATATCATTACTACTGGAGGCAACCTCAATAATTGTTTTAATAATGTATATAATATTTTTGGATTCTTTACAACCTGAAAGGGATTGAAAGGGGTAAAGTGAATTGTTTTATGGGAATGTAGGATATGAAGGAAGTGCCCACTTGGTTTGTGGGGCTTTTTAGAATTGAAAACAGGGGAAAGAAAGCTGAAAGTCAAAACCAAAAATGCATGGAAAGCACAGCTGACACAAATCTGTGATAGAATAATAATATTGAATACAGCAAATATTTGATAAATATGCCATATACATACAACTACAAACACTTTACCCAGACGATTAGAAGTACACAGAGTTTCTGGGTAAAGAGCAATTGCCTTGCAATCAATTTCTTCAATGAATGTTGATAACAATATCACTCAAAAAGTGCAAGTTGAAATGGGTTCCTACCTGGAAAATGATTGCATTAATAGTTGTACAAGTGGAGAACACACAAGGTCCGGGGTATCTCATTTTCCCCTCTCTCACTATTATCTTTTTTCCTTCCCTGAAAGCCCCCATAGCTTCTCCCTTTTCCTTGCTTCCTTCTTTCCTTCCCACCCACTAGCCAACCAATGTTTATCTGGCCTCCTGTCTTCAGCATTCCTTCCTTCCCTTCTCCTGGCAGCCTTTGCCTAGGGAAATTATAGCTCAGTTGCACAGTGCTGGCCACTGGGGTGGGCCCAGGTGCACAGTGGGGAACCTACTAGGACTTATAGGGGGCACCTCAATTTCCCATGTATCCCCTTCCTCACATTATTTCTTCATTCCTTCTTCCTGGCAACCCCTATATCCCCACCTTTACCTTCTTCCTTCTATCCTTCCAACTTACCAATCAAGCTACCTTTTTATTTGCCCCCGTCTTCAGCTATATTTATTATTTCCTTAATTTATACCCTGCCCTTCTTCAGAGTGGCACAAACAACCCTTTGAGGTACAGCAGGCTGACAGTTTGGGATTCAAATCTGGTCTCTCTCCCCATTCCGTCTGAAAACAAATTTTATTATTTTTCTACTTGTTCAAAATTTTACATAGTTACTTTCAAAATATTACCATCACTATCCTATTTTCTATATAACTATGTATTCCAGTTACAATTCAAAACCTTTAGGACTTCCCGCCTCACCTATACCATTATATATATAACAGCAATTATAAGGATTTAAAAGTATTAACTCTTACAGGTAACATATTTGGTTATAATTTTTTTAAAAAAACATTTAAAAGTATTATCTAAGTATTATCTAAATGTTATATGTAATCTAGTTTCCATTCTTGTCATTTCAAACATTCAGTATATTTCCCTTAAAAAGAATTATTTCTTCTTTTAAACATCTAAGATCAATAATTAGACAATGTAAAAATATTATTTTTCATATATCACTATTGTTCTAGATATTCTTTCAAGTCTTTCCATTCTTCTAGAAACCTTTCTGAATCTTGATTATTCAATTTTCTTGCCCATTTGTCCATTTCTGCCATAAGTAGCAATTTTCTCAACATTTCCATATGTCTGGAGTTTTCTCGCTTTTCCAGTTCTGAGCGTAGACCATTCTCACTGTAGTCATCATATACCATGTTAGTGTCCTTTTAGTTACATTTACATCCTCTAACTTAAGACCAAGCAATAACATTTCAGGCAGCTTTTTAAAGGTACATTTCAAAAAAATTTCCATTTCAACATGAATCATAAACCAAAAGACTTTAGCTTTATCACAAGTCTACCACATATGGTAGAAAGAACCTTCTTTTTGTTTACATTTCCAATACTTATTAGACAACCGTTAATCAATATTTACTATTTTTTTCGGACCTTGAAGCATTTTCTGTAAATCAACTCTCTTACTCTCTTAGTGGTAAATTGCACTACCACATCTCTTGGCAATTTAGTGGTAAATTGCACCACCACATCTCTTGGCAGATTTTTCACCCTCTGAATTAACTCTAAGGACCAAGTAAATATTAGATTTTATGTCCTCTTCTTCATCTTTCAAATAGCCACTCAAGGCTTCAATAATCCTTGTGAGTATGTTCTCGCCCATCTTTTCGCCTATTCCTCTAAATCTTAAGTGCTTTTGCATCTCCTTGTATACCATCATTGTTTCCATTCTATAATTCTCTTTTGTCACTTTTTGAATGTTTTCTTCCAACACAAGCATTTTGTTTTCCATCTCTTTCGATTTTTTTGCCACATTTTGAATTTTAGTCTTTAGGTCTCCAAAATTCTTATCCACTTGTTCAGCTAAGTCATTTATTTTCTTATCCAATTTCTTAGCCAATTGTTGATTTTGCTGGCTAAGATCACTAAAAGCTTCTGTCATCCTTTTGTCCATCGCCTCTATCATAGCCATTAGTTCAGTATCTTTTTTAGGAGCCATCTTGGATGCTGACCAGGTTGCAGCCCGCTTTCTTTGTTCAGACTCCGTTTTTATCCTTTAAAAAAACCTGATTTTTTGGTATCTTCCAATTTCAACGTTTTTGGGTTCTATCAATCAGTTTTGAAGAGCTTTGACAAATGCCGTTATTTTCACCGTTCTAAGGTGTTTACTTTTCGAGATATTTGATTTTAAAGTTTTAGTCCTCCCCAAAATGGCGGACGTCTTTTCTCTGTGGTACTGGTCACAGGTCTTACTTCCTGGTTCTTTCACCCAGAAGTGCTCTTGCTAGTTGCAGTCCTCTCAAGTCCCTTCCTCTTCAGTTCTTTTCTGCTCTCAGCCAGACATCACTTCCTGTTGTCTTCATTTTTTCTCGCGCCCATGCAGATCTCGCGATGCCTCCAATCCCTCCAGCCCTCTCCTCCGTGACTGCAGGAATGGTAAACAAAACACTTTTCTGGCAGTTTTTAGCTAAAATCCAACTCTTTTAAAACAGGAAAAAGTCTCAGTATATTCTTCAACTGATCCTCTGCTTATCACTCTGTTTTCTTTGCTCTTAAAGACACGGTGCCGATAAGCAACAAGTTTTTTCGTTACCTTTAGATGTTTTTTGGGTAAAGGTGAAGCTTCATAAATTAGAGTTTGTCTTCTTTTAGTCAAGAAATCAGGGGAGTGGAGGTTTTATGCTGAATAAATCAGCCCAGTTCAGCTCTCTAGAGTTGCTTGGAGAGCCTGCACTGGGAGAGGAGATCAAAGTGTTAACAAATCTCCTCTGAGATTTATTGCTCACCGATCTCAACTCTGTCTTGGGTCTTGTTGCTTGCTGGACACTCCCCTGCCTGGGGAGGGTTGCATCAGGTGCTAAAAGCCCCCGAGTTGTCAGAAAAACCACCGTCCACCCTGAACATTTACAGGGTGCGTCAAATCTCCATTTTCCCCTGATCGGAAGCCCCCTGATTCCAACATTATTCAGCTCCATTATGCCCTGTGGTGAATCTTTCTGGAGGGCTGGAGGGGCTTTTTGATCAAATTGCACCAAAGTTGCAGCAGAGCTGCTATTGCCTATCCTTTTATAATCCCAAAGTTTCATGTAAATTGGAGCAAGAGGTCCACTTCTATATACCCTTGAACAAGGTGCCTCCAGCCATTCTCCATTGTTTCCAGGGGTGGGGGCATGCTTTTCCCAGGGAAACAATAGCCAAAGACACAAGAATAAGTAATGCAGCCTCTGGCCAAAAAAATATCAAAGCAGACTGAACCAACAAGCCCAAAGAGCCAATGCAGAACTGGGGAATCCATGAAGTAGTGTGAAATAATACAGCAAACCTAATACAAATGTACAATCCAAGAAAACAACCCAATGTCAAACCAGAGAATTCTCCAAGAGAAACTTAATAGGAACACTGATGCAATCTGTGCCAATGTACAACCTGAGAATCCAAGGCAAAAAACACAGATTCCACTGCAAACCACAAAACCAACACAAGCCAACTTTCACAAAAAATACAACATTGCAAGGCCTGTAGAACTAATTCAAAAGCACAGGATAAGAACATAAGAGAAGCCAATGTTGGATCAGGCCAGTGGCCCATCCAGTCTGACACTCTGTCACACAGTGGCCAGAAACACCAGGTGCCCTCAGGAGGTCCAGCAGTGGGGGCAGGACACTAGAAGCCCTCCCACTGTTGCCCCCCCAAGCACCAAGAATACAGAGCATCACTTGCCCCAGACTGAGAGTTCCTATCTATACTTCGTGACTAATAGCCACTGATGGACCTCTGCTCTATATGTTTATTTAATTCCCTCTTGAAACTGTCCATGCTTGTAGCTGCCACCACCTCCTGTGGCAGTGAATTCCATGTGTTAATCACTGTTTGGGTGAAGAAGTACTTCCTTTTATCTGTTCTAACCCGACTGCTCAGCAATTTCATGGAGTGCCCAAATCTAAACCAAATCAACCTGGCAAGCTGAAACCAAGCCCTGGAAAGGAAACACTGACAGTAGGGTTGCCAACCTTCAGGTGGTGGCTGGATATCTCCCACTATTACAACTGATCTCCAGGTGACATAGATCAGTTCACCTGGGGAAAAATGGACTCTATGGCATTATACCCCATTTAAGTCCCTCCCCTCCCCAAGCCCCATCATCCTCAAGCTCCACCCCCAAAATTTCCAAGTATTTTCCTGGCAACCTTAACTAACAGAGATACACAACAAAATTCAAGATCAAAACAGTCCTTGGAGCATTAAAATTCTGGCTCCCAATATTCCCAGTTATACCTAAATATTTCTGGGACTTTTCAGAACCTATTTCCCAGTTAGGGTTGCTAGACTTCCAATCCATGCAAGGGTCCCCCCGTTTTCGAGCTGAACAGGGATGTCACCAGGTGATGTCCCCAACATGATGAGGTCACCCAGAAGTCCTAAGTTCCTTACATTCCGACATTATGGACAGCACAATCACAGCACAGCACCATTAGAAAACTGCAGACAAATTACCTGGATTAGATGGCCTACCAATGGAATTTTATAAATCATTTAGAAGTACTCTGACACTTTACCTTCTGCAGGTCTGTAATAAAGTGCTCAGTGATTGACAAATGCTGGCCTCCTGGTTGGAATCCTCCATTATTGTGATTCCCAAAGATAAAAAAGATCAGACAAATCCAGCCTCATACCGTCCAATTGTGTTAAACAATGATGTAAAAATCTTTACCACAATAATGGCAAACCATCTAAAAACCTTCATTGCGGATTACGTGCACCTAGATCAAATGGGGTTTATTCCTACCAGACAATTAACAGATAACATATAGCGTACACTAAATATTATCACTGCTGGAAAGAAGAGGATGTCTGAGTGCCTAATTCTTGCATTGGATTCCAAGAAGGCCTTCGATTCCATAGAACCAGCATTTATAACAGCATTATTCCAGAGACTGGACTTTGGTCCAAAATTCATGACAGTTCTGAACCTTCTGCTCTTGCAGTCCTCAGCCAGAACCAGAGTCAATGGGCAGAACACTCCTAACTTTCATCCAACAAGAGGAACAAGACAGAATTGCCCACTGTCTCCCCTGATTTTTGCGCTGGCAATCAAACCATTGGCAGAAAATCTTCATAGGGCAGAGGACTTTTCCGGGCTCACCATCAAAGGCATGGAACATAAGTTGACCTTATATGCAGATGATTTTATGCTGTACATCTCTAATCCCCAAAAATCCATACCGACCATCTGCTAGTTTCTAAGTGAATTTGAAACAGTTTCTGGTCTCTGTGTCAATTCTCAAAAGTCTGAGATTTATCTCATATCCATATCTCCTGCAGTGAAGGCCAATCTGATGAAAGCATTTTACTTCTCATGGATGCAATTTCCATGGAGGCATCTTGGAGTCTAAATACCACTCTACCTCAAGAACCTACTGTCCTTCAACTTCTACAAGTTACATAATGACACCCAAAAGTGTCTTAAGGAGTGGAACAATCTTACTCTCACACTGCCGGATAGATTGCATTTAATTCAAAGCTTCTGTGAACTAATGCTGCCATCCCCTGTGCGGGAGGTGGTTCCTGCCTGGGTAGGCCTCATGTCTGTGGAATGTGTCTCTGCCTCCTTCCCAGGAGTGCTTATCGCCTCACATGCTTTGCTGACCTTGGCTGTCTGTGTTCCAGCTGCTGTTTCCTTTCAGGTGAAAAACTACTTTGTTCCCACTTTATTCTCTGGGAACACTTAGCCAGTAATTCTTGCGCCTTTTTATCTGCTCTACAATTGGAGGTGTCATTTTGTTGCAGCCTTTTTGAATTGTCTATATCTGTCCTAACCTGATGACAAAACACCATTACTAACACAAGAAGTGTGGATGACCATTCAGATCTATCTTCAATAAAAGATTTCTTGTTTAAGAACTCTGGTTGCTGATTGACTCTATAGGACTCTCAAAGCTTCCTGTTTCTCTTTCGGGCACTGCCAATTATGATCCCGGAAGGTGACCTCAAATTGTGGCAAGACACACTAACTTCATTAAGACTTGATCATTGCATCCCGTCTCAACCTGCCCTTAAGGGTGGTCTCAACCTACCAAACCTAAGGTGCTATTATCAAGCAACAGCCCTTTGTAATGCATTACAGATAATACACGACACTAATCTAACCAACTGGATGTCTTTAGAGCAAGTCTTGGTTGCCCCACTCACCCTCCAAGAAGCTTTTTGAAGTTCCAAATCACAGCGATCCAAGCAGACCATAGATAACCCCTACGTGTCACACATCCTGAAGATCTGGGATGCTCAGAGACAACGCCTAACATCTTCTATCTCACCTCTTTCTACTTTTACACAGCAAGAGTGGTTTCTCCCAGGTCAGGAACCAGAAGCATTTCAAGACTGGACACAGGCAGGCTTCCTTTGTCTTCAAGACCTAATGCAAAGAGGGAAAATACTGTAAAAATCTGACTTTAAAGATCAAATCAACAAACCAATCTCCTGGGTCAGGTATTATCAACTAAAAAGCCTCATAGAACACATGTCAGATAGGGAGATCTTCAAGAGGACCAAGACACAATTCGAAATACTACTTGAATCATACTCTGACCATTCAAAACATCTGCTTTCAAAAATATATAAATTTCACATAGATCATTACAGCTCATTTAATATGACATACCAAGCTGCATGGCACCGAGACCCGGGATACAATCTGACAGAACATCAGTGGTCACTGATATGGTCCACCACAGTCAACAAGTTTATAGTATTCAAGATCAGGTTTCAATTTTTCAAACTGATTTCCCACTGGTACTACACTCCGAGCCATTTGAATCATATGAATAGTACATACCCACCTTTTTTCTGGAAGAACTGTGGAGAAATTGGAGATTACATGCATTGTTGGTGGAGCAGTTCTGGTAGACTGTTGTTGCTGAAATTGCCAAAATAACATCACAGTCGCTTCTGATGACACCAGAAACTATTCTCTTACATCTTAGAGAGCCTTAAAAGATGAGGATCCTCTCCTTCATCTTATGACATACTTATTGGCGGCAGCTAAACTTGCTATAGCAGCCACATGGAAATTGACCAGACCTCCTACGATGATGGAATGGAGAAATAAAGTATGGGAACTATTCATCATGGATAAAATCACTGATGTTCTGATCATTTCTCATTCGAACTCTTGTAAGTCCTATTCTAATATGGTACGTACCTGGTTTCCTTACCTGCAATACATGACGGAAAATTATCTTCAACCACAAAACCCAAGCTACATGTCTTGGCTTCACTTTTAATTGAGTAATTTTTCTGATGCTTAAGCAACACAATAACAGTTAAATAAACAAATTGTCCTTACTAGTAGTGGGTACTCTCAGGCAACTCCTAAGTAACATGTCGGACAAAGATTTTTTGTTTTTTCCCCCTTACATCAGACTAATGGTGGTATAGTTTAACAAATATTAACAGGTGTGTTTTTAGCCATGTGTTATTGTCAATGTGTAACTTCCTCTGTTTTATTACAAAATATTTGTGTTGTTTGTATTTTAACAATAAAACTTTAAAAAAAAGAAAAGAAAAGAAGAAGTGACATCATTGCATTGCTACCACTGGAGGGTTGACACTCTTTTTTTGGGCAAACTCTATGGTTTTGAAGGCAAAACAATCATACAGTTTTGCCCCAAAACTAGAGTGTTATCCCCAACAGCAGTGACATGATGATGTCACTTCCAGGTGATGTTATTGCACCCTAAGCACTTCACACATGTGGCAAAAGATCCCAAGCAGGACCCAGGAACCCCCCACCAGATCGCAGGTATATCCAAATGCTTATCCCTAGTATCAGCTCACCTGGTGGTTGCTGCCAGGCCTTACACTGATGAGTCTTCTTCAAAGGCCAAAAGAGTCGTGTCCCCTTCCCCTGACCTTTACTGACACAAACAGAAGCTGGATACTGTTGTGGCTGCTTAGCAATGAGCACTGAGTTTCTTAAAGCTGCAGGCACTACTTCTACTATTTGAGGGGTTAAACCGTCCAATGCACTTTTCCAGATTCCAGATTTTTCTTCAAGCCTCGGGCCTTTCTCGGGTTCATAGAAAGACCTCTTTTGTCTGTTCATGGGCTCAATCTCCAGATTTAAGTATCCACAGAATGGCCATGTTGAGATTAAGATATACAAGAAGGGGGACCCGTGATACTCGTGGGGAGAGTATTCCCCACAGCTCCTGCAGTAGCAGGAGGAGCTCTGCAGGAGGAGGAAGTGGCAGTAGGTGAGCCTTCTCCCTCCTCCCCCCCGAGCACTGGTGAGGCCTGAGCAGCTCACAGCCGCTGGTCTGCCAAACTTTCTCCCCACTTCCTCCCCAGGGGTGGCAGTGGCAGCGAGGCCCGCCAAACCTTTTCCTGACCCCCTTCCTCCCCAGCAGTAGTGGTGAGGCTCACCAAACCTTCTCTTACCCCTTCGTCCCCAGTGGTGGCGAGACCTACCAACCCTTCTCCCTCCTCCCCCCTGACACTGGCGAGGCCTGAGCAGCTCACAGCCACCAGCTTGCCAGCCTTCTTCCACACCGTACCCAGCAGCGGTGGCGAGGCCCGCCAAGCCTTCTCCCTCCTCCCCCTGACACTGGCAGTGGCGAGGCCTGAGCAGCTCACAGCTGCCGGACGCACCAAGTCTACCAAGCCTATCAAATCCCCCCTACCAAGCCTGCCCCCCAATGGCCAGAGGGTTCCCTGCACACATGCAGGGAACACTTTTACTTTTGAGGGGATTTAAATATCCCCTGTATAGTTTTTTAAACAGTTTAGATTTTTCTGCACACCTGGGGAATCCCCCAAGTGCGCAGGGAAATCTCTTTGCCCCCCAAGTGATCCTGATGTGCAGATTTAGATATCCACATGGAGGGGGCAACTTGGCTATTTGTATATAGACAAGTGGAGACCCACAAGAAACTTGCAGGATAGTTATCCCATTCTTCACACCTTTACTTCCTCCCTTCCCCCTACCTCTCTCACTTTCTCCCTTCTGCCCCCCTTCCTTACTCTCTTTCTCTCCTCCATGTATGTTACTTCCTCTCTTTCTGACCTGTCATCATTCTCTTTGTTTTTCTGCCTCCCCAACTCATCACTGTTTCTCTCTCTTTCTGCCCCCTCACTCCATCACTCTCCCAGCCTCCTGCCTGCTTCCTCTCCCCCCACAGCAGTGGTAGCAGTGCTCTGGGAATCACAATGGATCTCCCAGCTGCAGAGATCAATTCACGTCAGGGCTGCCAGCTCCAGGTTGGGAAATTCCTGGAGATTTGGGGGTGGAGCCTTGGGACAGTGAGTCTTGGGGAGGCAAACAGCCTCAGCAGGATATAATGCCATAGACTCAACCCTCCAAAGCAGACAGTTTATCCAGGGGAACTGATCTCTGTCACCTGGACAACAGTTGTAATTCTGGGTGCTCTCTAGCCCTTGTCTGGAGGCTGGCAATGGTAGTTCAAGTAAAAGAAATGGCTGGTTTGCAGGGTGGTGTCTATGCTATTATACTGGTCTGTAGTTTCTCCTCAAATTCCACCCTCCCCAGGCTCCACCCCTCAAACCAGCCATTTCAAGATGGGGATCAAGATGGGGATCTGAACCTGGGTCTCGCAGATCCCAGTCTGAAGCTCTAACTGTTACATCACACTGGCTTTCATTGGGTGGCTGCTGATGAACAGTAGCAAAGCAGCTGGGCCTAATTAAGTCATACAAATCAGGTGGTATCAAGTCACACAGAGGGTGCTGCCTAGGGATGCCAGCCTCCAGGTGGGACCTGGGGATCCCCTGGTGTTACTGCTCATCTCCAGACTACAGAGATAACTTTCCATGGAGAAAATGGATGCTTTGGGGAGTGGAGTTTATGGCATTGTACCTCACTGAGGTCCCTGTCCTCCCCAGGCTCCACCCCCAAATCTCCAGGAGTTTCCCAGCCTGGATCTGGATCCACTGCCGGTGGCCGGGGGGGGGGGTGTAGTTGGTAACCCTAGACTGCTGCCAGTAAAAACCCTGCCTTTGACTGACAGAAACAGTTAGAACCCTCCCATCTCCCCCAAACATTGTAATCTATTACAGTTGACGCCTGGAGCTGATGCCATTTCAAATGGTATTGGGGGGAATTCAATGGTCCCTAAAGTTTTTTTAAAAAACTTTTTGGATTTTTCTGCAGACTGAGAAAGGCCCATGACTATGTAGGAAAAGCTGTTGGGGGAGAGTGAGCTCTCTTTTGACAGATGTAAGTATCCACACAGAAAAAAAACTCTCTCGGAATTAGTATATAGATTGATTGCATGCATACAGAGGCTAGATGGCTGTAATAAGCATTGCAGTGTTTCCTTAAATTAGTCAAACTCCCTGTTCTGATAGAAATTCCTCCTGACACCTGTCCCAGGGATATGATCTCCTTGGGTCTTCAAGTATCAGTATTATACACAGGGGATTCTGACAAAACACCAGCAATAGCTGGCCTGTGTTACTGCAGCAGTGATTGGGGTTGCTGGCTTTGATTGAAAAGCTCTCTTTAAATTGGTATTTTTTGTTGCACTGGAGCCTAGGGGCAGATGGGAGTGGAGGCAATAGTTAGGAGAAGGTAGGAAAGTGTTGTTTTCTGTCTGTTACTGCCTTGCTGGAAAGGCTGAAATGAATTTGAGGAGCAAGACAGAGAATAATCATCATTTATTCTCTGATAATATTGGAGCTTCATAACAGTTCCAAGGATGCTAACCATCTGTGTCCTTAAGTGGCCCACTAGAGCTCTGCAAAATGCCAATTTTAAAAATTATTCAACTGAATAAGGAGGAGTTCACCTGTCTTATGCCTGAGTCTCTCTTGGGTTCCTTTTCTATGCATATTCAATTGAATTGGGGGAATTAAGGGGATTTAAGGGTAACTAGAGAATATTTGCCAAACTCTCTTTATAGACTTGCAGAGATGTGCTTTGTGCTCTAATCAAGTCAGTAGTTCAGGACATGGCCAGAGGGTCAGAGGGGCTAGAGAAAAGCTACTTCCTCACAAGAGAGGCAGTTGAAAGTGCCTTTAGAAATTAAAAAAAAAATCTCAGACCAAATATATTTTGTTAAATAAGTCTTACATGTCCTTGTTTGGTATAGTAAATCCCTAACTGTTCAAAATGAGAAAAATCTAAAGTATTATATTTCCATACAAGAAAATAACTTGTATGTGAATTAATAGCTTACTGTATCCAATCCGATTACCTTTACTGGGATGTAACTTACTGTGTCATGGAGAACCAATGCCTCAATGCCTGACGACATGTTGACTTGTTGGAATTCAATGTGCAAATGAGCCACTAAAAGAGAAGATGGATCTGGATCTTTATTGGGGGAAAGCCATGTTGGTGAACTGTTGAATCATACCTTATTTATGCCATTGGATCAGAGATGCAAAGAAATTTCTGGGAGAGAGGGCTGATGCAGTGCCTCCTATTGATCTAGTTCAGGGGTGTCAAACATAAGGCCCATGGGCCAGAACCAGCCCATTCAGGGCTCTTATCCCATCTGCAAGCACATTGTCATTACCTTTATTGTCAGATGATAGAGGCTGTGCATTATGTGCCGGTATACTGTCCCAGTGCTAATGTGTAAATGGGCAGTGGAAGTGGAAGGGTGGGCATCAGGAAGATATTGTAAGAAAATACTATAACAGTGTTAATGTTTTAAGTATGTTTGTATTTTCAGTAAAAATAATATTGTTAATTGGGTTTACCTGTGTCCTTTATGAAGTTTGTATCTCCCGTACCGGGCATTACATTTTATGGCACACATTGCCCAGCCCAATAAAGTAACATTTATGTTAGATCGGGTCCTCGTAACAAATGAGTTCTACGCCTCTGATCAAGTGATTTATTCAAGGGTTCATATCTTAATTTAATCTCACAATCTATTTATCTCACAAAGACTCTCCCTTAGCTACTTACCTACCCAATGCATACTTTCAGAAAGCAGGTTGGGGATGCTGTCTTATGCAGAAACAAGAAACAAGTCTCCCTGCAGGGAGATGGGTAGGTCAAGCCCTTCTCTGCAGCAGGTAAACTCTCTACAGGAAGGATTTTTGGAAAAGGAAACATTCAGAAATGTGATCTTCTAACTGCATTCTGAATGATCTGGTTTTAGGATGGCTGGGCAATGTGCTCAGTCAAAACCCATAGATCACCCTTCACACTCTTTAGCACTGAAGAATTTCACTCATAGCTCAAAGCAATATTATGTGCTCAACCAAAGCCATGTACTACTTAATAATAGCATTTACATAGTACTTTCTAAATGCTCAAAGTGCTTCACAAAGTATCTCAGTAAATAAAAATAAATATGTTACTTCCTGACAGTTTATGGCCAGTTAGACCAAGCAAGCAGTGCTAATGCTCTGTCTGCTCTGACATTAGACAGCTATAGACAGATGTAATGGAGACATTTAATTAGGTATCAGATGGTACCTTCTCACTGACCTCAGATAGTTTTCATCCAGTGGCATAAGAGGTGAAAAGCCTCATATCTTGTTTCTTATCATTGAGCCTTCCAATCAGTTGACCAAACAGGTGTTGTGTCAAAAGTTCACTTTTCCTATTAGTAAGCAAAGCAAATGCTGCATATTATATTATAGAGACTGGAAGGGTTAGGTAGGGGAGTAGGATTGCCAAGTAGAGGAAAATGTCTCATCCCTTTAATGGAGGATTAATGTGTGGAAATGGGCAGTTGAATCTTGCTGTGCATGGAGCAAAATAACATCACCTGGTAAATAACATAATATTATGCCTCAGTTAAAGGGAAAGAACATTGTTCTCCTGATCCAAAGACAGCCTTAGGGGAGGTGGGGAGATCATACTTCTAATGTCACTAGGGAGCAGTAAATTGTGGGATCTTAGCAATGGGTGTCTGGGACCCAAATTCTACTTTGTTGTGCAGCATTGGGCAAGTCATTGTTTCTCAGGTAGAAACTACATGTCATATGCAGTACTTCGATCTTTTTCCATGAGAGGGAGGTAAAGTAGTGTGAGGCAGGTTTTGAGCAAGAAAAAGGCTGGAGGAGGGAAAGGGTTAAGCAGTCTCCCCTCCCAGCTTCTCCTGATTTTAAAAAGCAACTATAGAGAAGAGATTGTTATGGCCATGTCTCACATTAAGCCTCAAATACTGGTGTTCCTTAGTCACAGACTGCTTGTGAAGACCGATGGGATATGAATTGTTAAAAAAAACACCTTGCTACATTAAAGAGATTTTGAAATGATTGAGGCTTTTGGAAAGCAGGTTCAGCCACCCAACCACCGAATGATTATGCTGTCCTTCCATACTAAACAATTAACTCATCATAGAGCAGTAAAGTTGTAGTGTTTCACACAGTGAAACATACTCTCTCTACACTCATCTGTCAAATAGCACTTGACCCAATGCCCAATTTTCTGACAAATTAGGTAATCCTCACCAAATCTGTTATTAAACAAATATGAAGTAGAAACTCTCAAAGTGCGATTACTACTAGAAAGAATGATTCACGTCCAGCCTCTGCTCCACAGCCTCCCTATAGTTTTACTCAATTGATTAACTCCAACCAGTTTTATCACTAAACTACTCATTTAATTTAGCAATCCACTAAAGCCTCCATTAAAATGCACCATGTGTCCCCCTTCTTGGTCCTTTAATAATTACCCACGTCTACTGTGTCTTCTAATCTCTTTCTTAATGAGCATCCCAAGCCCTTAATAATTTAAAAGGATGTCAAGACAAGTCTCAATTAAAGAGAAATTTTTCAGACGCATATGCAATGACAAGCGTTAAACCAATCGAAGGGAACAACCACCCTCATCTTTATTAGCAAAATGGGGGGGGGGGGGGGAGAAAGGAATCACATGGTTATAAAATGAAAATAAAAAATACTCAGTAGGGAATTTTGATACCAAGAGGCTACATTTATCCACATATTCATAGGGAGGAATTTAACAGAATTCAAATTCTGTTTGCCTACATTCTGAAATTAGGCTGTTATGTGAAGCATGCAGATCGATTTTAGTTCTTTTGGTGAAAGTAACAAGCCATTTAGCTCTTGTTAATTTCCAGCACAAGATAAAAGTAGGCAAACATGAAGGTGTTAAAGCTATTCATTCAGTTTCTAAGCCTAGACATTTATTTATTCATTTATTCATTCATTCATTCAATTTTATACCCCGCCCTCCCCGCTAGCGGGCTCAGGGCGGCTTACATGGCACAATGTGCAACTTTCAATACAATAAACTTTAAAATCCACAATAAAATCCGAAGCAATCTATTTCGATAAATACTAATTTAAACTGTGCTTCCAATTATAATATAAAACAGATGGCATAGGGTCAAGTGCAGTCTTCCATGGCCAGCAGGCTCGGGCTGCCCAGGGTAATCTGCATCATCAGCTCATAACATAGTGTGGGCATAATCAGGTGCGAGCGGTGGTGGCTCCTATTTGAAAGCCTGGCGGAAGAGCTCCATCTTGCAGGCCCTGCGGAACTGCATAAGGTCCCGCAGGGCCCTGATCTCACCTGGGAGTTCATTCCACCAGACAGGAGCCACCACCGAAAAAGCCCTAGCCCTGGTTCCGGCAAGCCTGGCCTCCTTAGGGCCCGGCACGCAAAGTAAATTTTGGGCCCCCGACCAAAGTGCTCGCTGGGGTATGTATGGGGATAGGTGGTCCCTCAGGTATGTTGGACCCTGGCCATATAGGGCTTTGAAGGTCAACACCATAACCTTGAAGCGAACCCGGTACACTATAGGCAGCCAGTGCAGTTCCGCAAGCACAGGCTGAACATGGTCCCTCTTAGTGAGACCCATCAACAGCCTGGCCGTGGCATTCTGCACCAGCTGAAGCCTCTGGGTTTGCGCCAAGGGCAGCCCCATGTAGAGAGCGTTACAGTGATCAAGCCTCGAGGTGACTGTCACATGGATCACTGTGGCCAGGTCATTGTGGTCGAGGAAGGGAACCAACTGCCATGCCAGCCGTAAATGATAGAAAGCTGACTTGGCCGTGGCTGCTACCTGGGCCTCCATTGTCAAGGAGGGATCCAGGAGCACTCCCAGACTCCTTACCTCTGACGCAGGTACCAATGGCACCCCATCAAAGTTCGGGAGCGGGACCCCCCCGCCCCAGACCACCCCAACCCAAACACAGGACCTCCGTCTTCACCGGATTCAATTTCAGCTGACTCTGCCTAAGCCAACCAGCCATGGTGTGCAATGCCCGGTCCAGATCTTGTGGGTCAGAGTCCAACTGGCCACCTAACATCAGATAGAGCTGGGTGTCATCAGCATACTGGTGACACCCAATCCCATACCTCTGGACAATCTGGGCAAGGGGGTGCATATAGATGTTGAACAACATCGGGGAAAGCACCGCCCCCTGAGGCACTCCACATTTAAGTGGGTGCCTCCTGGATTGGCGCTCCCCGAGCACCACCCTCTGTCCCCGATCTTGGAGAAAGGAGACAAGCCACTGCAAGGCCTGTCCCCGTATCCCCACATCAGCAAGGCAGCGGGACAGCAGCTGATGATTGACCATGTCGAATGCTGCCGACAGGTCAAGCAACAGCAACACCGCCACACTGCCCCAATCCAGATCTCTCTGGAGGTCATCAGTAAGGGCGACCAAAGCTGTCTCCGTCCCATGACCAGGGCGAAAGCCGGACTGGTAGGGGTCAAGGACCGAAGCTTCATCCAGGTAATTCTGCAGCTGTAACGCCATTGCCCTCTCAATTAATTTGCCCAAATAGGGCAAATTGGACACCAGTCGGTAGTTGGCCAATTCGGCTGGGTCCAGATGTGACTTTTCCAAAAAAGGATGGACCATCACCTCCTTGAGTGCCCCCGGGAACCGCCCCTCCTCGAGCAACATGTTAATAATTTCCAATGGCAAAAGTACCTCATTTTCTTTGCATGCCTGTGTTGTTTCCCTCCTGTCTTTTTGGTTGGCTTACTAGTGGTTTTATTTTGTTTTAACAAGACAAAAATAAAGCTCTGCCAGCATTCAAAATGATGCTGCCTCATTCAACTGGACCTGACCATCCATGACTATACGAGAGTCATTTTCACCTACTGTACGGATGTAAAAACAGCCACAAAGCAGAAGAACTGAAATTTCACCATTACGGTTGCTGCACAGTCACATATCTGTTTGGCATAGCTGCTTGAGTTGGAGGACAACAAGGAGATCCAGTACCTACAGTTGTCAAAACGTCATGTTCACTATCGGTGTGAACCAAGGAAAAAATTGTTACAATTTTGTATCCGGACTTCAGTAGGAAGGGGTTTACCATGATTGCTTCATTTTGGGAAGGGCATTACCAATTTATGTTAGAAATCCATGTGCTATTTTCATTTTCTGGATTTTCAGGACCATCTTGTGTGCATGCGCACTGCAGACACCATTCTTTACAATGGACAGCCAATTTAAGGGTCTGGGGCAGCAGCCATTGAACATAATTCCACCAAATTTCCTCAGAATGCAGTCCTCTCTCTCCTCTCAAGATCCCTCCCTCCAAATTTCAAGCAAAAGGACTCAGTCTTCGTGAATCTGAAGTAGGCAAGTTTCCATGCATGCACACTACAGGCACTGTTCTTTTCAGTGGTCAGCAAATATCAGGGACTGGAGCAACAATCATTGGAGACAATGCCAGAGGTGGTTAACTGGGAGCATTCTATGCTTCTCCCCTTGCAAGGATCTGATTTGCTGGAAGGACACTGTGGCCTGGGAAACCAGTGGAATCCACAATACAGCAAGCACATGCACATGCTGCTGCTAATTTGGTAAGCATCTGAATTCAAAAGTAATATGGATTTTTTTTTCCAGGGATGGTTTTTCATTTCATTAAGAATCACAGATAGTTAATACATTTCTGGGAATCAATTGAAACAGCCCTAAATAGTGATTTCAATGTATATTTTCAGCTTGGGAATTCCATTATGAACATCCCTAGTGTTCACCATAAAGTTTGCAGCATCACTAGTTGTTGCTGCAGTATAGCTCCATGCCATAAAGATGAGGTAATAAGAGAAACCCTTATTTCCATGAATGATTCTTAGTTCTTGCATCTTTAGTTCTTATCTGTTGTGTTGACATTCTAACATCCTCCTCTGGTTTTCACGCCTTCTGGTGGCTCTATATTTTCCCAAGTATGATTCTCCTTAAAAGAGACATACTCATCCTAGGTTACTTCCTAGCACTATCTTGACCTAAGTGATCATTTATTCATTACCTGACCCTTAACTCAGTAAAATCATAATTTTTCTGTATAATTTTGCAGTCTTTGGGAAAGTGTGAACAGTTGTTCTGGGTAACCTCAAAGTCCAGGGCTATGGGAATCTGCCTTTGTCTGTTCAACCCCTTTCGGTGGATTTGAGTGTTTTGACTTGAAGCCTGTCACAAACAGCATCACACCTACTTCATTTGAAAAATGCTGCTTGGAATACACATTCCTGTCACATTTTCAAGACTTTCTCAGCCACAAGTTGTTTGATTCTAACACATGTCCTGGTCACATAGAGAGAAAAAATCATCACTCAGTGTGACAATGTGCTTGGGCCTTTGCTGGTCTGCCCTTGAGCTCCGATTTGTCATACAACATAACTTGCTTTTTGCACCACTGAAGCACAAATGGTAAATATATTTCACACAAAGACTGAAGGATGTGTCTCTAGCTTTCCTATCCTTCTGACCCCTTTGCGTAAAAACTAAGGACGCTTATAAACAGAACTGTTGTAATGCAGGTTGAATCCCTCCAGGATGCAATGGCTCATGCTGATGGTGTTCTTCTGGAATAAACTGGAGGTGACTCTAATTGGCTCTTTGCTCTTTGATTCTTAGTCCATGGCTTGCAGCCCAGGCCACTGGAGGAGCCAGCATATGAGTCCAGGACCAGCCCAAGATGTACTTTGCTGTTGTACTGCTGTTTGATCGTTTGTTGGTATATATACATAGTTTCTTGTTTGGGTTGTAACTTGCTTTGAGTCTTTGCTGGGAAAATAATGGACTATAAATACTGAAAGAAATTAAAAAATGCATCAGTCTGGGTCATGACCGTGGCATTTTAAAAATCCTGATGTTTTCCTGCATAGGATAAATGTGTCTGTAACTTAATTTGGTTGGGGGGGGGGAGAAGTGGTGGTGGTTGGAGATACAAAGGAAAAGCAGCAGGCAGAGATCAGAGGGTAGGTACTGCTGTCTAGTAACTGAAAATTGCTTTCTCCTTAAACTGGTTTTCTCTAGAATATCTTGGTTTTACTACATGTGTTTGTAGTCTGGTCCAAAGAAAACTAGGTTCTTTTTACTGATGATTTTTTTTAAAGTGAAGCCTGAAATATAATGCTAGCTGGTTGAGGCTTCTTTCTTAAAAAGCCAGCTGTGGTGTAGTGGCTAAAGAGTGGCAGACTCTAATCAGGAGAACCAGGTTTGATTCCCCACTCTCCATATGCAGTTAGCTGGGTGACCTTGGGCCAGTCACATCTCAGGGCTCTCTCAGCCCCACCTACCTCACAGGGAGTCTCTTGTGGGGAGAGGAAGGGAAGGCAATTGAAGACATATTCAGGTAGTGAGGGGTGGGATATAAAACCACTTCCTCTTCTGTTACACTCGTAGCATGAGAGTTGCTATAATCAGGGTCCTTGCCATGTTGTTGTGATACCACAAGAAGCTGCAGGTCACATGGGAAGAACTCATAGTTCTGATCCTTCAAGTAATGGAACAATATGAGAGTGGTGAGGAGCACATACTGTGACCCAGGCTTCCTTCTATGAGGTGCAGGGTATCTCATATTTCCTCCTCTGCATGGTAAATAGTCACAGTGTAGCTCCAACTAAGCTGTCAGCAGATTTTTAAAAGGTGACCAAGTTGTGATATTTCAAGACTTTGAAACACATTTTGGTGTAACCATTGTTTTGTATAGGATATTAGCTAGGTCAGAAACAACATTGGCTTGGACTGCCCTCCCTGTTAACCATAACAATTTGTCAGCCATAGCTAGCACCTTGGAGGGAGAATTTTGCATTGCTCTGAAGCATTGCACTGATGTGAAACTGGAAGAGATGTCATTGCATCAGGGAAACGCACTAGGATTTGCCCCAAACTATATGGCTAAATCATCCTAGAGTATCATGCAGACATGAGGGCATTACTTCCAGATTCACACCAGCAGTGACACTGTGCATTGGTGCAACACTCAGGCAGGCATATAGCAAAAAAACTCCATAAAGACCAACCATAAAACTTTCTTCAAATACATTAGAAATAGGAAACCAGCCAGGGAGGCAGTGGGGCCCTTGGATGACCAAGGGGTAAAAGGAGTACTAAAGGATGATAGGGAAATGGCTGAGAAGCTGAATGCTGTCTTCACTGTGGAAGATGAGAAGTGCTTGCCCACTCCAAAACTGCTGATTTCTGGAGGGGTGTTGAAAGACCTGAGTCAGAGTGAGGTGACAAGAAAGGAGGTCCTATGACTGATAGACAACTTAAAAACTAATAAATCACTGGGCCCGGATACGTACATCTGAAAGTTCTGAAAGAACTCAAATGTGAACTTGTGGCTCTCCTGACGAAAATGAGTAATCTTTCATGAAAATCTGCCTCCATTCCTGAGGACTGGAAGGTAGCGAATGTCACTCCCATCGTTAAAAAGGGTTCCAGAGAAGATCTGGGAAATTGCAGGCCAGTCAGTCTGACCTCGATACCAGGTAAGTTGGTGGAAACTGTTATTAAGGAAAAAAATTAGTAGGCACATTGATGAACAAAATCTATTGAGGAAGACTTAGCATGAGTTCTGTAAGAGAAGATCTTGTCTCAGTGTTCTTTGAGGGAGTGAACAAACATGTGGACAAGGGTGACCCAATAGATGTTGTTTACCTTGACTTCCAGAAAGCTTTTGAAAAGTTCCTCATCAAAGCCTCCTAAGTACACTCAATAGTCATGGGCAATGCTCCCTCTAAGCTGTGGAGTCTTGTGAGCAAAATTTCAACTTTGTTAGCTACTGGCATTAAAGTTGTGAGTGAGCGATTTGGCTGCTGCATAAATCAATTTGCTCTGGAGCCATCCTTCCTGAGCTGAGACAAAAAGGTGTGAGCCAGAGGCTAATAAACTGTGAGCTGGCTCACACTAACTCAGCTTAGAGGGAACACTGGTCATGGGATAAAAGGACAAGTCCTTTTGTGGGTCAAAAACTGGCTAATTAAAAGGAAACAGAGAGTATAAATGGGCAATTTTCTCAGTGGAGGGAGATAAGCATTGGGGTACCACAGGGATCAGTACTCGGTCTGATGCTTTTTAACTTGTTTATTCATGATTTGGAATTGGGAGTAAGCAGTGAAGTGGATAAATTTGCAGATGACACAAAGTTGTTCAGGGTGGTGAGAACCAGGGAGGATTGTGAGGTACTTCAAAGGAATCTGTCGAGGATGGGTGAGTGAGCATCAACATGGCAACTTGGGTTCAGTGTGGCCAAGTGCAAAGTGATGCACATCAGAGCCAAAAATCCTACATGTTGATGGAGTCCGAACTGGAGTAAACTGACCAAGAGAGAGATCTTGGAGTCTTAGTAGATAACACAATGAAAATGTTGAGACAGTGTGCGACTGCAATGAAAAAGGCCAATGCTATGCTGGGGGTTATTAGGAAGGGAACTGAAAACAGATCAGCCAGTATCATAATGCCTCTGTATAAATCGATGGAGCGACCTCATTTGGAGTACTGTATACAGTTCTGGTGGCCACACCTCAAAAAAGATATTATACCACTGGAAAAAGTTCAGAAAATGGCTACTAGAATGATAAAAGGGTTGGAACACTTTCCCTATGAAGAAAGATTAAAGTACTTGGGGCTCTTTAACTTGGAGAAACGACGACTGAGGGGTTACATGATCAAGGTTAATAAGATTATCCATGGGATAAAGCTGGTAGAGAAAGAAGTACTTTTCTCCCTTTCTCACAATACAAGAACTCGTGGGCACTCCATGAAATTGCTGAGCAGTTGGGTTAGAACAGATAAAAGGAAGTATTTCTTCACTCAAAGAGTGATTAACACATGGAATTCACTGCCACAGGAGGTGGTGGCGGCTACAAGCATGGATGGCTTCAAGAGGGAATTAGATAAACACAAGAGGTGAACCCATGATACTCGCGGGGGGGGGGAGTATTCCTGCCCTCCACCCCTTCCCCATTCACCGGATGGCAGCACGTCGAGGCCCATGGCCTGCTGAGCCACCTCCCACCACCTCCCCACCCCTGTTTCAGAGGCAGCGGCATAACGAGGCCTGAGGCCCACTGAGCCACCTCCCACCCCCTCCCCAACAGCAGTCAAAGCATTCGCTGCACATGTGCAGAGAACACTTTAACTTTTGGGGGGATTTAAATATCCCCCAAATATTTTTTAAAACTTTTCAGATTTTTCTGCACATGGGGGGAGTGCCCCCCATGTGTAGGGAAATCTCCTTGCCTCCAGGTACCCCCCTGCGTGGATTTAGGTATCCGCATGCAGGGGGTGCCTTCGGAATTAGATATATAGATATGGAGCAGAGGTCCATCAGTGGCTATTAGCCACAAGGTATAGATAGGAACTCTCAGTCCAGGGCAAGTGATGCACTGTATTCTTGGTGCTTGGGGGGGGGGCAACAGTGGGAGGACTTCTAGTGCCCTGGCCCCACTGCTGGACCTCCTGAGGGGACCTGGTGTTTTTGGCCATTGTGTGACAGAGTGTTGGACTGGATGGGCCATTGGCCTGATCCAACATTGGCTTCTCTTACGTTTTATGTTCTTAACACTGAAGAGACCCCTCCCCATTTTCCCACCACTAGCCAGATGAGCGGCAGTGGGGAACAGGGAGCCCAAACCAGGCACAATGAAAATGTTCCACTGTAGCAGAAGATCTGCCTCCCAGTTAACCAAGAACTGCAGGTTTCAGGTAACCAGGACACACAGCACAGACCCACATATGTAGCACACCATCTACTAGCTAGACTGACCTCCAATTTCTTTTCACTTTGGCCAGGATCCACAGCTCTGGAATCATACACTTAGAGCTGTATCTATCTTTCTTAAAAGTTACTTGAGATAGACACACACACACACACAGAGAAAGAGTTTATGAATATGGAAAGCTAGGTGGTTTGAATAGCTGAGTGCTCTGTGGATTCACGGCAGTGACCAGATTAGTAACACATTTGTTTGGGACAATTTAGATGAAAACACATTAGCAAGGCCCAGAGTTCTTCAGTAGCCTTGCAGCATTAAATTAGCACATACTTTTGAAGGAAAGAAGGAGAAAAACTAAGTCACTAAGGAAACATTAAGATGTCAAGCTTAAAGTGATAATTATAAACAATAACGAGGACTTTTTTAATTATGAAAAATACCATGACAGTATGCTTTTAAATTATATATAATGGAAAACAAGGTGAGTCACATAATCACACTCTGCTTGACACATAACAATCTTCTTCAGCAACCTTCATCCTGCCCCCGTGTCAAGACAGCACAAAGGGGGCAGGCTCCCTTGAGGATGTGAACATGCATCTCATCTACCACACTGAAAACCCATACACACTCCCTCCCTCCCTCACTCACTCGCAAGAAATGCATCTTTTCAAGCCACTTAACTTACTGTAGAACAAGAGCTGGTTAAGGCATCATAAAAGATTCAGTGAATCTCTCAAAGTATATTTAAGGAACAAGCTAACCAGATTGAAGGCCTCACAGATAGAATATTTATGACAAAGCTTAAAATGCCCTTGGCTGTTTGTTTCCCCAGGAAGAGGGGAAGTTCAATGTGTTATAGATTTCCTGTTCGAGATATAGTTAAGTGTCCCAAGGTTTTATTGCTGGGTTATACTAACTGAACTTGGTTAGAAAATTTTCAAAACAACAACCAGCGGAAATCACACCAGTTTTCCACTCTGCTACAAGTGTCACCAACTCTTTCTCATCAATAAAAGGATTCTCATATCATAATATCCTAACACAGATGGGAAAAGCTGCTTTAACTTGGGCATGCCCAGTAAAGCTTTTCATTTTTCTCCTTCCATTAACAGGTCACATTGTAAACTTTTTTTTAATACCTTCAGTTTCCAAAGATTTTGATTCTGTGATACCTTACTAGTCATTTTCTAGACTCATGCCAATATAGTAATCAATGATTTTCCATATAAAGTTGTGACTTAGTCTAAACTGAGCCTGTTTAGCATAATTACATTTAAATGGGTTGAGAATTGACTTCTGTGCCAATTATTTCTGCCACAAACCAATACTATTCATTTAGCAATACTATTCATTTAGCACATGAAAAGCTCTTTAAAAATTTTAGTTCACTGATTCTGACAACAATCTGGTGACTAAATCACTGTTGTTCTTATTTAATGAACAGGAAATTGAGGCTCAGATTAAGTGAAATTTTTAGTATCACCAACATATTCTAACAGCCAGGAGGATTTTTAAAGACCTGCAGGGAGCATCACTTTCCCCCTCCCCTCACTATTTCTTCTTCTTTTTTTCCCTGAAAGCACCATAGCCTCTCTGATTTTCCTGCCTCTTCCTCTCCTCACCACTCACCAGCCAACTTGTTTTATCTGCCCTGTCCCCATCTTCAACTTCCCCTCCTTCCCTCTTCCTAGTAGCATCTACTCAGGAAAACTAAGACACCCAGTTGCATGGTGCCAACTGCTGCTCCAGGCCCAGTTGTGTGGTGCGGAACCTACAAAGGCTTCTAGGTGGCATTTCTTTTTCCCTATATCCCCTTCCCTATACTATATCCTCTTTCCTTCCTGCTGGCAACCCCCATATCCTTACCTTTCCCTGCTTTTTTCTCTCTCTCCCACCCACCAAACAACCCACCTTTTATCTGCCTCCCATCTTCAGCTATATTTATTATTTATTTACTTATTTATATACGCACAATAGGGGCTCAAAGCAGCTTACATCCTTTGTCTCTCCTCCATTTTATTTTCAAAACAACCCTGTGAGGTAGATTAGAGTGAGAGTGTGCAACTGGCCCAAGGTCACCCCGTGAGCTTCCATGGCTGAGTAGGGATTCAAACTCAGGTCCTCCAGATCGTAGTCTGAAACTCTAACCACTGGTTTTTATGGGGTGGCTGCTGTTGAGCAGTAGCAGAGAGTCATGCCTGGGAAATAATGCAAGTTGTCTGCTGTTAAGTCATCCAGTAGTTGCTACTGGCCTGGGTTTAGTGAGTTCTCCCTCAAAGGCCAAATCAGCTCTGGAACAAGCCCTGCCTCCCTCTTTTTACTGAAAAAAAATCCTTGCTTGAAGGCTGGCAATACTTGTGTGGTTGCCTAGCAACAGCCACTGAGGAGAGTGTTTGTTTTACTTTTCAGATTTTTTTGCAAACCTGGGGTGTTTTCAGGTTTATAGAAATATCTGTCGGGTTTGTTCATGTCTCCATTCTCTGGATTTAAGTATCCACAGATTTGGCCATATTGAGAATTAGATATATTGATTCAAAGTACATCACTAACAGTTCAGTCAGAAAGCTGCTCTAAGGCTTTAGCTCATGGAATCAAGAGTTTAGGTTGGAAACTGTCCAGGAAACCTGCCTACCTGATAAAGTTTGATTAGGTTTTCTTCCTTGAAAGTTCTAACAAATTCTAACTAATTACCACAGATTTAAGCAGCTGGCTATTTGAATGCACGTTGCAGAGGTTGCTGCAGAGGCCTTGTTTTTACAAGTGCCCCCACTTATTTTGAGCACAAAATTCCCTCAGCATCACTCACTACTCACTGTCCTTCTGAACAGTGAAAACAACTGAGGGATCAAGTATGGACTGAGGTCACAGCACAGGGGAAGGTTTGTTAACTATTCCCATTGTTCTGTTTCCAAAAATGCTCCTTGGGCTTTGTTCAACCCAGAAAGGGGAGGGGACAGGTCCAATAGGAGCCCATTTCAGTTTACATTTTTGGCTCTGCTACTGAGAAAGCATGCTACTCATGATCCTCCTGATATGTGTGACTGCCATATTATTTTAATTCGGCTACATGTAAGCAAGTACCAGCAACAAACTTGGGTTTCCAATTGCACATCATTTGAGTCTGCACCTCTTGTGTTTCAAAGTATTTGATGACAAGAGCTGTAGTTCATGAAAGCTTATGTCACAATAGAATGTAATGTTCCAGACAATACCTTTTGATTTTTTCAGCCACATGATTCCTTTTTGTTTTCCAGTCACTAAGGTGTTGGGTGGCTGGTAAAATAACTGTTTTGAAAAATAGGATGGAGTACATTCAGGCTCTTCTGCTTTAATTCTTTATCTGCTGAGAAGTTTAGATATAAACAGTCTCATATTGATAGACTGAACAGTTTAACAACTCTGACTCTAAAAGAGATACTGAAGCTTAAGCCAGCCTTTATTCAATGGCATCTGGATTTCAGTCACAATTCTCTGCTTCCCACCCCCCACCCCCCACCATGTTGGTTCAAATTCTTTTTTGCAGCTAAGAAATATGGCCAGAGGAGCCCAGCAGATCATGGCCAGTATGGAAATTATACAACATCGATGTACAAAGATCAAAACTGAACTTTATGGGGCTGGCAGAAGCAAACATGTTTTGAGTTGATTGTATCTCTAAACCCCAAGCTCTTTTTTTCTGCCTTAGAAAACCTAATTTACATGAATCTTCCTTTCTAACCTCTTCTCTGCTCTCTGCTCCACCTTCCCCAGTATGCTGGAATACCAAACAAAGCAATCAAACTGGCAGATGAGTCAGATTTGCTTATTGTATTCCATTCACATATGTAAAAAAAAATGATGCCATTTCTGCTCTTATTATTTATTGATGTCAAGAGGTGCAATTTAAAATTCTGCTCTTTATTTTTTCCATGACTGTCAGAGAGCTTTCCTCCTCCCCTACAACACCCCCCATTACAAATTATTTGAAGCACCAAGAATCTGTAATATACTTAAAGAAGTCATTTAGGTTTAAAATTTGAAACAGCCTTTTCTTTTATTTAGAAAAAAGAGCATGTTTAACCCTTGAGATGCACATTCTCTTTGCCTTTTTTCTACTACTGTATACATTAGTCTGCTAAGGATTTGTTTAAAAAAATCTGCAAAGTACAAATTATTTCTTCTAAATAGTTCTATTTTACTTGCTGGTAGAATTAGTGTTGCCAGGTCTCAGTCTTATTCTCAAAATTTCAAGATGACAGGCTAAAATTTCAGGGGCATCAGCTAGCCACACACAGTGGATTCTTTTAAATTATCCATGCTTCTGGTAAATCCTGTACATAGGTATTGGAAATGGGAAGCAGTAATCTATCACTAACACCTCAAGTTCATTTTACGCTTAGTGCATAGTTAAATACCATTTTGTTTTGTTATTTTGGTCTGTGATACACCTCTTTAAAACTATATGATTATGACTACACACATTCATAGATACCACACAATACTATTCCCTATGGTGTACAGAAGTACTATCTTAGTACAGCTACTCAATGTGACACCATTAAGTCCTGTCCTATGAGTCTTCAGGTTTGGGATGCTGTGTACCTACCAACCATAGGTGGATTGCATTGAATTTAGTAGATTACAGGTTTCATAGACCCAGTTTAGAGCAATGCAAATTATAATACAACCTTGTAGCCATGAATAAATAACAAATCATTCTGGATAGATATTTTGTCAGACTCACCACCCCAGATATATGCAGACAACAAGCCCTTTTCGTATCTACAAAGGAGTCCTATACTGTGGATTGGATAAACAATGCCATTCACCAAATAAATAGCGACACTTTCATTTCAACAAAATAGATCATCCTTTTTGTAACTACATTTATCTTGCTGCTCAGAAGACTTGGGCCTGATTCAAATGTTTCCACAGGATTGTACCTGATGAAAACCTCTTCTGTGTGGTTTCTCATATAGTTCAGCTTGGTCATATGAGAAGTACCTTCACCAGCACTGGCTGCCCTTCTATTTATTTCCCCCAAATCTGTCTTACCATTGTAGGATGCTGAATGAAGACACACAACTTCATCCAATCATGTGGAAATTCGCACTAGCAACCTGGATGGTGCAATAATGTGTGGCTAGATCCTAAGAATTGATTAAAATGACTTTCTTTTCTTTGAAGGCAGTGAAAGAAAGAGCAACTGGAATCACTGGATCCATCCTAATTTATGAGAAAAGCATGAGAGATGTCATCCACATGGATGAATGTGTGGAAGAGGCAAACTATATATCTTCAGCCATAAAACATGGTGAGACCAGAATTTCAGATTCATTTACCATTTTAACAGCACACTTGAAAGCAACTGCACCTTAGCAGCTCTCTTGAGAGTACTTTCTACAGCACACAACTACCTTTCTGCCCTAAGAAACAATGGAAACATGCAGAGAAGCAGAAATTTAGGCAAGTGGGAAGGCTATGAGAAGTTTTTTGTGGATATAGGCCGAGGACAGACTGGCAAATTGAAGTGCAAGGGAAGCGGGGCAACTGGGCTCCCGGGTGCCCGGCAACGCCGTGGCGCCCACGGGGCCGCTTTGTCTCCATGCCGCAATGGGTAGGCAGCAACAGGCTACATGTGCTCTGGTGCATAACAGAGCTCGCAGGGGCAGGGCCTGCCTTTTAAGGGCGGACACCATGCTTCCGCGTCTTCAGTTGCTCCGTGTGCTCTGCTATTGAGAGCACGTGTTGTTCGGAGCTCTGTCTACCTGTGTTCGGTGGCCTGGCGAGCAGCATTCTGAGAGGCTTCGGTCACCCCCCACTCCTTGTTCGGCATCGGGTGCTTAGGCGGTGGGATGTGTGGAGGCTGTGTGGTGTCCTGTGGCCTCAGGCAACGGCAGTGTGGGGCGGCTGCTTCGGTGCAGCGGTGGAGGTTTCAGTTTGGGGCCTCAGGTGGCGATGTCTGCTGGAGCAGTTCAGTGGCTGCGGGGTCTGTGGCCTCGTCGGCCTTTGGGCAGCCGTTTTTCTTTCGCAGTTTGCATTCGGCGCCCCCCCCCCATCTCTGTTCCAGCAGCGGCAAGGGTCTTCGGCCTCAGCGGCCACTTGGCCCTGGGGCTCAATCCAGCTGCAGGCTGGTTGCTTAGGCGGCATTGGTGCGGCGGCCTTGGGACTACATCGCTACTCAAACATTCATGACCACAATTACCTCTTGGAAGGGTTTTCATTTGGTTTTCGGATACCTTTCCAAGGGTCAAGGGCACCTTACTTTGCCTCTAATTTGAAATCTATTTATGGTAAGGAGCATGTAGTTCGTGAAAAGATTGCTAAGGAGTATAGGGAAGGCCGGGTTTTGGGGCCCTTCAGTGAGTGCGGCATGGCAACACCAGGCAGCTGCAGCTGTGTGAATGGGCTCTCTTAATCTGCTTGTAAAGCGGACCTATATTGGGCCAAAATGCCAGTCTGTCCTTGGCCATAGAGTCTGAAGTTCTTATGGCTAAGTATATTTGCTAATAAAAAGTAAATGTTGGCATGTTGCATCTCCACTAGGGATGGACATGAACTGGGAAAATGGTGGTTCATTAGGGTCCATGGTTCATTTATGAACCACAAACTTTTCTGTGTCCTGAACCAGTTCATGGTTCATTTGATTCGTGAGTTCAGGAGGTGGTAGAATGGCCCCACCTGGAAGTGATTTCAAAGGCATTTAAATGTCATCAAAGCCCACCACCGGCCCACAGCCCCACCCAAGTGCCTTCAGAGCATTCGGAGCCCACCTCCGGGTTGGTCTGACTTGACTGAGCTCCAAGAGTTGGCTCTGAAGGCTTTTATAGGCCGTATATGTCCTTATATGGGCAGGCCCTTATATGGGTGGGCCCCACTTGGAAGCCTATAAAAGCCTTTAGAGCCCACTCTTCGAGCTCAGTCAGGCTCACTCAACACATAGGTGGACTCCAAAGGGATTTAAATGCCTTCAGAGCTCACTTGGGTGGGGCCGCAGGCCAGTGGTGGGCTCCAACAGCATTTAAATCCTTTTGAGGCTCACTTCCGAGTGGCCCACCAGAGCCAGAAGTAAGCTCTGAAGGCATTTGAATGCCTTTGGAGCCCAAGAACATGTCTCTCATGAACCTCACAAACTTTCATGAAAAACATGGAGGTTTGTGGGCAGATCGTGGGTGACACGTTCTCCTGAACCCCTGGCTCGTGAACCATGAACTGGTCTGAACCATGAACCCTAATCTCCATGCAAGTGCAGTGCTGGTGGTGGTGATGCATGTATTTATTTATGAAAGTACACTCTTCTGCCATTTCTGCCCTCCAAAGGCATAAAAGAGCCTCACAACATGCATAGGAATAAAGTTAATAAAACACATACCATAAGAAGAAGCGTGAGGTACAGAGCCAGCTTAGACTTAGACCTCATTTCTCCCAAAAGCTCTTTGGAAGCCCGACTCTGAAAAGAAAAGAGGGTAACTGAGGGGAAGCAATTCAATAAGCAGGACATGACCGACAAAGAGGCTCTGTTTCACTCTGATCTGGATAACACACAACTTGGAAGTTAAGCAGGGCCAATGCTGGCAAGTATTTGGATGAGAGACCTCTATAAGGTACCAGGGCTGGTAGGCAGAAGCAGGCTATCAAGGCACTTCTCTGAATGTCCTCCATGCCCCAGTAGGAGTTGCCAGAGGTCACCATGACTTCCCCCCCAAAAAAGCAAAAATACCAAAAAAAGGTCCTATTCCTAGAAGCTGAAATCTTAATAACATGAAAACTAGCTCTTTTCAATGAAAGGAAGCTAAATTTTAATTTTGTGCCATGGTCTTATTCTAGAGGAAGTGATCTTCCTCTGTACTGCTTGTTTGCAGTTCTTCCTTCTGGCAAGCAGTCTGTTGTGTATCTCATCCACACATTTCTTTACAATTATAGAACAGAGAGGGCTGCTGGTGAAGCAGGAAGGAAGCTCACAGGTACCCGGTGAAACTTTGCTTTGTGAATAATGATGATGATCATAATTAATAAATTATTCTGTGCCTTTGGAGAATTGTGCTAATTGGTAATCTCCTATTTCAAAAGTCCTAATATTTTATTTCTGCTTATTGCCAACTATCAAGTGGAACATTAATGGAAATGTGGACGACAGGTAGAGTAATAATTATAACTGTAATCATATGAACTTGTCTGCTGCTAACCTCTAATTAAAATAAATCAGAGAATGTAGAACACCGGCTGCACAGAGCCAGGTTTTCAATAATATTGTAGTTTTGGTAGGGAATAATTCTCTTGCACTCAGTGTAGATGCTCCAGTTTTGAAAAGTGAGAAATAGTTATCTAGAGAAATAGTGAAAGTGAGAAATAGTTATCTAGAGGTTTCAGATTGTATAAAAGTGGGATGCTGAGCTCCCCGAAACATGGTTAGCATCTTTGTTTGGCTAGGAAGGGCTGTAGGCTGTTTGACAGAGATGGTAGAAAGTAAAGATGTTCAGCAAAATGCTATTCATGAGCTCAGCTCAGTTATGAAAGCACAATAAAGAGCATAATTTGCAGACAGTATCACTACATGTGCATGCACATTCTTCTTATAGTCCTATCTCCTATGCTTGTCCTGTGCAGCGTATATATTGCACCAAATTCAATGACTAAGTGTACAGCATTTCCATTGTATAGGTGGGGGGAGTCGGGTTGTTCCATGGAGGAGGCCTGGAAGGCACCATACTGTTGGGTGTGTGGAGAAGATGGCCCCCATCATATTACTGTGGCCACTAAGAGGGGAGAGGAAGTACCTGGGAGGGGGGAATGAACCTGTGTGGGCAGTGGGGTGCAGCCACAGAGAATTGCGCAGGAATGGGTCTTCCTGGCCACCTACCAGCCTACAGACACAAAGGTTTATTTATTTAAAACATTTCTATGTCTCCTTTCCACCCAGCTCAGTGTCCACAAGGTGGCAAATATTTCCAACATTAATGTAGCTTTTAAAATACAAATATATGAGGGCATGCCAAATAAAAAAGTTTCACCATTGGTTGGAGACAACAATAGAGAGATGAATCTCCATGGGGAGGGAGCTCCAATTTTTTGGCACCATAGCCAAGAAGGCCCTTTCTTGGTTTGCAAAAGACGCATTGACTTCTTTGTGAAACAAAATACTAATAAATCATGTTCATTAAAAAAGATGTAGCAAAAACAATATTGCACTGTATGATAAGGACTCTTCAGTACTACCTCATGTTGGTCTACAGTCGAACACCTAGATTGGAGTCCAGTAGAACCTTAAAGACCAACAAGATTTTGGGAGTATGAGTTTTCCAACTTGTATGTGATGAAGGCAGCTTTGACTCTCAAAAGTTCATACCCTGAACATTTTGCTGTTGGCTTCTCTGAAACCCCACATTGCTCCTTGTCTTCTCAATTAAAGTCTACTTCAAAGAGGAAAAAAAAGTGAAGCAAAGGAAGTTGTCAAACAGTGGAAATCACAATAAGGTTACTCTCTACATACTTATTCATATTTGAAGCACACCGATCAAAAATGCCCAAATGGATGAAAAAATCATTGGCAATGGTGGCTTCCTGACAAAAATAACAATCGATGTAAGCCACTGGAGGCACAAAAAAGTGTGTTTTAATCTTCCTGCCCCTTCTTTCTTGGTGTCTTGCTTGGAGACAGCTCTTTGTTTTTTCCCTGTGGAGATCATGCTGAAATAAACTGCCAAACATCCCTTACACCTCCATGCCATCTAATTATAGCCTGTAACACTAGAGAGTGCTGACAGTGCTGAGCTATTGACTCTTGACACTCTCTAAAGCACTTAATTATCTTTTCACATAAGCCCCTTTCAGACCTGTCAACTCCTTTTGTATTGTTTATGGAAAAAAATGTTGCATATTAAGATTTCAGGACCATGCACCTGCAGTCAAACTTATACACACACACAGGGCTATATAAGGAGCATTTTTAAAATGACAGAGGAGGAGTTCAGTCAGAGTTGTTTAGGGGAAGCTCGGACAACTGGAGTGAATGTGGTGAATGAAAATCAGCTCTTGCTCCAGAAGGGCTGACAAGTAGATTGGAATAAAACAAGACTCATCCATCGTCCTGATTTATTTGCACACAGCACACAGTAATCCAAAATCCTTTGCAAACACCCCTAATCTCCATTTATGGTAGTAAAACTGAACTAGAAATGAAACCAAGGGTGTATCATGAGAACAGAACCTGGAACTGTTCTGATTCATTCCTCCACCAGGTTTTACTTGTTTAAAGTCACTCTTCCAGTTTTGTAGATTCAAAATCATGATTAACAATCATTAATCAATTCTACACCTTAATTTAGCATTAGAATAAAATGTGGCCTGCTGGGAGACTGATAGTTTTGTGTAAGATTCATATCCAGTATTGAAGGATTCCCTGCTAACCATTCTTGTCAATGTCTCCTTCCTATCTCTGCAAGCTGGTATAAGAGTTTGTTGGGTCAAATGACAAGTTTTTCAACATCCTTTGCAAGTGTAGATTATTTTGAGATTCATTCCTGCAATCAAAATGTCCCTTTAAAAGTATTTAGAAAGCATATCATGAACAATCAAAGATTACTTAAACATGTTAAAATGGGCAATAAGAAGTGACATTGAAATTTAGAAGATTAAATAAGCAATCTGAAGAATAGTCTGTTATTAAACGTATTAAACATATTTAACGTTATTAAACGTATTAAAATCTTTGGAATTTGTGTGCAATCATTTATATCAGAGTTGAATTCTGCTAAAAGGTCCTAAGGTGAATGAATCCATCTGAGCTACTTGGAGGATGGAAGAAATAAAAAATTGATAGATCTTTCAGTATTCGCATTAGTATGTAAACCTAGATTTATTTACAGGGGAATCTATCTCCACAGTTCCCTATCTGCCCTGAAAAGAAGATCTTGGGCTGGAGTCTATGGCTTTCTTTTCATTTTCCCCAGTAGTTGCCGGGGAACTCAACAATCCTGTAAACAGAAAAGCAGAAAGAAACTGGCAGCACAGAAAGAAATGGGAGCATTGGTGCCAACAATATGCACTTTTTAAAGCTGGCTTCATTGACTTGAGAGGATATTTCATCATATTTCCAATAATACTTAACTTCATCAATAACCATTTCAGTTGACTACTCCAGAGGTGGAGGAATTAGTACTCAAGATATTCAAACACTGCCAGGTTCAGCTCATGTTCTTTTCACTAGTTGCAAACAGGGAACTGTTTTTTTTTTAACAGACTGTTCATCAGTTTGTCCACCCATTCATGATTGTTTAGCAGGTTGCTTCAACTGTTCTTTCCTAACAGTATACTATAGCACAATTGGTTTGTCAAACCAGTGTGTTCTCACACAGCCTGCTGTGTGAGATTGGAAGTTCATCTGTCATTTACCAGAAATTTGTGGCATCTCTACTTAGTAGCTGCACTTGCGTATTTTCGTCTTCTCTTCCTATTCTTTTTTCATCCTATATCATGACTATTAGATTGCAAACCATTATTTTAAATTGCCAACTGCCTTGAGTGCCCTAGAAGACAAGCAGTATATAAATGTGGAAAGTAAACATTAAGTGCCTTGTGCTTTTAAATTAGTGTAAATTGGTCTTATTTTTATCTATCATTTTTGCCTACTTCGAGTCCTTCAGAAGAGAAAGGTGGATAAAATGTCTTAAAATGAAAAATAAACAAACAAGCTAGAACTATGAGTTGACACTGAAAAGAAATGGTGCCACTGCAAATCACCTGCAGCACTAGAACCTCACATTGTTATGAGACAAATCACATTGGCCTCTGGTTTCTTCACCCCATTTGGCTAGTTGACAGCCTGACACTATCTGGAAAGCAGGTATCCTACATGATGAAGGAGGCACCCAGAAAGTACTATCTCACATCTGCTTCAGAAACACAGAGGGCTTTTTTTGTCTGTCTGCTTTTGCATAGTACTGCAATTTCCGCATGTCCTGAACTTCCTATACCGTTGAGAGATACACTGCATTAAGGGTCTCAGGTTGTTCATTTACACTGGTTCAGTGCTACAGCGATCTGGTGGTACCTACTTGCCTTTCACATTTTTTTGTGGTGACCTAGACTTGGATCCATATTTGAGAGGCAGCAGGACAAAGTAAAGGGGAACCACAGACGGTAACCTGATCTTCTTATGCTACAGGGTGCTTCAGACTATTTCAAAGATCAGAAATAATTACCACTAAACTGTGACTGCTCCTCTAAATGATTGTTATTTGGAGACAGTGGGTAATTGTGCTGTAAATAGATATTAACACTGTAAAAAGTTAAGTCTATTTGGCTGGAACATTTGTTTTCCCCCATCCTCCCAACAACAATGAAAGAATAGAAAGTGCTAATGTGATGGCAAAAGCCACAGATAATACACATCCTACAAAATGTCAGGATCAGACCATCTGTTCAGGTTTGGTTTTGTTGCCTTCTGTTTGAAACCTGCTTAATTCTTCATAGCTAAATATACAAGTGGAGGGGGAGAGAGGTTGGAACAAATAGCTCACAGTTCAGGGGAAAAAACCCTCTTTTGTTTATGAAAGCTTCATTAAAATGCAATTACATGATTCCTTGAGGTACTGCTAATTGAATCATAGGATGTCTCTTACTCTTCTTCAGGATGGCACAACCCCCCATATGGTCCCCTAATGATTCACTTCTCTATATACACAATTTATCTCTAAGCAGGAGCAAAATAATTATGGGCTGTAAGGCAATTGTTTTCTTTTTCTTTCTTTTTTAAAAAAGGATTATATACCTTTACTAAAAAAACAGTGCTGTGGGGTTTTCATTCTAGTAGTTAATTTAGCTTTCTTTCATAAAAACTTCCAAAATAATCTATGAAATCCATTTTAAATTATAGGATGGAAGGAAAAGGTTCACTTGTTTCCAACAGGTTTTTTAAAATTGCAAAAGGGACTTGAGTCCACCAGGAGCCCACTTTTCTCACGTTCTTCCTTTCATGTTTGCTAAAGGTTATTAGACTTCATCCATCCTTTCATATCCAATTAATTCCATTTTCTGTAACTGTTGGAAGAATTTGTCAATGGCCAAGCTCTCTCAAGTATATCATCTCCAAGTTTCTATCAGATTTGTGCTTAGGGCCTGTTGCAGGTTCCAAATAATGGTAAATTCAGTAGGGTTGATGTTGCTTGATGTTGCTAGCAGAATCCTATCCTGTTCAGCAGATCCATAAATTAATTCTTTTTTAAAATACACACATGCGTGCACACATACACACACAACCAACCAACCAACAGCATGCTGAGCTTAAACATCATTTGCTATGAAGATATTGCAACCATTTCATTATAGAAACAATCCAGTAAATTCTGCTGGTAGCACATTTAAAGTAAAGGGGAGTATAATACACATAGACGATACAGAGAAAGTTTTCCATAGCTATTGTGGAGGGCAAGGTCCATGGGTTGCATCTCATAAAGACTATTCACTAGGATATTTAGTCATTCATTTATGTTTATTTATTTCCTTTATAGCTTGCCTTCTCCCCAGAGGGACCCAAAGTGACTTGTATCATTCTCCTCTCTTCCATTTTATCCTCGCCCTGTGTACTAGGTTAAGCTGACAGGGGTGACTGGCTGAAGGTCACCCAGCAAGTTACCATGGCAGTGGGGGAGATTTGAACCCAGATGTCCCAGATCCTAACCACACATTCCAACCACTACACCACACTGGCTCTTATAGGTTTGTGCTTGGATGAGTTGCCACACAAGGACATCAACTTTTATCTGGGACAGGAAAAAAAGTATGAATGGGCCTTGCATACCTGTCCACTTTAGAACACTTGAAGGTCTCCAATTCTTAAGGTCTCCAATAAAAGGGAATAGCAAAAATTACTGTAAGTCTCTTCACTAGTATTTGATTCGTCTGACATTTATTTACTTATATATACTTAATTTTAAATGTTTATATCCTTCCTTATCTTCTCAGACCCAAGATGACTAACCAAGCAACAACAAATTTCAAGGCCACAAAAACAATGTAACAGTTCATTGTCAATATAAAAAAACCCTCCACAGGTTAAAATGCATGTTAACAACACAAGATCTGCCAAAAAAAAAATTACCCTCCACTAAATGCCTTCTGAAAGGCAGCAAGTGAAGGCACTCTTGACGCCCATAATGACCCATAACATCATGCCTCAAACAAGAACTACTGACTACTATCAGGATATGGACTCAGGAAATTTGTAATGTTGTTGAATTTTCTCCACAGAATGTACATGATCTGTATCATAAAGAATAGGACATTGAAACTAGGACACACTGAGTGGAAGATGTAGAAAGATATAGTGATTGTGATAATTGTGGGAAGGAGAACAGACTTGCCAGGTCTGTCACCTACAGCCTAACAGATTCTTCTGAGGATGAATTATTTTCCATCATGCCCCAGACAAGACAACAGTGGGTGATAGCACAGTAGCAAGGTCATCTAAAGGACTGGGGAAAGACTCTGAACTGTAACAGAGAGATCATGTGCCTCTTATTTCTGGACAACTCCTGAGCCTCCTTGAAGACTGAAGATAACCACTGCTGAGCAGTAACCCAGCACTAGCTTTCGGAGATGGGTAATTCCCTGAGACACCAAAGAAGGCCAAATATTTTGTGTCACCAGTTAGGGCTGATATGAGGGTGGGAGTGAAGGTCCAGGGAATAACCAGCCATAAAACTGGGGAAGGAGGATAGGTCATAAAAACAACTAAAAAAAACCTCAGGGCTAAAGGATACCTTGTTTATAGCTTAGGAAGTATGACATGCAAGAACAGAGCACCCCTACATGGGCAGCAGGAAGATTTATGTGGAGTGATTGAGATGGTGAACCAGGTTGGACTGGTCCAGCAAAGGCTGAACAGTAGCCTGATTACAGTAGCCTGGACTTGGGATTCAATTGTCAGGACATGGTGTAGAGTGATGAGCCTTAGGTTATTATCCAGCAAATCTGAGCCGATTACTCCTGAGTCTGAGGGGGTTTCTGGAGGCTAAAGATGAAGTTTGCAGTCACACACACGAGAAAAAATGTGTGGTTTTTTGTTTTTTTTAGGCTATTTCCTTAGGAGGAATTTGACCCGCAGTTGCACATTCACACTTCCTTTGAAGCTGTGGGCACAGTCCATCAGTGTGTGATCACAAGCAACTGAGGGTGAGTCTTTTTTGGTCCCATTTTCCCCATGTGCTTAAACGAAGGATTGATGAATCACACCTCTACACTGAGGGCTTCCTATGGAGTTTGGGATGATGTGCATACTGTGAAGGGTATGATCAGACCATCCCGACGCCATCTGTGGCCCATTGCAACCTGTTTACTACCAGATTTCCCCTGGGCCAATTCCGCACTAGCGTTTGCCCCAGGTTTGCCCTCATGCTTGCACGGGAGCTTCTGGTCGATTTCACACCGGTTGCTCTGGGCTCACATTTTGCTCTGGAGTATCGCCCTGCTGCACCGGAGTTTCCCTGGAGCAAACAAATCCTGTTTTTAGAGGATTTTCCTGTTTGCTCCGGGGGAGAACCCAAAATGAAAACACGCCTACTAGCCCGCCTTTCATCAGGGCCGCCCCATTGTGGGAGTTTCTAATTTGTTTTGGAGAAAACCCTTCGTCACACTATATTGAAAGGGCTGAGGTTCCAAGTGGGAAAATGAAGAAAATACTCTGGAGGAAACTGGGAGGGGAAATTCCAGAGAGAACGAGAGGTAACTGGCCAGTGCAAAATCAGCCCTGGTGACTTTAACTCCACTTCTGCGGAGGAGCAAAACAAGTTGCCAACAGTTGCGGGGTGCTTCCCAGATGTTGTTGTCTGATCACTCCCTTTAAATCTGCCTGGCATTTGCACCTATATCGGGTCTAATTGTGCATATGATCACAGCCAAAGAGTGCTCTTTTGAGTGCTCTTTTGAGTGTTCCAGCAGGTGGACTACTCTCACATGGGAACATCCATGGGAAATTCCTTCTATTTCAAGGAGGCCTGTCTTGATATTAAATTATTTTATCCTGGACTCTGGCATCTGCATCAGAGGGTTTTTGGGGGGTGCATGATGTCAGATCATTTGGGGGTGTGCATCTATGTCAGAGGACCTTTCAGGGGCCCCCGTGGGACATGCTTCCACTTGCAACTGTGGTACCTAGTTTCAAACTTATTTCTTTCTGAGTTCCGGCCTTGATTGTAACAGATCTGCATTGGTTGCCCTGGATAAAGTCATTTGCATGGGAAGCTAGACAAGTGGATTGCAACTGTATTGATTAATCTGGACCACTCAGTAGCTTTTGGTATCATTAACCATGGCATACTTCTGGAGTTTGGGAGTTTGTAGTTCAGTGGTCCAGTTTCTACCCAGAAGTCTGATCCCAAAAGGTGTTGGTGGAGAAATGTTGCTCTGAGTAAGGAATATAGTTTAATTTTAAAACTTTGCTGGCTCAAATTAAACATTGGGATTTTATATCAGTTATTTTAACCTGCAAATAGATGACCTTGTTTGGCAAATAGACAAACTTTGATATTAAAATTGACCTCAGTGTTGGTACCAACTGTTTAGGGATTGGGGACCAAAAATAGATATTTTCTAATCTAGTGTTACATTGAGGTTCCCATGCCCCCAGCAAGGCCGTGGGGCTTGGATGCCATTTTGCCGCCCAGGAGGAGGGCGGGGGCAGGCAACTGCTTGCAACGCTTTGCATTGCAATGGTGGGGGTGGGTGCCGGCCTTATAGGCATGACCCACCCCCGCCTTCGCAGTTGGTCCTTGAGCTCAGCCCACCCGCCTGCCCTGTTGTTTGGTGTAGGCTTTTGCTCGTCACCTTGGGGGCTGGGTAGGAATTTTTTGATTGGCCTATGATGGAGGGTGTTTTCGCCTACCTTGCATAGAACTCAGGGACTCAATTGGGCAGTTTGTTGAGCTATAAATAGGTTGGTCACTTTGGCAGAGTTATAGGGTAAGGAGAGCAGAACTGGTAAGCACTTCATTCAATCCCCATTTGGGATAGGGGGTCATCAGGAATGGCCCTTGGGTTTTAGGGGCTGGGAATGTGATCTCCTCTGGGAAACCTCCCGGGTAAGCACCTCCTGGGGTTTTAGGGCTTCGGGGATAGGTGCCCCTGGGGGGGGACCTGGGTGCTGGGCTGCCAGTCATGGGCCAGAGCAATGGCCATAGACTGGAGCCAGTGACTTGCCCATACCAAGGCCCAGGAGGTTTGCTGATTGACACCTGCCTGGCCTATTCTGCTCTTGTTAGCTCCCTTGCCATTGTTGTGATAGTTAAATAGTTAATAAAGTGGCCCTTGTTTGATACCAAACACAGTTGTCTGTCTCGTCATTCCGGATTGGGGGGGCAAGTACTGGCAGACCATTCCTGTATTATGCTGATTTAACTCAGAATTGTTGGTGATGCTCCCTCAATTGGTGTTTACTGTTAGGAGATAATCTCTTGGGAAAGCACTCTCTCAGCCCCACCTACCTCACAGGGTGTCTGTTGTGGGGAGGGGAAGGGAAAGGAGTTTGTAAGCCGCTCTGAGACTCCCTTGGGGAGTGGAGGGCGGGGTATAAATCCAATCTCTTCTCTTCGTCTTCTTCTCTTTTAAGTCTAAGTTTTTTGAGAAGGTGACCACTCCCATGTGAGGCAGCTGGTAGGGGTTTATTGGGTGTGTGTGGCTTTTTTGTTTTGGAACAGAGAAAGGGGTAATGACACTGAGTTGTGTTCTCCATGTGTTTGTGTGTGTGTGTGTATAAATAAAGCAAACATTTCAAAAAGGCCATAAAGTTCCAGTACTCTCTCCTCTAAAAAGGATGTTTAAAAGCGACACCCTTATCATCAAAGACATTTTTTTTAAAAAAAGCAGGAAGTAATACCTCATATGCGGTAACAGCTGATAGAACCCAAATGTTCCTATGATAAGAGCACTTGTATAAGAATAAAACCAGACAAAGAAACAAATTATATAGCATTTGCCATTAAAAAGTTAATGTCAGTGAGAAGTTAGACATCAAAACAGATGTAAAATAAACAGCCTAAATCAGAATATTTATAAAAGAAATTGGATCAGAAGAATATTGACTTAAAAGATTCCTAAAACAACAACAAAATTACAATTTAAGTTTCAGAATTCTGCAAGGCACTATTATCTACCAAGCCAGTTAATATCTATATAGATTCCTTGGGTCAGGTCAGGTCATCTGGAGATTTAAAGTATGGCCAGTCTTTTTTCTTCTAGGTCCAATAGACAAGGGAGATTCTGAATAAGTGCTTGAGTCGATAGTGGAAACGGGGGCGGGGGACTGAAACTGGATTCACTGAAAGATACTCTTTGTGGATATAAGAGGGAGCACTATCAGTTGCTACATTGCTGCGCTGCTTATGGATTTAAAAATTCCATAGTTTAAAGCATCTCATACCAAATATCACTTAGTATGCCAACTGGATGGGTTCTACTTTCTTGAAGGAACAGGGCCATAGTCTGGGGTACTCTTGGATGCAGCCCTACTACTGGTGGAGCTGTGGACAGAAGTGCCCTTTACCAGCTTTGACTGGTTAACCAGCTGCAGCCTTTCCTGAGCAGAAAAGATCTGGCCATTGTAGTACATGTTATATCTAGTTTACGACAATGTGATCTATGTGTGGTTGCTCTTGAAAAGTGTTCAGAAACTCTTATTTATTTTATTTATTTACACCCTGCCTTTCTCCCAGTGGGGGCCCAAGGCAGCTTACCTCATTCTCCGCTCCTCCATTTTATCCTCACAACAACCCTGTGAGATAAGTTAGGCTGAGAAAGTGTGACTGGCCCAAGGTCATCCAGTGAACTTCCATGGTATGAGTGGGGATTTGAACCTGGGTCTCCCAGATACCAGTCCAAATCTCTTAATCACTACACCTCACTGTCCCTCAATTGGTGCAGAATCCTGCAGTCAGGATGTTGATGTGAGTCATAGGGACCATACCACTCCAGTGTTGGCCTATCTACACTGGCTCCTACCTGTTTCAAGGCACAATTCAAGGTGCTGGCAGTATAACTTAAAACTTTATATGGTTTGGGACCAACATAGCAGAAATATTGTCTACTCTCCACTGTGGTGGTGCTTAGAAGGTCAGGAAGGCAGGGCATATTTTTTGTAAAATAAATACATAGCATACAGCCCCTCCTGGAAAAGGATGTTGTTATCACAGTTTTCTGTGCTTTAGTAATGACCAGATTAAACTGTGGTAAGGACAGCCATGTCCTGTATAAACCTGCTTATCAGGTAAGACCTGCTTATCAGGTAATTGGTGTGGGAGGCCGAAGAGAGTTTGGCTGTATGGTTGGTGTACCGACCGCCTAATGCACCAGCCAACAGCCTGCTGTCCCTGATGGAGGCTGTGGCGGGCTGGGCGTTGGAGCACCCTAACCTAGTGGTCTTGGGTGACTTCAACGTCCATGTTGATGATGCAGCTTCCGTTCAGGCGGCGGACCTGGTGTCGTCCATGGCAGCACTAGGACTCTCCCAGTACATCTCAGCCCCTACGCACCGGGCCGGTCACACGCTCAATCTGATCTTCGCCGCGGGGGTAACCGTGGACCGGATTACTGCTTCGGCGGTACCATGGTCGGACCACCATGCCCTGGGGGCCCATTTGAATGTACCACCCCGACCTTTAGGTGGTGAGCATATTTTAGCTCGCCCGCGGAGTCAGATGGATCCCTTGCGATTCCAGGCAGCTCTGCGGGAGCCGATGCCCCCTGGCGGTTCGTTGGATGAGCTGGTTGAGGACTGGCATAGCCGGCTCTCTACAGCCATCAACGAGATCGCTCCCAGGCGCCCTCTACGCCCTCGCACTAGATTGGCCCCCTGGTATACCCAGGGATTACGGCTGATGAAGCGAGAGCTACGACGGTTAGAGAGGCGGTGGCGGCATGCTCGTGACGAAGCTACAAGAACATCCTATAGGACGCTTATGAAGGCCTATGAGATGGCAACCAAGGCAGCGAAGAAAGAATTCTACGCTGCTGAGATTGTGTCTGCTAGCTCACGCCCAGCCCAATTGTTTAGAACAATTCGGTCATTAACAATCCTGCCACAAGGCAGGCCAAATGCAAGGGAATTGGAAATTGGCTGTGAGGCATTTGCGAGCTATTTTGCAGATAAAGTCCTGTCGCTCCGCCGCGACCTCCCCGCCACATTAGAAACAGTGAGTCAGCTCGAGGCCCCGAGCACGTCTTTGTTTCCGGGTTTCGATGGGTTTGGCCTGCTTGATCTTGAGGAAGTTGACAGACTTCTTGTGACTGTGTGCCCAACCACATGCATCCTTGATCCGTGCCCATCCTGGCTGATTAAAGCTGGCCACGATGGGCTACGAGGTGCTGCTTGGGAAATTATCAACACCTCCCTCTCTGAAGGGCGATTCCCAGGGGCACTCAAGGAGGCTATGGTCCGCCCTCTCTTGAAAAAACCACATCTGGACCCAGCCGAATTGGCGAACTATCGGCCGGTGTCCAATTTGCCTTATTTGGGCAAATTGATTGAGAGGGCGGTGGCATTACAGTTACAGGGTTATCTGGATGACGCTTCGATCTTAGATCCCGCCCAGTCAGGCTTTCGCCCAGGATACGGGACGGAGACGGCATTGGTTGCCCTTACTGACGACCTTCGGCGGCATCTGGATCGAGGCGGCAGGGCAGTGTTGCTGTTGCTTGACCTGTCGGCAGCGTTCGACATGGTCGATCATCAGCTGCTGACTCGCCGTCTCGCTGACGTGGGGATACAGGGGCAGGCCTTGCAGTGGCTCGTTTCCTTCCTCCAAGGTCGGGGACAAAGGGTGGTTGTAGGGGAGCAGCGGTCCAGGAGACACCCACTGGAATGTGGTGTGCCTCAGGGGGCAGTGCTCTCCCCGATGCTATTTAACAGCTATATGCGCCCCCTTGCCCAGATTGCCCGGAGGTATGGGCTGGGTTGTCATCAGTACGCTGATGACACCCAGCTCTATCTGATGTTGGGTGGCCAGCCGGATTCGGACCTAGAAGATCTCAACCGGGCATTGCACGCTGTGGCTGGGTGGCTCAGACTGAGCAGGCTGAAATTGAACCCGGCGAAGACGGAGGTCCTGTGTCTGGGACGGGGTGGACCAGGGCGGGGGCTCCCACTCCCGAGCTTCGATGGGGCACTGTTGGTGCCTGCGTCGTGGGTAAGGAGTTTGGGAGTGCTCCTGGAACCCTCCTTGTCAATGGAGGCCCAGGTAGCAGCCACTGCCAAGTCGGCCTTCTATCATCTTCGGCTGGCATGGCAGTTGGTCCCCTACCTTGACCGTCCTGACCTAGCCACAGTGATCCATGCTACGGTCACCTCGAGATTGGACTACTGTAACGCCCTCTACATGGGGCTGCCCTTGGTGCAAACCCGGAAGCTGCAGCTGGTGCAGAACGCCGCGGCCAGGTTAGTGATGGGTCTCTCAAGATGAGACCATATCCGACCTGTGCTAGCGGAGCTGCACTGGCTGCCTATAGCATACCAAGTTCACTTCAAGGTGCTGGTTCTTACCTTTAAAGCCCTATATGGCCAGGGTCCAACATACCTGAGGGACCGCCTTTCTCCGCATATACCCCAGCGAGCACTTCGGTCAGGGTCGTGTCATCAGCTCCGTATCCTGGGCCCCAGAGAGGCCAGGCTCACTGGCACCAGGGCCAGAGCGTTTTCGGTGGCGGCTCCAACCTGGTGGAATGAGCTCCCGGAAGAGACCAGGACCCTGCGGGACCTGATGCAGTTCCGCAGGGCCTGCAAGACAGAGCTCTTCCGCCAGGCCTTTGGCTAGGAGCCGCCACCAACCTCGTAACAGCACTGTAAGAACATCTACAATGGAAATTGGTCCAATGCAGCCCAGACTGATGGCTATAACTGGAGGGTCCCTCACTAGAGAGGACGCCATTTTAAAGAGACTGGAAGCATTTTAGTGGATATTTTAGTTTTATTGTAGCAGTTATGCTCCTGTGTAATGGAGTTTTATTATTGTTGTGTTTTAAATGATTTTAAATTGTTATGATATGCATGGCTTTGAGCCTTTGTTAGCCGCCCTGAGCCCGCTTGCGGGGAGGGCGGGATATAAAAACTAAAATAAATAAATAAATATAAATAAATAAATAAAGACAATCACCAAATGACTTCTTTTCAAAGAGCATATCTCTGGATATTAGGTGGTATTTTCTTTGTTGTGCCTTGTTTATGACACTCATTCTTGAGAAATGTTTGTGAAACATCATCATTGTCATCTGGGGTACATTTGGTTTATTGTCTTTGCTACTGTGGTGTTTATATGCTGTTTTTAGTTTGTATCATGGCTACTTAGGGTTTTCACATTATTTATTGTGTTCAAATTGCTGTTTTACTGCTTGATGCCCTATGATGATTATTGGTTGCTTTACTGTTTTGTATTGGTCACCTTCAATGCCCTTTCTGGGCAAGCAGCACAGGTTTTTTTTAAAATAAAGAAATATTGAAGAACTGTATAGAGATGTAGTTAAGCACCATCATCCCTTTCAAATCAACTAGCATATCAATAGTAAAATTGCAAAAACTTTTAGATGTTCATCATCAGGCTTGAAGGAGGAGTGGAGAAAGATCAGTCATTTTAAGGACATTTTTAGCAGATAAATTGTAAGGTTTTTTTAAGATACCATTTATTGCAAAAAGGAAAGTATCTTATTTTCTTTTGTGAATGTGTATAAATATTTACTTCAGTTTCACACAAGAGAAATATGGAATTTTTTGATTGCATTTTCTCTTCTCTGTACAATATTTCTTCTTGGACTCCTTCAGGCATTCAACCTGGGTACAAGCAAAACACAAATATAACTCCTAAAATTAGAAAGACAGAAACCAGGCACAGAGTATGCCCTTGGTTTGTGACTTAATGTTCTTAAGCAGAGGATAACTGTCTGTTTTATCTGAGCTCTGTTCTCTTTATGTTATATTTAAATTAATTATATATGGAACTATGTGTACTCTTGAGACACAGTTGTGATTTTCCTAGAGGAAAGCTTAATGGAACACTCAAACTTTATTATAGCAGACAGAGAAACAAATTAGTACAGCTTCTTCTCATCAATTATTCTAAACATCAGAAACATACCTGTCTGTCAAGGAAACAAACACAAACTTTTGTAAATCCCCTAGCAGCGGCAGGAGGGTCAAATGGTTTTTTTTTGGGGGGGGGGGGTTGTGTGTGTACCAGAAAATACCCAAAGTACACACCTGGGTTATTAATATTTGGGCATAGCTGAAAAACATTTCCATGATCTCTGAATTCCCAACTGAGAAAAAAAAAATTCAACAAAGTCCCTGTTTTCCTGATGTGCCCTTTGTTTTTTTCTGAAAAGAAATAAAGATTGGCTTCCAATGGACAACAGGCACACAAGTGTTCAAACAATATCTTGGTCCATTAAAAAAAAAAAAACTTTCAGCCCAATTGCCAGAAGAATGTGGAAGGTCATTTCTCTTCCACCACGTTCTTTAAAAAACATGTGTACTTTAGCTCAATCTTTACTGGTGTATATTTGTTCTGTCCTCTGTTCCTGGGCCCATGAAAAACCACTTGGCTCTGCTTCCTAACACCATTCCTAATCGTGTTTGGGATTTATGGCTAAACCCTCTAGGATTCAGGAGTTGACAGTCCTATCTGGCACCAATGGGATGATAAAACAAGAAGAGGCATGGGCAAGAAACCAGTATTTGATTTGTTTCTGACAAAGAAACATCCTTTGAATACCTTTTTTAAAAAGCTGCAGCTGTGAGAGAAAGAATAAACTATATAACCTGATAACTGAGTTGCAAGTTTCACTGGAAGAAAAAGTTAGTGGGCCAGGGTAGGACTTGGGTAGGGTTGCCAGATCCCCTTTGGGGGTGGGGGGAGCTTTTTGGGGGAACTTTCCTGCCACTGGCCAGCTGGCTGGCAGGGAGAAATTCCACTCCCAACTGCCCCGAAGGTGACATGATGATATCACCCAGAAGTGATGTCATCGTGTCACTGACATCACACAGCAATGCTCCAGTTTTGGGGCAAAACTCTATGGTAAAATTGCCTACAAACCATAGTGTTGCCCAAAAACTAGAGGGTCACCTCTGATGTCGGCAACAAGATGACATCACTCTGGGTGATGTCATCACAACACGTGCAGTTCGTGCACACAACAGAAGATCCCAGGAAAGAGCCTGGACCCTCCCCCTGCCAGCTGCCAGGTAGGATCTGGCAACCCTAGACTTGGGAGATCCATATTCATACTTAACCATGATGCTTACTGGGAGATCTTGGGCCAGTCATAGCCTTTTAACCATCACAGGGCTGTTGCAAAGATAAAATGGAGAAAGGAAGGATAATATATACAATCTGAGGCCGGGAAAGACCTGAGTTCTGCCACGCCTCCGTGGCGCAGCAGAACAAGGCAGGGGGGATTGCCCCCACCGCACGGCATTTGCACACTGCCAGAAGGAAGCTGCCTGCAGCGTCCAGACTGCGGGCGGCTTCCTGCAGCGGCGTGCGAATGCCGCACGGCTCCCCTGGCTGGCGTGTGGAACACGTGCCGCAGCAGCTGGGACACCACTTTTAAGTGGTGCCCGGCTGCTGTGGAAGGAGCACGGCGCCGGACATGTTGCGTCCGGCCCGCCTCCTCCAGGCAGATGTGGCAGTCTGGACTGCCATTCTGCCTCCACTTTCAAAGAGGAGGCAGAGCGGGCCAGACTGCCAGTCTGTCCTCGGCCTGAGTTCCTCATGTGGGAAATGAAGGACTGTATGCTGTCTCTTAGCCTCAGGCTGCAATCACACAGCCCTTAAATGTGGGAGGAAGGGCTATTTCCTCCTGCATTTAAAGGGGCCATCTACAACGGCTGCAGAAAGTCCTGCGCCGAAGCAGGCTCAAATGCGGGTTCCTCCCGCATTTTCCGACCCCAGGAAAATCGACAGTTTTCTCGGGAGTTGTGGGAGGAACCCACATTTGAGGTATCTGGACAGCCCTCTCTCTCAATCATTGCGAGAGCAGGGCTGTCCAGATGCTCCCGTCAGCCATTTCCCCCCCCCCCTTTTACACTTGGGCGCTTGGGCAGTCAAGCACCCAAGTGTAAAAGGGGGGGGAACCCCAAACTTACCAGGCGGCGGTCGGGTCCTTTGCCGCCGCTTCCACCACCACCGCCTCTTCCGCCCCGCCACTTTGCTGCCACCATGGCCACCTCTTCTGCGGCCGCCACCACAGCCGCCTCTTCCGCAGCCACTGCCGCTGCTTCTGCCGCGGCCGCCGCTTCTGCCACCGCAGGGGTTGGGATGTATCCCAACCCGCAGTAGAAAAATGCAGCCCCTTTAAATCCAGGAGGGCTCCCGGATTTAAAGGGCCCGTGTGACCTCAGCCTCAGTCTTCAGAGGAGGCTACAATGGAGTCAGAGAGATAGATAGGCTCAGGACACAGATTATCCTTTCCTTTCTCTCTGATGCTGTCCCTTTTATGTGTAGATTGCTACTCTTAGGGAAACTTCTTTCCTTCCAGCCTAACACCTTCTCTCCCCACACCACTCTGCCCTTCTCCATCTTGGCAGCATGGGAGCAGGACATGCTTTCCTGCATCTCCATCCATCCTAGTTAGTTAGTCTAGATTAGGAACCTACCTCTACCCTTAAAAATGGAGTTCCTATAATAACGAACTTTTATCTATTTTGAAAAGATAAAGAGACTCCGAGTAATGTTGTTTTCTTGCTGGCGTACACTGACCAGATGGCTCTGCTGTATTAAAAACCCTTGAGCACTCTACTACCCCTCTAAATTCCCAATGCCTCAGTGGAAGGGTAGGATACAAAAATTTAGAGATGCTGATTACCATGTTGTTTTAAAAGGACAGGAGATATGCAGTAGATTAATTTATTTAATGGACCAAACATAGTTAGTGAGGGCAAAGAACAGTTGGCATTTAGCAGACATTTTCATCAAGCAGACTAATGTGTGTAGTCTTCTGCCTGTCTGATAATTCTGACTTAAATTAGGCCTGATTTAAACCTGCTATTAGTAAATAAAGAGATCTTACCCCTGTGACCTTTCATTAGTGTTGCCAACCTCCAGGTGGTAGCTGGTGATCTCCTGGGATTACAATTGATCTCCAGATTACCGAGATCAGTTCTTTGAAGATAATGGCCAATTTGAAAGGGGGCTTCCGTAACATTGAAGTGCCTCCCCTCCCAAATCCTGCCCTCTCCACACTCCCCCTGCCAAATCACCAGGATTTTCCCAACCCAGAGCTTGCAATCCTATCTTTCATGGAACCACTGTCTTGCTTAAACTGGTCTTCCCTCTGCTTCTCGTACAACTTTAGCATACTAGACATCCACAGCACACTTAGACATTATGCTGGTATATTAATATGCATGCCCAATAACTTTGCAGGCTCAGCAGCAGCACAGTTTAAATGTGTATACAGCAAGGGGTAAGTTGTTCTGGCCTGTTGGTGTCATATGTCAATCAGGCATCAAAAGCACATATACTTCTATAAAAATCTATTGGCCAAACAAAATTAATCATTTTACCTGCATTGTGCTTTCTAAACTGAAACTGGACCTGAAAGGGTTTGATACAGAGCTTTAATGAACCTCCTCTTTCCTCCAAGCTTTGACAGCTCCTTTGTCTGGTACACTGTGGACTATTAGATTACGCTGTTAGAATTTTCTACAAAAACAAGCGAACAGGATACTAAAAGCACTTGTCAGCTATGAAAATGATCTCTATATTTATGCAGACGATGGATTATTACTACGGAAATAAAGAATGCAAAGAGCTAAACCAACACAAATGCACTGCATAGGCATGCACTTTAAAGCGGCAAAGTGGCATGACCTCATACGCCCTCTTTCGAATAGCAGTGGAACTAGGTCTTGAGGGCCTGCTTTAAAAGGCGATGCTTTCCCCATAATAAATCAAACTCACTCATAGGCTGATCAATAAAACGAGACCTAGGCTAACCTTTGAAGGGCTCTTGTTACATTAAATTGGTTCTCTAACATAATATAATCAGTATAACCTGTTGAAGGTCTTCCTTTGTAATCATTGCAAAATCATCTAAATGCACAGGCAAAATCCCAGAAAGCGAGCTATAAAAGGCAGGAAACACAGAAACAGAACTCTCATTTGCTGTTTACCAAAACTGAGCCAAGCAAACAGCCTACTAGCTATTTAGTATCCACATTTCACTGTAGCTTTTCTTCTTAAAAAAAAAAAAAAGACAAATACATCCCCCCCCCACACACACACACACACACGTCACCTTGGTGTTTATTTTTTTTAATGGACATTTTAAAAAACATTTATACACCACTTTTATATCCAAGGAAGATCCAAGGTGGCTTGCCACACCTCATCTCTTCCATTTTATCCTTACAACAACAACCCTTTAAAATAGGCTAGGCTGACCGAGAGTGACTGGCCCAAGGTCATCCAGCAAGCCTCCAGGGCAACGTGCAGATTTAGCTCTGATTTCCCTATCCAGGGACCAGCTCTCAAACCACTACACCAGGCTGACTTTCAAGTGATATGCATTTGGAAACTGACTGATCGCAACCTGATCCAGTCATGCCTGTCCCTTAATCTCAGACAAATAATCAGAATTAAATATCGTCCAAATGGCTGGGCTGTTTTTTTTTTTAACAAACATAATGAGATCAATCCTACTAAAAATTGTGTCCATATCTGCCTAAGGCAGGTTTCTTGGAGAGGTGGCAAAATAATTAAAAATTAAAAATAAGTAAAATTCCTATAGTACAGTGGAATATAATATGTGTTTTGTATATATAAGGGGCCTTCTTTCAGTCTATAGCATCTTCACTTAACAGGATCATAGAAGCATGGAAGACCTTTGCAAGTCACTGGCAGCTGGAGGAAGCAATATTGGGCTAGACGTACCAGTATTCGGGATTTCTCTAAATCAACATCATATTGGGGGGGGGGATTTAATTTTTTTTCTTCTTCATGGCAGAAATATTTTTGATTCTGTGGAATTCCTAACTTTTATATAGTGTGCTCACAATGTTGGTCTGGGATGTGGAATGTTATTGTATATCCTTATCTTGTCAGCTCTCAGACGCTAAGCAAGGTCGGTATTTGAATGAGTGACCACCCAGGAGGACTTTGCAGAGGAAAGCAATGGCAAACCTCCTCAGCTTAATCACTTGCCTTGCAAACCCCACTGGGCTGCCATAATTTGGTTGCAACTTGACAGCACGTTACCCACACAATGCTGGCACATGAACAGCAATCCAATAATATCCTACAATATTGGCTGTAAATTCTAACATTCAGAAGAGTGATTGGAGGAGGGAAATTGCTTCTACCTTGTGCAATATATTTTACAATTAAGTCTTCATTGTTAGGTATGTAGTGTATCAAATCCTAGCCCCAAGCAAAAACACATGTGCACAGGTGGGTGAACAGAAGTCCTGTGCCCAAGGCTTTTAAGAACATTGAAGGTCTTGCATGCACCCCATTGAACATTTATCTTTTTGTTGTTGTTGTTCTTGTAATAACACATTATATATACCACCTCAACACACCATAGTGTGCTAGAAACCAACTGCGAAAACATATTGAACTTCATAACATTGAATAGGGGAAGAGGAGGATTACTGCCCTTCAAGGAATACAGATCCCAGCTGGTCTGCATGGGTCTCTGAGTTCCGAGTAGGTTCAGCTCATATCTCCTTTTGTTTCTATTTAATGAACTGCACTGGATGAAAGTAAAATGATACAAAGTGAAGACTTTGGAGCTCTTTAGTGGACTCACAGGAAGTTTTGTTTATTATGCTATGCAGTAATAATTTGCCTTTCTGGTCATATCTGCTTGCATGCATACTAGCATAGCTCATGCTAGAATCCTTGCAATGCTAATAAGTTGTTCTGCTGTTTAGAAGAATGTTTCAAAAATGTACCAGGCGTAGAAGCACAAGTGATTTGTGCTTCCTCTCAATGTGCAAAGTAGGAAGACAAATATATATTTCATGTGAAGTGATGTGAATTCTCCCCACGAGAGGACAAAAGGAACAAAGAGGAATATGCACATTGGTGCCCTCTTTTCAGATGAAATCCAAATGCATGGGGTTTTAATAAATACAGTGAAGTATAGGGTAGAGTTTGCTTCTGCATTCTTCCCCCCACTCCCAATATGTGTGCATCCTATCTACTTAAGGTTGTCTGGAAAGTGCTAAAGACTTTGGAGGTTTTGTGTGTATCATCCTAATGGAGAATTCTGAGGTTCTAGGACCATATCATTTCATAATGCCAGTGAACATGTAGCCAACTAAGTCATAAAAATCATGTCTGAGCAAAATACATTGTTTGTTTCAAGACTTACAATATGTCTGTTAAGAACATAAGAGAAGCCATGTTGTATCAGGCCAATAGCCCATCCAGTCTGTATTCATGGTGCTTGGGGGGCAATGGTGGAAGAGCTTCTGGAGTTCTGGCTCTGCTGGTAGATCTCCTGATGGGTTTTGGCCACTGTGCGACACAAGAGTGTTGGATGCAATGGGCCATTGGCCTGATCCAACATGGCTTCTCTTATGTTTTTATGTCCAGCATTCTGTCACACAGTGGCCATCAGCAGGTCCACCAGAGAGGCCAGAACTCCAGAAGCCTTCCCACTGGTGCCCCCCCAAGCACCAAGAATATAAAGCATCACTGCCCCAGACAATGTTCCATTAGCCTTGTAGCGAATAACCACTGATAGACTTCTGCTCCATATGTTTATCCAATTCCCTCTTGAAGCTGTCTATACTTGTAGCTTCCACCACTTCCTGTGACAGTGAATTCCACGTATTGAATACTCTTTGGGTAAAGAAGTACTTCTTTTTATCTGTTCTAAGCCTACCTCTCATTAATTTCATTGAGTGCCCACAAGTTTTTGTACTGTGAAAAAGGGAGAAAAGTACTTCTTTCTCTACCTTCTCTATCCCATGCATAACCTCAGACAAATGGTTTCCCTTTCTTCATAGAGAAGGTGTTCCATCCTCTTAGTCATTTTAGTTGCCATTCTTCACCTTTTCCAACATTTATTGAAGTGCAGTGAACAGAACTGTATGCAATATCCCAAATGAGGCTGCACCATAGATTTATACAGGGGCATTATGATACTGGCTGATTTGTTTTCAGTCCCCTTCCTAATAATCCCCAACATAACATTTGCCTTTTACATTGCAGTCACACACTGAATTGACATCTTCAGTGAGTTATCCACCACGATTTCAGGATCTCTCTCCTGGTCAGATACCGTGAGTTCGGAACCCATCAATGTATATTTATATTTAGAATTTTTGGCTCCAATGTGCATTACTTTGCACTTGCCATGTTGAACATCATTTGCCCCATTGATGCCCACTTGCCCAGCCTCGACAGGTCCCTCTGGAGTGCTTAATAGTCCTCCCTGGTTCTCACTGCCCTGAACAACTTAAAGCCATCTGCAAACACAGCCACTTGTGCTTACTCCCAACTCTAAATCATTAATGAGCAAGTTAAAAAGCACAGGACCTAGTACTGAGCCTCGCAGGACCCCACTGCTTACCACCTTCCACTGTGAAAACTGCCCATTTATACCCACTCTCTGTTTTCTGTTAATTAGCCAGTTTTTAGTCCATAAAAAGACTTGTCCCTCTAATCCCATGACTGCTGAGTTTAGCAGCCTTTGATAAGGTATTTTCGCAAAAGCTTTCTAGAAGTCTATGTAAACAACATCAGCTGGGTCACCCTTCTCCACTTGTTTATTCTCTCCCTCAAAGAGCTCTAAAAGGTTAGTGAGACAAGATCTTCCCTTACAGAATCCATGCTGCTTTTGTTCATCCATGTGCCTACTAATTCTATCTTTAATAACAGATTCCACCAATTTACTCGGTATCGATGTTAGACTGACCAGCCTGTCATTTCCTGGATCTCCTCTGGAATATTTTTTGAATATGGAGTTTACATTGGCTACCTTCCAGTCTTTGGGAATGAAGGCAGATTTTAATGATAGATTGCATATTTTTGTCAGGAGATTCACAAGTTCACAATTGAGTTCTTTCAGAACTCTTAGAAATACGTCATCTGGACCTGGTGATTTGTCAGTTTTTAATTTGTCCGTCATAGGACCGCCTGTCTCATCACCTCAATCTGACTCAGGTCTTTTGACACCCCCTCCTGAAATCAGCAGTTCTGGAGGGGGCACACACTTTCCATCTTCTACAGTGAAGACAGAGGCCTGAGTAGTTTGAGCAGCTAGAACACTGAGAAGTTACAAAAAGGTTGATACCTCGAGGTCTTTTTAACTCCCCCCTTTTCTATTTTAACCTTTTTCATTTAGCCTATCTTGATGGAACTTTATGTTAAAACTTAGGTATTTTTATATTTTTAAAATGCCACTTAAAACCCGCTCCTTGCTTATCTGCCAAATTTGCCTATTTATTCCCTTGTTCCAGACACTTTGGCACTGGAGCTGGGCCTGCTACCTCGCAGAGCTATTCAAAGTCCATATAAAATAGCATAACATGATTATTTTCATATTCATCATTGTACTGACTCCTAGAAATACTACCAATAGAAATACCAAACATGCATAACCACTAGGAACATCATGATTATTGAAATCAGTCTTGTTAGATTAATTAATTAATTAATATTATTTACAGTGCATTATTTATAGCCTCTCAAAGGCAGATTATGCATAGTAGTAAATCAACAAGATGGGATATTTAATAAACAACATTAGGATTGTAGAAGTCTGGAACCAACCAGAAAGAACTGAAGCATAGCATTAGAATTAACATGACACACTAAATGGTGCAAAAATTGAATAATAAGATCTTACACAACAGTGTAGATTACAGTCCCTAATCATTTATCAATTAAGTTTGCAAACCATTTTGTACAATGAAACTCTGTTACCTGTGCAGAAAAGCCATCATTCAGCTTTGCATCACTTGTGGAAAGCCAGGAGAATGGGAACCTTCCTGATCTTCTCATAAGGTGGAAGAAACAACAAAGAAAGACGATTTTATCACAGAAGCCCATGAAATATTTGCTTTCATTTTAGTTACTTCTGACGTGAATTGTGAACGAAAGGTCATCTGGAATTGGTGGTGATTGTGTCTTTGGCCAGCACCTCCACCCCCACACTTACCCCAGGGGACTGCAAGCCCTGCCAAAAAAGGCATGCTGCACCAGCAAGCCCTGAAGCCGGGGAGGCGGTCCACTGGATTGCAGCAGGGTATAGCCTTGACTGAGTCTACTCAAAAGTCAACCAGCTTGAAGTCACCCAGCTGGCTCTTAGCGGCATGCTCAGCAGCAGAAGCCAACCCAGCCAAGTTTCTGTCAGAGAGGACCTTGGCACTGAATCCCAGGGGAGCTCTGCCAGGGGCAGGGGCACTAGGCAGCACTGACCTTCCTAGAGGTTCATGGGGGAAGGCCAATGATCTCACTAATCCAAGGCCAAGGATCCACTGGCCCAGTGGCCCCTGGCACTCACCAGGACTGGGTTGGGAACAAAGGATTGGCTGAACCCAGGAAGCATTTAAAAGGCATGCCCGGGAGCAGCCAAGGAGGAAGAGTCAGGCTCATTCAGCATCTTTACCACTTGAGCCCCTGCAGCCCCATAATGCATATAGATAAAGGTAAAGGTTTCCCTTGTTTGAAAGCCAGTCAAATACAACTCTAGGGATGTGGTGCTTATCTCTGTTTCCAAGCCGAAGAGCCAGCACTTCTCCATGGTCATATGGCCAGCATGACTAGACACCAAGATGCATGGATTGAGTAGGGCATAACACTGGAGTCCAGAAATGAAGCCTAAATTAAGCTGAAGGGGGAGGAGGGGGGATGAACTGGTAGCAACTAAGTGTCTTATTTTTATTATGATCAGTCAGAAAACTGTTTCTGCCACAGAAACTGGTTTCCTATAAACAGGGTTCCATTGGGGCCGGGGTGTGCTGGAGTGCCGCTCCGGGAGAGAGGAGGCAGGGGGGCGGGCACTTAACAAAGCCCTGCCCCCCGGCCTCCCCCCGTCAATGCTCCCAGGGCTGGCAGCGCTCCGCCGGCCCTGGGAAGCCCCTTCCCCCCTCCCCCCCATCAACAGTCCCGGGGCCGGTGGCGCTCCACCGGCCCCAGGAAGCCCATTCCTGGCGAAGCCACAATTCCAGCAGCCTTCCCAGCTCACCTCCTCTGTCCAGAAGAGTCGTCTCTAGTAGAGCCTCCACAGCACAGCACAGCACACTGGGCCCATAACCCTGTTGTTGTGTGTGTGAGCTGTGCTAAACAGCACTGTAGCAGAGGTTGAAGACTCCAAAATACGAGACAAAGCTATGTACAGTTTATGTACATTTATTTACAAATATTGCGCTCAGGATCAAAGTGCTTCGCCAGCCACCAATACAGAAGAGAAGAGAGAGAACTATACAACATATATCAAATATATACATTTCACTGTACTCAGTGGCCAATCAGGTCCATGCTGAGTCATTCCCCAAGTCATACCTCTATACAAGACTGCACCTGTCTTGTCCAGTTCTAACCAGAATAGTCATATGACTTGGTACCATCATGTCTGCAGTGATCTCACTGACAGCTCCTTGACAGTTCACTGTTTATGTGTCTCTAATACTGACAGGGCTGGTGGCGCTCCGCCGGCCCCAGGAAGCCCGTTCCTTCCCCCCCGCCCCGTCAACACTCCCAGGGCCGGCGGTGCTCCGGCGGCCCCGGGAATCCCCTTCCCTCCTCCCCCCCTGTCAACACCCGGGGCTGGCGGCGCTCCACCGGCCCTGGGAAGCCCCTTCCCTCCTCCCCCCTGTCAACACCTGGGGCCGGTGGCACTCCGCCGGCCCCGGGAAGCCCCTTCCCCCTCCCCCCATCAACACTCCCGGGGCCGGCGGTGCTCTGCCGGCCCCGGGAAGCCCGTTCCTTCCCCCCCGTCAACACTCCCGGGGCCGTTCCTTCCCCCCGTCAACACTCCCGGGGCCCCTTCCCTCCTTCCTCCCCTTCTCGATACTCCCGGGGCCGGCGGCGCTCCACTGGCCCTGGGAAGCCCCTTCCCCCCTCCCCCCATCAACACTCCCGGGGCCGGCGGCCCCACTCCCCTAAAAGCGTTCCTTCCTTCCTTCCTTCCTTCCTTCCTTCCTTCCTTCCTTCCTTCCTTCCTTCCTTCCTTCTCTCTCTCTCCCCCCACCTACCTACCTACCTTCCTGTTCCTTCCTTTCCCCCTTCCTTCCTTCCTTCCTTCCTTCCTTCCTACCTTCCTTCTCTCTCTCTCTCCCCACTTACCTACCTACCTTCCTGTTCCTTCCCCTCTCCCTTCCTTCCTTCTCTCTCTCTCCCCCACCTACCTACCTTCCTGTTCCTTCCTTTCCCCATCCTGCCCCTCTCCCTTCCTTCCTTCTTCCCTCTCTCCCCCCACCTACCTACCTAACTTACTGTTCCTTTCTTTCTTTCTTCCTTCCCTCTTCCTCCCTCCTTCCTTCCTTTCTTTTTCTTTCTTCTCTCTCTCTCCCCCACCTATCTACCTTCCTTCCTGTTCCTTTCCTTCCTTCCCCCTCCCTCCCTTCTTGCCTACTGACACACCTGACGTCAGGGATGTGTGGCCTCATGACACTTCTGGTGACGTCAGGGGGTGTGGCCTCATGACACTTCCGGTGACATCAGGGGGTGTGGCATATGCAAATAAATTATGCTAATGAGCTCCTGCACCTCTTTTTTTATGAAAGGACCCCTGCCTATAAAGCCTAACAGGTTCTGGTTCTAGGAAGTCTGGCACTGTTGGGATTCTTTCTCTCCTTAGATGAGGCATATTTTAGCTTCATCACTGTTGCCAATTATAACTGTTTAGTTCGTCAGTTTATGACAGACTTAGGTGGTGGGTAACTGTAAATCAGTTTAAGTGTAAACGCTGGCATAAATTATGTCCTTTGTAAGTACTGCAGTGCTCCAGTGCTTTGCTCTCTATGGTTTTTGATGGAGGGTGATGGTGTTAGAAAATGTCTGCACAAGACTAGCTTCTTCCACAAGAAAAGGAGTACTTTTGAACACTGAGGGACTGATGGTTCTGATATTTGTTTTAGGGGTGTGCAAATATGTATTTTCTTTTTTTTTCTTTTTTAAAAGATGCCCCCCATTTTGAAAGAGACGAAGTGTCATTTATATTACCTTAGAAAATTATTGTTACTTTAGAAAATGAGTGTGATGAGAATATTTTTGGCACCTTCTTTATTTTCTGCACAGAATAATGCTGAGAAGTGCTGAGCACACCAATGTCTTCCCATGCCAAAAAGCAGGTAGGTTTCAGTGGAATACTACCCAGCCATCCAGCCAATAAGTAGCTAGTTTAGGCAAACTTGCATCATCAAGAAATGTCTCCAGGTGTTTGCCAAGTTTTCCTGTTTACCAAGTTTTCCAGCCAGTCTGGTGTAGTGGTTAGGAGCGTGGACTCTAATTTGGTAGAACTGGGTTTGATTCCCCTCTCCTCCACATGCAGCTGCTGGTGTGACCTTGGGTCAGTTACAAGTTCTTTCAGAGCTGTTCTGGCATGAGCAGTTCTCAAAAGAGTTCTCTCAGCCTCACCTACCGCACAGGGTGTCTTATGTGGGGAGGGGGAGGGGAAGGAGATTGTAAGCTGCTCTGAGATTCCTTTGGGTAGTGAAGGGTAGGGCATAAATCCATTCTCTTCTTTTTCTCCTTCATTAAAAAAAATCATTTCATTTATTTATTCTAAAACTTTTTGGGAAAAAAGTAATTAGACACACATTCTTACTAATATATTTTCAAGCAACTGAACAAAGTTTGAGCTCAGTGGCACCTTTAAGATCAACAAAGTTTTATTATGGGTATAAGCTTTTGTGTGCATACACACTTATTTAGATACAAATTGGACTCAAATTTTGTTCTGTTGCTTTAGACCAACATTGTTACCCACCTGAATCTATTTTCAAACAATTGTAACTGGTGCAAGTTGCCACCAGCAAATGTCGTAACAAAATGTAGGGCAAGTCCACCCTGGCTCTAATCTTGGCCAGTGCTACTGCCAAATTTATACCTGTCTGCTCATTAGGATCTTATCAGTCTATTCAGACCAGTTCTATTTAAATAAGCTCAAGCTGCTTGAACTTTGTTGGTCTTAAAGGTGCCACTAGAGTCAAACTTTGTTCTATTGCTTCAGATCAACACAGCTACCCAGACAATTAGAGATAGTCCCAAAAAAACCTGTTTGGCCCTGAAGCAACCAACCAACGCCATGTTGTACATGGCCTAATACTTACATATTAGTATCCAAATTAATCCACAAATTCATGATATTTATTGTTGTCTATTAAATGGAACTATTTGACAGCAAGATCCAACATTCCTTTTTCATTTTATGTTATGTGTTTGTTTTTGTCATTATGCTTATCTTTGTTCACTTTGGAGCAACAATGATGACAACTGCTCTTCCTGTCGTCATCCCCCCCACACACACACACATACACACGGGTATCTGCTGGGTGGCTGTGGTGCTCCTGCTGTCCAACATGCTATATTTCTGTGCACCTTGGGAAATGTCCCTATGGTGTGTCTTGCATTATATTAAATGTCCCTGTCAAAAGCAATATACTTGTTGTAAGCAGGCACTAGTGTACACAGATGGGAAATGTTTCTGTTTCAAAAGGGTGAGTAATCAGCTTGCAAATGTCAAAGGTCCAAGTACTTTTAAATGTGTGTTTGACCATAAGTGCTGTTAGAGTGATTTTAACTGCTAAAAATGAGACACTGATATTGTGGATTACATCAGTAGTCCACAATACATGCTTGTACTGATGCTTGTACTGATTCGCTGTGAAATAGGATTTGTATGTAAAATTTTTACATTTCCAGTAAGGACACTTTGCCATTAAAACTAGGAGAGCTGATACTAAATGAGAACTTTTAATAGCATCTAGGAATGGTGACTCTCATTGGATATAAACATTCATTTTCTTTTAGTAAGATAAAGAACATTGCAGTTCCAAGGCTAATGCATTGTACTTTATTTTTTATTTATGTTCTCCATTAAAATATAAATATGTCCTCTGAAGAATTAATGAATTGAATGTTAAAACAGAACACTAAAGAGCAAACCACGAAGACATGAATTTGCAGTCAATGAGAGAGACAGCAAAACAAAAATTGAAAAGAAAGTGAAAGTAACACTAACATAAGTCTCCAATTACCTGCTTGAGGCAGGAAGGATGTGGCTGTGCAGAAGCAACGGAAGAAATCATGAAAACATAATAAAAAAAATTACTTGAAGCCAGAGCATACTTCACACCGAACCTCCTCAAAATTTAGGATGTAATTACAGCTACACTTTTAAACACCATGATGATCACTTGGGAATCTCCCTGCATTTCAGTTAATGCATATTGCTGTCATTCACAAGATGTGTTTTTTCTGCCATAAATGTCACCAGCCACAAAGTCACAATTAGTATGGAAAAGACATTCTCCCAGTTGCCTGCCAAGAATCTAGTCCATACCACCCTGCAATGCATCATGGCGTGGTTGCATCATGGCATGGTTAGTAACAGCCAACCTGTTACCCCAAATGGTCTGGGTTACCCCCACAAGAGGGATGTCTTCTATTTTAGTTGGAGGGAATTAGCGAGGAGACAAAATGACAGTGAGAGCGAGGTAATCAAATGGGATGGGGTCCCCATGTGTATGGGGATCTTTCCCTTCAAGAATTCTCAAGTAATCCATCTGTTGCTTAACCAAAAGGGTTGTTTTTATTAAAAGAAGAAATCCTAATAATATGCACACTGTGGCCACTTCCACACGGTCATTTTTGTCACTCTTTTGTCCCTATTGCTTTGGGTTCCCACTAGGGTTGCCGAGTCTCTACTCATGTTTAGCAGGGGGGAGTTCTTGCCACTCCGGGAGGGACCCTGCATGCACACTTCATGTGCACACTGCAATGACATCACCCAGAAGTGATGTCATCACATTGGGCATGTTGGGGGTGGGACCTCAGTAATTCAAGGGAAAACCATAGAGTTTTCCCTCGAATTACAGAGTGTGTTCCCAAAATGTGCCCAATGTGATGACATCACCTCTGGGTGATGTCATTGCACCGGGCACATCCCCTCAGCCTGGTAGTTTAGGGGTGGGGTTCCCCCCAGCAGCCCGATCCCGGCTGGTGGGCAACGGGCCATTGGAGCAGGGGTTTCCCCACCCCCTGGGGGGACTTGGAAACCCTAGTTCCCACCTCCCCCTTGTCCACATGTGTTTTGTTCCTCTGTGACTACTAGAGAGATCAAAACACAGTGGGGGGGGACCCTGAAGCAATAAGGACAAACAAGTGACAAAAATGACAGTGCGGAAGTGGACATACAGAAATAAAACACACATTAAAACATACACACAAGTAATAGAAATACAATACACACTGGAGCATATTATATTGAACCAATGGGCCATGGGTACTACTTCAATTAGTATGATTAAGGCAGTAACAATTTTACTTTCAGCTGCGAAAAATACAGTAGCAGCAAAGTGGAAATCTAATATAAGCCCAACTACACAAAATTGACACTCTAAAATTTGGAGCATATATATAATGGCAAAGATTTCGGACAACATCAATAATACCCAGGTACCCAAAAACAAATCAGATTTTGGGTCAGTATGGTTTCCCATTTTAGACTATTTAGTAATATAAAAAGAAATACCGGTAACTTTGGACTCATTACATCAATGGTAATTATACTGATTGATATGGCGCTTAGTATTATCTCAGTATGGTGATTGTGTGTTGCAACCTATGTTTTTTAAATCTTTGTTCTGCCTGCATATTGTTTTCTTTTGTGGGTTAGTTCTGTTGATGTTTGTTACTATTATGAAAAATTAATACAAAATTAAATTGAAAACATACACACAAGTACTGGAAATACAGAAGTGAGCGGGAATAATAGGAGGCTGTTGGGAGTTATAATTCACATTCTGGACATGCAGAAGTCCATGGAGAAGAGGCTGTGAAAATGGAAAGGAACCCAAACGAATCTGGGGGTGATGAGTCATCAGGTGCCCAGAATAGACATCCAGCTATGGAGCTGTGGCTGCCTAGTTATAGCAAAAATGGGACTTGAGGACATGCTAATGTATTTGTCCCTAGAAACAATGTGCTGAGGGACCAGAACAATGTGCAGGGGAGGCTCTGAGTAGCATTCCCAGGAGAAGACAAAGACATCATATTTTGCATCTGTGTGGATGAATGGATTTCCTGGTGCAAACAGAAACTCTTAATGTTTCTGTTGGAATTTGGCCAGGTGCTGGAATCTTGCATTTGGGCAGAGATCCTGTGGGCTCCATTATGTAGAGAAATATTTTATTGTTTTGGATGGGGAGAACACCATTAGTTTGGCAGATGCCCTAAAACCACCTCCCCAGTATAGCAAGTTCAGACTTTGCTGCTAGGAACCATTTTGTTACGCTCTGTTCTATCTTGGTTTGGTGTACATTTCCAGGCCACACTGGCCTACTTCTAGGCAAGACATGGCTAGTACTCATACACAAGGGTGTTGGGGGGAGGGGAGATGATAAGGGGTGTTTTCAGCCAGTTGCTCCCCTTTGCAGAGGCCTTACATAACCCTGTGCCATTCCTCTGTTTTTTGTTAGCTGCCTGCCTTTCTTGGGCCAAACTGGTCTTTGGTGAAACTGACACGGTCAAGGAATAACCTTAATTTTATAAATCTCCCTTTGAAGGAAGAAGAAACATCACTCCGGTGAAACTGGTAAGATATTTCTCCCAACCTTGTCAATTTTACCACAGACCAGAGAGAAAGAATTTGATAAAAGAACCACTCTGTTAATTACACTAATAAGGGTTAAAATGTTGGAAAGGCCATTCCCAGGTGTATACAGTTCTTTGGACATTTCTCACATCTTCCTCAATAGACTTATCAGTAAAGGTATACAGAGTTCACTAGAAGACTTCTGCAATGCATTCGATTCGTGAGAGATGTTCAGAGATTGCTTGACAGAGGAACTGATCTGGAAAGAGTTCTCTAAAGAGAATAAGTTACATGTCGTCTATGGTCCATTTAGCATACTGGCAGAGTGCTGTATAGTAAAATGTTTTGGTATAATTAACCTCTCTCTGCTACAATGCCTCCTCTTTCTCTCCTTCCCTTCATTCCATACCACGTGCTCTGACTCATGAAATCTTATGCTGGAATAAACTTGGTTAGTCAACCAAGGGATTTGTGTGGTCCTGACCAGCTTTGGGAAAGATTAGTTGAGGCACTGAAATGTCCTTCCCTATGTTACTCTAGGCCAGGGGTGGCCAAACTGTAGTTTGGGGGCTGCATGTGACTCTTTCACATAGTAATTTAATGTTAATAACAAGCAAATCAATAAAAATGTGTGTGTGTGATATTTGTTCATGTCTTGAAGCTCTCAAACATCTGACATTTATTCTGTGTGGCTGCCATGTGAAGCAAGTTTGGCCACCCCTGCCCTAGGCCATTGTGCAGCAGAGGAAGAAAAAAATAAGCCTGGATCCACCACAATGTTTTATAACTGGCAATTCCTTCCACCCATGAAGCCTGACTTTTTCACCTTCCCCTCTTCCTGCAGCCTCGAGTGCTCTGAAATGCTGCTCCTGGAAGACCAGGAAGTAGCATTTGGGGGTACATTTGGGGCTGCAGCAAGAGGGGAAGGTGAAAAAGTTGTATGTCATGGGAGGAAATCCTTTCATTCACAGAAACAGTCCAGTGGACCTAAGTCAAAGATTGTAAAGCATTCTTCACACTAGAAATACTGAATGCACATTCACATTTCCAAGACTAAGTTGGAGAGGGGGACCAGAACAAAACATTATTCAAAATGATCCATAATCATGAGAAAACAAAGAGATCTGCCTTTACCGCTTCCTTTATATCTGGGCCACATGTGATTTGTCATTCACTGTTAGACCAGTTCAGTTTTTTCGGTGTCTACCTTCACCATCAGAAGCAGTCAGCTGGTCAACAAACCTGGTATAAACAAACAAAAAGTAGCTCTGAAGACTGTTTAAGGCAAAAGCAATTTTAGTTAAATGAAGGATGAAGGATCTTCAATTGCCAGGCCCTAAAATGGTACCATGACTTTAAATCCTCAATGTATAAAAACACTTCATACTTAGTTTTCAAATGTCAGAACCTCTCCAGATTCCATGGAAGTGGTGTCAGAGCTAGCATATTTGAAAATAACTGTAATTAAACCTTACATCAGCATGCAAGTTTTGGGGGTTTAAGAGCTTTTCCTTGTGTTTAAATATTTTATTGTTTTTCAAATAGACACAAAAGATAATATCATAAATACACAATATGGAAATTGCATAGCAAACAAGGCATGAGAGTCTCCTTGCCAAGTAGCATTTTTCAGTCTCTCACAGCTTTGTATAGCAATGCTGGATAAACCAATTAACGTGAACACCAGCTCTATTAATATCTATCTATCTATCTATCTATCTATAGATTTTTAATTTTATTAAATACACACACACACACACACATATGCCATTTTCAGCTAACCTAACTAGAATTAGCAAAGTGTTTATATCATAAAAATTTGCCCCGAGGTTCTTCTTAGGCAAAATTTTATTTATTTGCATCAAATCAATTGTTCACATTGTATTACTTGGAACTTTCAGCATTGCAAAGATTTGTGCATCTGGGTTTGAGTGTGCTTGTATAATCTCACAGAAAAATAGATGGAGCTCATCTTCCCTAACACTTCTAAATTTTGTTCACAGCCAAATGAATGAAAATCACCATAATGGCATAAGTGTTGCCCGGGGTGGGGGGTGACTATGTATGATTGCTAGTTTTGGATCTTTGCTGCCTCTTAACAGCCTCCCTCCCATTCCTACCGGATTTCCACTCACAGCTTCCTTTACTTTGACTTGCCTACAGGTCCCATCTCTCAACCACTCTTCTCTTGGTCAGATCCTATTGACAGTGCTGTCTTGTAGATCTATGGGCTCTCTTCTGTTTGAGCTTTGAACTCCTTGGTAATTTATTAATTTTATTAAATAGCCTGTCCAAATAGGTAAGGAGAGGAATATCCATGGCCAACTTTCAGGGCAAAGTGTATAACTATCTTATTGCAGAGGGTCTTGTGTTAAGATTGGATTATATGCATTTTAGAACAATCTAAGTACTGTAAGAATTTGGACTCTTCTCACATGGAATCCAGTAACCTAGCCATAATACTGGGTCCAGACACATTGTAATGATTTCAGCTCATAGTTTATTGAAGCATGCAAACACGAACTGACGAGCAGGACTCGGAGGTCTGCTTATATGCTGGTACAAACCACACTCCTGGTCACACCCTATCCCTGTGTTAAGGTTATTTAGAAGGCCCCTTTGACCATAGGTCCCCTTTAGGATCCAGAGTGGCCAATCAGTCCAAATTATGATCCTCATGGGCTATTGTCTATCAATGCTAAGTTGTGGTAGTTTGCTCGACCATGTGTGCGATTTCCGACCGTGTGTGCAGTCGCCATTAGAACACAACACCCCTCCCCCCCTAGTTTGGACCTACTCTAGTACACAAAGTCTCTTAGGTAGGTGGGCCTCCACTGTTCCATGGCCAAGCAGCGTAGTACTGGCTCTGTGGCGGGCTGCTTGGGGACTGCCTCTGCTGCTTCAGGGGATGAGTCCAGTCTGTTGGCCAAGGCCGGTGCTAGAGGGATGTCAGTGTGTTTGTTGGCTGACATGCTTGGCAAGGGTTTTTTTGGTGTAGATGACTCGTGTTCACCCTCCTCGTTTGGTTCTGGAGTGGGTGTTTCATCCTCACTCTCCCTAGGTGTGTCAGTGTCTGCTGGCAGGAGACGGTGGTGCAGCTGGTCAATATGATGCTTCCAAAGTTGACCACCTTCTCCAGAGACCTCATAGGATAGGGGCCCAGTTACCCATACTGCCCAGCCAGGTGGGACCCCTTGCAAAGTTTTTTTGGCATAGACCAGGGCCTCCAGGAAGAACCCACGGGGAGCCTTCTGTTGCTCTGGGCCCACACTGTGCTCCGGGACACGGACTGGGTGCAGGTGGTCTAACCTGGTTGTGCGTCGCCTCCCCATCAGTAGTTCCACAGGACTGTGCCCAGTCGTGGTGTGAGGGGTTGTCTGTTGGCTGAACAGGAATGCAGCAAGCTTGTAGTTCCAGTCGCCATGATCCATGTGGCACAGAGCTTCCTTGGTTGTGTACACCATGTGCTCAGCCTGGCCATTTGTGGCTGGGTGGAATGGGGCAGAGCGTATGTGCTGGATGCCATAGTACTGCACGAAATCTTGGAACTCTGCCGATGTGAAAGTGGTCCCATTGTCTGATAGTAGGGAGTCAGGGATGCCATGTGTGCTGAAAATCCTCCACATGGCCCGGATTGCGGATTGAGATGAGGTGGAGGCTACCAGGACCACTTCCAGCCATTTTGTATGTGCATCTATGGGGATAAAGAAGATCTGGCCCTGGAAGGGGCTGACAAAGTCCAGGTGAAGTCTTGCCCACAGCTTGTGGAATGACTCCCAAGGTTGAACTGGGGGTCTCAGGGGTTCTGGCTGGGACTCTTGGCACTTCTGGGATCTTTTTTACCATGTCCTCAATTACCCCATCTAGCCCTGGCCACCAGATGTAGCTACTGGCCAGAGCTTTCATCCGCATGATTCCTGGGTGAGTTTCATGGAGTGCCGTGTGTACCCATTGTCGCAATGGCATGGGCACGATCACTCTACTGCCCCAGAGCAAGCACCCTTTGTGTGCAGAGAGTTCATCCTGCCTAGACAAGAAAGCAGCAAAGTCCAGACCCACTGAAGTGGGCCAACCCCTCCCCACCCAGTCCAAGACGCAGGAGAGGACTCAATCCTGGGCAGTATGGCTGGTCACTTCCACCACCTAGACCAGGTGGTTGGGCAGGTCCTCCAGCAGAGTGATGTGGTGTGCTGGAGCCAGGTCAGGGTCACAGGAAGGCAGCAGCAGGCAGCTAAGGGCATCGGCATGGCCTATGGCCTTTCTGGGGCAGTGGACCAACTCATAGTGGTAGCTGGTCATAAAGATGGACCAGTGGAGCACCCAGGGGGGACAGCATCTGAGGGGTTTGCCAGTCCAGCACAAGGAGACCCAGGAGAGGTTTGTGGTCTGTCACAATGGTGAAGGGGCGGCCGTACAGGTAATCGTGGAATTTTTTTATTCCAGCCACAATTGCCAGGGCCTCTTTATCAATTTGCATGTAATTGCACTCAGCTGCAGACAGGGTACAGGAATAATATGTGATTGGGACCCCCCTGCCATCCACCAGGCAGTGCCCCAGGATCACTCCCACCTTGTACGGTGAAGTGTCACAAGCCAGGACCACTGGAAGGGACTCATCAAAATGTGCCAGAACCCCATTGGACACCAGGAGGTCTTTGACAGCTTGGAATGTGGCATGGCCCCAAAACCCACGGGGTGTGCTTGTCCAGGAGGCAGTGCAGGGGTTCAGTGCCTTGTAGGGCAGGAAATAATGATAAAAAATTAAGGAGGCCCAAGAAGGCCTGCAGCTCAGCTTTGGAGGATGGGGTGGGTGCCTGCTCAGTGACGCTGACCTTGTCCTGTGTTGGGTGGATGCCCTGAGCATCAACAGCGAATCCGAGGAACTCCACCAATGGAACTCCCAACAGGCATTTCTACCACTTTACCTTTAGCCCAGTGTTGTTGAAGTGCTGCAGGACGGACCATAAGTGGGTCGCGAAGGTCTCAGAGTCAGGGGTCACAATCAAAATGTCATCAAAGAAGGGCTGGACCCCAGGAATCCCTTTGAGCAAACAGTCCATTAGGTTTTGGAAAATCCTCAGGGACAAACTCACCCCAAACTGTAAGTGCCACACCGTGAACACACCCCCATGGGTTACCATGGTCTGTGCCTCAGCAGTGGCATCATCCACCAGTAGCTGGTGGTAGGCCTGTGCGAGGTCCAACTTCCCAAAAATATGTGCTCCTGCAAGTGAGGCGAGGACATGGCTGATGACGGGAACTGGATATGCGTGATCTTGCAGGGCTTTATTAATTGTGCACTTATAGTCTGTGCATATCCAGATGTCCCCATTCAGCTTTATCGGGGTTACTAGTGGGGTCTTCCACCTGGTGTGTGGGACCGGCTCAAGCACCTTTTGTTCGACCAGATGGTCTAGCTCAATGTCAATTTTAGGCTGTAAGGCAAACAGAGGCCGCTGGGCCTTCAGGCGGATGGGCTGGACCTTGGGGTCCAGCTCGCGGGTAACCGGAGGACTGGTGTCGCAGCCAAGCGCATCATCAAATACTGCCAGGAACTCATTGCAGATTGCCTGAAAGTCCTTAAACTGCATGTGGTTCATGCCAGTAACCCCAAACCCCAAGGGGCCAAAACCAGGAAAGTCCCAATGGGCTAGTGAACTTCCCCTCAACCACCAGCAACTCTAAGAGTCCATCAAAACCCTTGTATTGGATGTGGGATTTGCCTCATCCCTTGATGGCCACCAGGTTCTTTTGAAAATCCCTTAGCGTTAGGCCAACTGGTTTCTCAAGTGGGGGTCCCCCCCGGGGCAGAATCTCTTAAGGGTGGCTGCTGAAATAATGGAGAAGGATGACCTGGTGTCCGGCTCCATCTCACATGGGGACCCCTCCACTAACACAGTCACATGGATCTTATTGGGGGTCCTCTAGGGCAATTGCATTACCAGGTACTGGGGTTGAGACGTTGTGGTGTGGAGATCTGTGGATTCCTGTTGCATGGTCTGCTGACATCTGGATTGGGAATGGCAGACCTTGGCTATATGTCCTATCTGGCCACAGGATTGGCAGACTGCATCCTGGAATTGGCAGGTCTGGCATTCATGCGCATCCCCGCAGCTGGCACATGATGTAGGAGCAAAGGAGCATGAGTTGGTTGGTGCAGATGTGGCTGGTGATCAGGGAGTGATGGAGCACATTGCAGGAGGAGCAGTTGTCCTGGCTGAACCTTGGTAGTAGGGACGGCATACCTGTAGGATATCCTCATCTTCTGATGCTTTGGAGCTGGACGCAGTGACCATGCGGTGTGCTGCTAGTCCTTGGTGGTCTCATTGCAAATTCTCGAAAGCCACAACTGTTAGCCGAATTGCTTTAATTTAAGTTTAGCAATTGGCGAAATATCGGGTTCTTGCCAACTATACCAAGGCCCCACCCCTTCCGGGAGTTCCCAGTAAATAGGCAGTGAGGCTGTAGTTCAGTTTGAATGGGATTTACTGAAAATATGTATTTCAAGCACACGAAATCGTAATCACACACACACTCACACAGGCCTAGGAAATAAAGACAGAAAATAGCACGTTTTCATGAGCAGGAGTTCGATGATGGGTGATACGTTACCTTCCTGAAGAGGAGTTGTCCGCTCGAAGGAAGAATTGGATGGGGAGAAAAATATAGAAAAATGGGGCCACGAGCCTTGAACCTGCAAGACCACGTGGTTCTCTCTGTTCCGGAATTCAGAGATTTAAAGATGGAGGCAAGGGTTTTGGTATAGGAAGCTGGGCATAAGGGGTAGCAAAGCAGATAGGGGACGATGCCTCAAGAGACTGATTGCCTCTGTGCAAGGTCTTTTATTAGGTGGCCTTGGGGCGGGCTGCGCAGACCACATCCCACTAACACACCTACTAGGCGGTCCGTCCCTTTCTGACCCTACCATAGGTTAAAGGTGAACAAAAGGAGGAGGGCCGAGGAGTGGACAATATTACAGAAACTATGATCTCACCAAGAACTGACACCTTGGGCGAAGTCCAATGACTCACTGGGGCCACTGCATTGTCTATTACTGGCCCTAGCTCGCTGGATGATGGCCCGGCCATTAGTTGCCAGGTAACCACGTTAGCATAATCTGTTCAGGTATGTTGGAGGGGGCAGGGGTTGACCAGTGTAGTGTGACAGAAAGAAACCTCATGGCAGAAGGAGTCTTTGTCTCTGTCTTTGTGAACTATTGAGGGTGCCAGCCTCCTGGCGTGGACTGGAGCTTTCCCCTGCAATGGAGAATGCATATGGCCCTTCCAATGCTAGCAACCCAAGTTCAAGCTTATGAATATCAAAATCCATAAGAGCACTTAAAGTGCCTTGCTGGCCAACACAACCACTTTGAGTGCCATGCCGAGTTTGATGTCATCAGTGCCCACTAGCTTATGACAAAGTTTTGGTCCTTGGACACCCCATACAAAATGTTTTAAAAGGGTGTCCTCAATGGCAGGAAATTCACAGTTTACTGCCAGCCAGCGAAGGTTGGCCATGAAGTCCACAGCCAATTCTCCGGACTTTTGTGAGTGCACATGACTTCAGCACAAAATAGTTGGTAAGCACGGTTACCAGTTCATTGAAGGTGGTGGCAGCGAGGGTCTTTGGTGCAATGAGACTCTGCACCAACCAGATAGTTGCTACCCCACATGTGCTGAGCAGCCAGGTTTCTTCTTGTCAGCTTCTGTGGTGTCTTGGACCTGAAAGACGTAGGTCAGTTGCTTGACCCAGGCCTCCCATAGCTCAGGGTGAGTTGGGTCGAAGATGGCGATCTGTCCTGGAGAGGCAGCCATGGGGACTCAGAGCACTGGAGCGAAAAGCTGTGGATGCGCTGAAGTGAAGCGATGCGAAGTGCAGTAGCGATGCCCTGGAGGTGGTGCTGGAGTGCAGTGCAGTGCTGGCTTCTGAGTTGTTGGCAGCTCGAGAGTCGCTCAATGGGATCCCATCCTCGTCACCAGTATAATATACTGGGTCCAGACACATTGTAGTGAATTCAGCTCATAGTTTATTGAAACATGCAAACATTAGCTGACGAGCAGGACTTGAGGGTCTGCTTATATGCTGGTACAAACCACACCCCCGGTCACACCCGATCCCTGTGATAGGGTTATTTACAAGGCACCTTTGACCATAGGTCCCCTTTAGGATCCAGAGTGGCCGACTGGTCAAAATTACGATCCGCATGGGCTATTGTCCACTGATGCAAAGCTGCGGTAGTTTGCCCAACCATTTGTGCGATTCCCGACCACATGCACAGTTGCCATTAAAACACAACACTAGCAGTGGAAGGTGCTTGTAGATCTGGATTTTTGTTGTAATCCCCTCCCCACAGCAGTCCCTTCCAACCTCCAGAAAGTTGATTCCTAGCATTTCAGGACCCACATGGAATGATAGACACATGGGTGGGGGAGCCATAGTAAAGGGGGGGGGGGAATAAACAAAATGACCACTTCTTTCTGATCCATCTTCCATTCTCACTGCAGCCCTGACCTGCTACTAAGTCATGTGGGTCCCAAAACCCTGGGAATCACCTAGAGAAGGGGAGCACAGCAAAAATCTGTGTCATTAATTCAGTTCAGTTTACTTTGATACATAATTAGCTTGTATCTGTGCTGTTAATAAATCTCCTCTTTCAGTCCTCTTTCTGTCTCTACCATGCACGTGTCCCTGTTTTGTTATATAATAGCTATTGTATGACCATTAACATGGCTGTACCCTTAGATGTGATCTGAGGTAACAAGCATGCCAGACAAATTTCAGAGTTTGGTGCAGTTTAAATACAAACCTGCAACAAATCTTTCATATTCTGTTACTTGGGTTTTAAACATGCATGCAGTGAAGCAGCCAGGCAAAGGCTGAAGTGATTGGGAATGCCAGCCATACCCCATTCAACTATTGCAATCAATTATGTGATTTTAAACTTTTTAAATTGTTGTGTCATTTCATTTTCCATGTGCCAGTAATGGCATTAATTGGGATAAGATGTAAACATACCTTGCTTTTGTTGGGAAAAATAGTCAAAATACTTAACTACTCAGAGGTTGCAATGGATCTTTGCTTCACTGGAGAGGAGACATTTCTTTCTGTTTAAAAAAGCTTTATTTCTAAGGGTAAAAGGTACACAGGAAAGCTACAGAATAACAAAACATATCTAGAGCTACATTTTTTGCATCCTACTGCTACAGACACATGGTCACACAACAATGGAGAATCCTCCTTCTTAGTCCCTAGAAGGAAATCACCTGAATACATTAACCAACCAGTGTTTACAAAACATACCAGTTTTCCTTTGCTAGGGCTTTGCTAGCATTGGCTGTCTGCCAGGTTTCCCTTCCAGGTCAGTGTAAACAACAGCACTGAAGGTAAACAGATTAACCCTATAATGACTGGAATCTGGACCTTCCAACGCATACATTTCCAACAGCTTTAAATAATGTTCTTTTAGAAAAGTGACTAATGAGCTTGTAAATAAATAACTTTCTGTCAGATAACTGCATTAGGGCTTATTTACAACCCTACAATTTTAAAAAAATACTGTGCCAACTTCAGGCCCACCAACATCTGCTCTGCCTGCTATCTTGTATATTCTACCAACCTTTATACATAATGGCCCAAATTCTTCCCTGGTTCACATTCTTACTCACCAGGTAATCATCGAGGCTTATTCCAGCTCTGCTTTCTAGCCTACCAAATCCCTGGTCATCCTCAGGGGTTTTGGAGCTCAACAGTTGGCTGTTTTTTGTACACTTGAAGCTGCCTTGCACGGAATCAGACCACTGGTCCATCAAAGTTGGTATTGTCTACTCAGACTGGCAGTAGCTCTTCAGGTCTCACCTGCTGCCTTTCAGCTGTAGATAATGGGGGTTGAAACTGGGGGCATGCCAAGAAGATGTTCTGCTGCTAAGCCACAGCCCCTCCATTGTAATGGACAACAGGAAGTTAGGAGACATATCTCAAACTTTGTCCACCATTCATGAATCTCATGTGCCATGTCTGCCCAGTAAATATTGCAACTTCTCCCATTTTATCATTTCCTTATGTGCCATTTCAAACCAGAAGCAGAGAAATATCACCAGTACTGACCCTCAGCCTTGAGAGTTACATTTCTATTGCCAGCCAACCATTTTTGTTTGATTTTTAAAAAATGAGTGAGTAATTCTGTCAGCAGCTTCTGACTCAGATACCTTCTGGTTCAGAGTGGGGGTGGGGGAGAGCACAGCCCCTTTTAGAGGCACAGACCACAGCTTCAGGCCTGTGTGAGAAGAGGGATCTTTGATTCTAAATCCTATCAGCAAATGTCACCTCTGGCAGACTGGATTACAGAGCAAGCCACACTGTTTATTTGAACAGACTGAACTTGATATGGGAGGGTTGGGGCAAAGAGCCTTATTAAAGGTTCACACTCTTGGAAATTATTTCTACACAATCACTCCCACCTCCTGCTGCTGCTTCCTGGGTTTATTTCCTTCTTTTTACATGCATAGCATTAGGGAGACAAAAAGCCCTGTTCCTAAAAGATAAAAGGGAACAGGCTAATTTATGACCTTGATGCACATCTCTAAGCATTCCAGTAAATCCTGGGCCTAGGACAGAGCAAATGGCTTCAATGTGATCAGCGGTATTAAGGAACTGCTGGCTGCAGTTTTGAGTAGTGGAGGAGTAGGGATTTGGCTCCTTGTCTTGCCATGTGTTCCTTGTCCAGGGGAATGTGTCTCTGATCAGTTGCTTTGGAGGGCCAGTTATAAATTGTTGCCTGTGGCGTGTTCTTAGACATGGCCAATGTAGCTTCTTTGCTAAGCCTTTTTTTGGACTGCTTCATGGCAAATTTAAGGTTTAAAGAGCCAGGAATCATTGGCTACAAGCGTAGCCTTTGACAAGCAGTATTTTGGCTCTTGTTTTCTCCTTGCTTAAACTGTGTATATTGGGGGAGGGGAGGGGGGGAAAGAAAGTACTGGACTGAAGTCTAGTTTTGCTCATGCACAGGTTAAGCAACTCATGGCTTATATACAAACCACTTTAGAGAAAGAACTACACATCAAAGGTCCATGTGTTTTATTATTTGAAAAGATTCAGCAGACTTTAGAGCTGCTAGTCTGCTACATAAAATCTGATGGGACCCACAGTGCAATCCTAAGAACACTTTCCTGGGAGTAAGCCCCACTGAATATACCTGAGTAGAATTTTGAGTAGACCTACTTAGGAGTGGGAGACCGGGGGTGGGGGGGCAGGGATATGGGTAGGGTGGCCGTCAGTGATGGTGTGATGTTATTTCCAGAGAAACCCACAAGTGATGTCTCACCTCTCTAAAATTACCAGACACTCTGGTAAAACTATAGTTTCCGGGGATTCCTAAAGAAGTACGGCATCATTTCCAGGTTTTCCCAGAAGTGACACCATGCCAGTGCTGATTGCAAGTTTTTAAAAAATTTCTTTCTCCCATTAGCTGCTGAAATGCCAGTTTTCTGCCCCCAGCAAGCATATGAAAATGTATCTTTCACATACATTGTGTGCAAGGAAGTGTCAGTGATTGTTGAGAAGGGGTTTCTTGCTCTGGTAAATGCCGCATTAATACATTAATAATCCTAACCATATTTACTCAAAAGTAATGATTGCAGTAGGAAGCTGATGTGTTTAAGACTAATAATGCAAAGTGATGCAGAAGATGTTAATAGTCCTGGAGTTAGATCCCTGTTATTTCCATTTTACATAAGAGCATAAGAGAAGCCAATGTTGGATCAGGCCAATGGCCCATCCAGTCCAAAATTCAGTCACACAGTGGCCAAAAACACCAGGTGCCATCAGGAGGTCCAGCAGTGGGGCCAGGACACTAGAAGCCCTCCCAATGTTGTCCCCTCACCCAAGCACCAAGAATACAGTGCATCACTTGCCCCAGACTAAGAGTTCCTATCTATACCTTGTGGCTAATAGCCACTGATGGACCTCTGCTCTATATGTTTATCTAATTCCCTCTTGAAGCTGTCCATGCTTGTAGCTGCCGCCACCTCCTGTAGCAGTGAATTCCATGTGTTAATCACTCCTTGGGTGAAAAAGTACTTCCTTTTATCTGTTCTAACCCAACTGCCCAGCAATTTCATTGAGTGCCCCCAAGTTCTTGTACTATGAGAAAGGGAGAAAAGTACCTCTTTCTCTACCTGCTCTATCTTATAAACCTTGATCATGTCACCCCTCCTCCAAGCTAAAGAGCTCCAAACGCTCTTCATAAAGAGATTGAGATTGAGTGTGGAACAGTTGCCCAGTGGCTCTGCACACTCAGTGGCAGAGATAGGATTGAGTTCAGGCCTCTAGATCCATTCAGATCACTAGGCAATATTAATTCTCAGGAAAGAACGTCCAGCATTTAGGTCCAATTGTATAGCCTCTGTAACCCCATTTTGGAGTTCTGTTAGTTCCTGACCACTCTTGAGAGAATTTTTTCATTTATACTTTCCCAATTTCTTATCTAGAAACCTCTGCCACTGAGTACTCTGTGCAAGATATAGCTTGGTGTCTAGGATGTAGCCTTTTTTTAATTTATATTTTTTTAATTTTTTTATAATAAACACACAGTAAAGTTACATACAAAGTTAAATTTCAACTATAACACAACTCAACAACTAAAAGCAATTAAGATCTAGTGGGTAAACTTCAATTGTGAGATGAGAACAAATACTCTGTTATAATATAAATGTCAATTATACAGTAAACTTAAAAAATAAAAGGTTTTGATAATACTTGTTTTGAGGGATCACTCTTGAGTTAGTTAAATATACAGTGATAGGAAACTATATTGCTTGGAAGGATTCTTGGTATTTCAAGAGATTCCATTGGAGACCTTGACTTGTAATTTTCCCATACACAAAATGCTCCCAAAGTTTGTTTTGCCAAGTATGTAAAAGTGTGTGTGTGTGTGGGGGGGATCCACTTTCCATTTTTGAGCGATAGTGAGTCTGACAATTGTGAGTAATGTCAAAATCACAATGTTTTGTGTTTTAGATATTCCAGTTTTTGGATAAATGTCTAGTAAGACCGTTTCTGGTAAAGAGGGTAAAGAGGGTAAAGAAACGCCTGTTATTAAGCGGATTTGGTTTAAGATTTGTAGCCAAAAGGGTTGGATCGCTGAACAAAACCACCAGCAGTGGATGAAGTTGCCTACTTGGCCACATTTTTTCCAACAAAAGGGGTTAGCTGTAGGATGTATTTTTTGGAGCCTCTTCGGAGGTAAGTACCATCGATGTAAAAGTTTGAAAAAGTTGAATTTAATACTGAACACTTTTGACTGTAGACTTGGTGAAGAGCAAATTTCTTCCCAGTTTTTTGAGGCAATTCTATTTTCGCAGTCTGATTGCCATTGTGTCTGTGTCCTTAGATGGTTGTTATTCATAGCGGAGTTTAAGATTTTGTATATTTTTGCAATTTAGCCCTTAATTTCCACGTTTTTTGTTCTGATTAACATTTTAAAATCGGAGAGGGTCTTTGAGGTGATGGTTTGTAGAAGATGATGCAGTTGTAGGTATTGGAACCATGGAATTTTTTCGCCAGTTTTGTTTTCCACCTCTGCTTTAGTTAAGGGTTGGTCTTTATGTAGAAAGTCTAATAGACGTGTGAAACTGGCTAGTTTCCAGTTCTGATAATTTTTCCCCCTCTTTTCCAGATGGGAACCAGTCTTGGTTCGTGTATGATGATAGTATTGATCTGTCTGGGGTCAATAATCTTCTGCGTTTATCCCAGATCTCCAGGGCAGTGTCGAGGTAAGTATTTGTTTTGGAGGTCGTGCTTCTGTGTTTCGATTGTTGCCATATAATATCAATTGGTGGAGTGGGAGAATATTTAAGACCTTCTATGTGTAACCATGCCGGTGTTGAGCCTGTGGTTAATATTCTGGCTATGGAGGCTAGATGAATAGCTTTGTAGTATAAAGTCAGGTATGGGAAGTCTAGTCCTCTGTTTTCTACTGAGCATCTTAAGGTAGAAAACTTTATTCTGGGTCTTTTATAACCCCAGAAAAATTGTAGTAAAGCTTTTTGCCATTTGGATAGATCTTTTGTTGGTATTTTAACTGGTAAAGCTCTGAAAATGAATAAAATTTTTGGCAAAATAAAGGATTTTATGATGCTAATTCTATCAGCCCAGGTAAAGCCCATAGCATGCCATTGTTTCATTTGGGTGATTGTCTCTTGATAAAGGGTTTGAAAGTTAATAGAGATTATATCGTTGAGGTCAAGAGGTATATAAATGCCTAAACATCTCCATTTAGAGTAAGTCCTCTTGTATGAATATAGCTTTTGAAGTTCATCTTTAGTTTTTGGTTGGATAGACATTGGTATTATCTTTGATTTATCCATATTCACTCTTAATCCGGATAAGGGCTGTATCTTTTGAAATAGTGTCTGTAGTTCAAGCAGCAAAGTTACCGGTTGGGAAAGAAAAATGACCAAATCGTCCGCATAAAGGCTGATCTTATGAGGTGCATTATCAATTTGTATTCCTGTAATTTTATTGTTTTTCCTGATTGCTGTGGCTAGCAGTTCCATTGCCAAGGCAAAAAAAGTGGAGATAAGGGGCAGCCCTGTTTAGTGCCACGTCGCATGGATATTACTCTGCCCAGGGTATTGTTAGTTTGTATACGAGCTGTCAGATTGGCATATAAGGAGCTAATGGCTGTTTGGAATTTCTTCCCAAAGTTCATCATACTTAAGAGTTGTTTCAAATATACACTTCTAAGCTATCAAAAGCTTTTTCCAGATCAATGTTAAGCAATAAAGATTCTTGTTGTTTATCTTTGCAATGTGATATTATATTTTGGGTGCGTCAGATGTTACCCATCATTGTTCATTTGGGGATAAATCCCGTTTGGTCGGGGTGGATGTATGACATGATAATTGTTTGTAGTCTGTTTGCTAACACTTTAGCAAAGATCTTGACATCACAGTTCAGGAGGGCTATGGGCCTATAAGAGGCAGGAGAGTCCCAAGGTTTGTTATCTTTCGGAATTGTTACTATATGGGACTCCCTCCATGAAGGTGGCATTTTTCTTGTATTCAAAAGAAAATTACACGTTTTTGTAAGGTGAGTTGTTAACAGCGTGTTGAAGGCCTTATAGAATTCTGGGCCATAGCCGTCGCTGCCTGGTGCTGAATTGGATTTAATTTGTTTGATGACTGATGAAACTTCATCTTCTGAGATGGGAGCGTCTAAATATTGTTGATGCTTGAGGGAAAGTTTTGTTATGAGGTTGTTTGTTTGTAGAAAGTCACGTATTTCTTCTGCGTTTGGATTAGTGGTGGCATATAGTTGTTGGTAGTATTTGGTAAAGCATTCACTTATGTCCTGAGGGTTGGAGTATTTGTTATTGTCTTTGTCTTTGATTAAGAAGATTTTTCAGTCTATTTGTTGTTTTTTGACTCTCCATGCTAATAATTTGAGGCTTTGGGGGGTTTTCTGCCAATATAGCTGTTTCAAGTACAAAACTTTTTTTGAATTTGTGATGTCTTGGTAGCTTCCAAGATTTTCCGTGTAGCAAGTAGTTCTTTGTATGTCTTTTTGTTTCCTGTCTTTTTTGTAGAGTTTCAAGAGTCTGAATTGTGGTTAGTAAGAATTGTGGTTTCTTTCTTTAGGTTAGAAAGAATTGTGGTTTCTTTCTTTAGGTTAGAGACCATTGCAATTTGTTTACCTCTTGTGACGGTTTTGAATGCATCCCACACCATATGGTCATCAACTTCACCGTTGCCGTTTTCTTTGAAGTACAACATCAGTGCCTGACATGACAGTTCTTGCAATCCCTGCAGTTGTTCTTATATTCTGTATGGAATACACAAAGTTTGCTTTCCCTCTCCTCTCAGTTGCTTTCTACTCTGTGTTGCATATCTAAAGGCCTAATGGGTCCCCTTTGCATATGAGCGTATTCGTTCCTAATCCTTTTATGTCTACGGGTTCCCGACTGGGTGTTAGCATCCCTTTCTGCACCTGCCCCGAAGGAATGCGGAGCATCTCTGCGGAGCATCTCTCCCTCCCTGCTCTTCCCCCCTCGCTACGCTCAGCTTTTCATCAGCTTCGCTAACACTTTGGAATGTCTTATCTGAAGTGTCTGTGCCAGGGCAAGGGAGGAGGGGAGTCTCTGTGAACTGTGAATGTTTTGCTAGATTTTGGGAACCTGGAGTTGTAGTCTCAATACATAGATAGTTTTTGGATGGAAAGTTTGGAGGTTCCTGAGAATTAATTTCCCCCGTGTTTTGGTGAGAACTGCTAGCGCGGGAAGAAGGCAGGATACTGATTGGAGGGTCAAGTTTTAGCTCATGTATCAGTTCAGTATATCAGTGAATGTAACCCATAGTATTTCATTACTAACAGAAGAAGTGTTTGTTTCCAGTGATCTTTCTACAAGTAAAGGACTTTTTACTCAAAGACCTGTTGTGGACTATTTTCATTGGGACTCTCTCACATACAGTTTAATAGTTTGGTTTATTTCATCTTTTAAATGTTCCTTTAATAAAATCGATTTGTTCAATCTCCAGGTTTTGAAGTGTTTCTTGTCAGTTTGTGTCTTGATGTGCATTTCAACATATGCATGAACTGTCCAGACCATTGGGCCTATCAAGGAGCTCTCAATGTTAGGTAGCAAAGCATTGGAAACAACTAGGTAGTCTATGTGGGAGTAGGAGTGAAATCTGGGGGGAAAGTATGTGTAGTCTTTTTCTCCTTTATGAGTTTCCCTCAAAACATTGCATAAGTGATGTTTCCCCAAGATCTCATATAATTTTGTGTATCTTTTGTTATTTTTAGTAGAGTTTTTGGGTGTTCTAGATTTGTCCATTTGATAGTCAGCAATCAGATTAAAGTCTCCGCCAAGTATAAACTGGCCTTTGGTAAATTTGCTGAGAGTGGATAAGGTGTTTTCCAAAAATTGTTCCTGTTGTTCATTTGGGGTATAAATAGTAGCCAAAGTTATTTGATGTTGGCTCAACATGTCTTTTATGAATAAAAATCTACCATGAGGATCTTCCATCTTATCTTCAAACAAAAATTGCATAGCTTTGGAAATTAAGATTGCGACCCCCCCCCTTGATTTTAAGGAGCCTGCCACATGGTATTGGTAATCATACCATTTAGAGTTCAAAACAGTCTTGGTTTGAGAAGTCAAATGAGTTTCTTGTACTAAATAATATCTGGTTTTGATTTTAAAATAAAAGTAGTCATTCTTTTACACTTGACACAATTATTCAAACTTTGCATGTTAAGAGATCTGACAGTATACATAATAAAGGAATTCAAATCAACAATGTATAATTCTTTGGTGAACCTTAGAGGTCAAAATACAACTACAAAGTTAAACAAGAATAGAAATTCAGTTGTATATTACTTCAAAAACAATTGAGAACTATTATTTTCACAAAGGTAAACTATCCCTTGAGAATATCAAATACAGTAAGTGTATTAGCCCACTAAACCTGCTTCCCCTAAACTAGAGTTCAGTGATCTAAGTGATCACTTCCTACTTATCACAACTTAACCATGAACCCAAAATACCAGAAAAAATTCTGATACAGTCACTCGGGTACACCTAACAGTGACTAATAGGACTTAAAGTCTCCCCCTCCCTGCCTCCCCCAGTATATAAAGCATAAATCATTCCCAAGTTATCACAAACAGTTTTTAAATTAACAAAATACTAATGTCTACAAAAGCTGGTACGTCTTTTCTCTTTAGAGTGTTTCAGGTTGCCTCTGTATTGTGTACTGAAATTTTGCTGGCTTTTTGAGGTGTGGTTGGGAAGAGGTTTTTACATTTAAAAGATTTCCTGTCTTTTTGTTCCATGGACAGCTCTTGGTCCAGGGCTTGTAAGAGTTCATTACCGCTTTCCTCATCCCAAGCGTAAAGTTTTTGTCCCTGGTGGGTTACATATAATTTACCAGAGGGTAGCCATTTATATTTTTGTTTTCTTGCTTGTAATTTAGCTGTAATTGGTTTTAAGAGGCGTCTTATAGTTATGGCTTGTTTAGGTATGTCTGGAAAGATTTGTAGGGCTTCTTCTTCATAATGAAATGTATTAGGGTTTCTAGCTGCTTGTAATATTTTTTGTCTGACCCATACATCAGGTATGGTTATAAGAACATCCCTTGGCAGTAAACAATTTGGCTTAGGAGGGGGGGCCATTCTATATGCATTTGTGAGGATGGGGAGCACTCCTGCCTCGAGTTTTAAGGAGGAAGCAAGCAACTGGGCTATAAAGGTGATAAAATCTTGATTATTTTCCACTTGTTCTGGGAGTCCTCTAATTTTTAAATTTGTAGCTTTAACTTCAGCCTCCAGAGAAATAATATGGTCTGATTGGGTCAGGGAGGCTTCCTGTAAAGCTTTAATGTCTGCTTGGTTCAAAGAGCCCAATTTCATAGCCTCAGTGGCTGTTATAGTTGTTTGTTTAAGATCTGCCTGAAGCTCACGTAATTAAGTTGACAGAGTAGAAATTTTATCTAGAATACCTGTTTCCATGCCTTTCAGATAGTCCAGGATGGCTGAGGGCAAAGGTTCGGGGTCTGTTTCCTCTGGGGGTTGCATTGTGCCCGCCATTTTGTTTTTGGGCCAGGAGGCGGTTCCGCGCTAAAATGCAGCTTCTAGGGTGTCTTTGGCAGTTTTTGGAGTTGCTGCAGGTGTTTAACGTTTTGTAGAGTTCGGTTTTGTAGAGTTCGGCTTCAGGTTTCGGCATCTTTTGGGGTGAGTTTTCGCAGCAGGTAGGCAGCCAGAGATGGGAGCTTCAAGCACACGCAACCGCTATTAATGCTGCATCGCCGGAAGTCCCTCTAAGATGTAGCCTTGATGACTTCTTAACTTGTTGCCAGCAATTAGGGTATAAAGTGTTTCATTTTAGCTATGTGTCTCATCTCCGGTTTTGGCTGGCTTTGCTCTGTGTGTGTGTTCGAGGCCCAGTTGATTGAAGTTAGCTTGCTATTTCTGTAAGTTTGATTATTTATTAAAATAAATAAGCAAACCTGGATCTTGCATATTGTTTTCTTGGGATTTCTGCAAATTTGGGGGCTTCTAGCCAGGGCTCCAAACACTGATATAGCCATACTCAGTACCCTGTAAATGGTATAGGAAGAGAAGAAAAGCAATAAAAATGCTTTGTTCATGAAGAAATAATAGGTAGGTGTGTACACTAGGGAAAAAAATCCATTATAATTTCTGATCTGGGATTGGGGTCCCCAATATTTTCTTTATTCTGGATTTCCATGTGTCTTGTTAACATTCCAGGATTCCATTCCAGAGTTTTAAAAAAACTGCTCCAGAAGATAAAGACCATTGTTACATATGGAGAATCAATCAGGGGGTCCGGGTGGCAGATTTTAAGCTAATGGCGCCAAATCTGCATTGGAACTAGTCCTCCCTCTACACTAATGACCCCCCCCCCTTCATGGAAACTGGAGAAAGAGTTCCAATTTTACTATCCCTGAAGAAGGTACCCCCTGTATACATTTCTCTATACCATGCAATGCCTCCTATGCTAATTTAAAGTTGGCCAGCATTGGCCCTTCCTTAGGCTCCAGGACTGTGTTGCAGTGCTGCCTTTTGGTAATAACATCCCCATTGCCAGCATCAGAGGCAGCAAAGCCTGACCTGACACCTAGAAAATAGCAGGCAGGTTCCTGGAATCCCACAAGGTTTGGTTATTTTAGAGCTGTTCTCTCACAAGCAGTTCTCTCAGAGTTCTCTCAGCAGCATCTACCTCACAGACTGTCTGTTGTGGGGAGAGGAAGGGAAAGGAGATTGTAAGCCGCTCTGAGACTCCTTCGGGTAGTGAAGGGCGGGGGTATAAATTCAATCTTTTCTCTTCTCTCTTCTTCTAAATTCATAATTACCAGGTTAGGTATGCAGATCTGTCTAGTTCTTAATGCTCACCATACCAAGATCCATTTCTTCCAACATTTTTTTCTCCATTTTAGTTCGGTGATTAACTACCCACTACTTTGGCACATGCTCAGAAGTTCTTCAATGGCAACTCCTTACTCTTAATGATTGCTGTGAAAATATTGTATCCTCTAAGATCTCTAAGATCTGTTAGGGACTTTTTTTACTTTACATTCATTTTCTTACTCAAAGAGCATCTATGATGGTGAGGGGCACAGTGTTCTTTGTTGTGGCATACTCTCTTTATCAAATGCATTCCCAAGGATATCCCACTAAAATACATCTGTATTTCACAATGCTTATCCTGTGATATGAAGGCTATTGGCTGTTATTGCCATCAAGCATTGGATCTTTATGGCTTCTTTGACTTCCGTTGCGGTCAGATTGGTTTTCAGGCTATTTATGGTTATATTGGTTTATGCTGTTAATTGAATTTAATGTAAAGAATTTTACATTAAGAATTCATTTAATACCTTAACATTGTATACTTTGGTGGGCACTTCTAAAGTAGAAAGGCAGCTTCTTAGCGAAATAAACAAACTCCTTATTACTTACATCTAAATATCTCAAGTAATAATTCTTTAACTCTGCATTCTAGATTCACGAGTCAAAATGTTTATAATGCCAGTACAGTGAAGGGTTTGTGGAAACACTATCCCAGGCAGTCAAATAGGAGAGTCCCTATTGAAGGATGTCTACTGTGAAGATTGTTTCATATTTCTCTGGATGCTGGCCTTTTATCACCCACTTCATTTTGACATTATGAAAGAATAAGCTTGGAATGTTCGTGCTCTATCTCTATGGACAAAACTATACATTTGTGATGGATGGCTATTTATCTTGTACTGGATCATAGTGGTGGAAGTAACTAGCACCTGTTTACTGCCTCTGAACTACACAGTCAGCTTGCTTCAGCAAAATGGGAGACATATAAATGGAGATACTTCGTGCCAAGGGAGATTCCGGTACTTTTTGTGATCCTTGCCAGATAAACTGATCCCCACTTTTTCATCAGTTTGTGTAAGAACAGAGCAGCCTGCATTTGGAAAAAGAGGTCAGCAATGTCTTGGCTGAGGAACAGGAAATGGAGCTACAAAAGAAAATAAAGTATATTTGCCAGCTAAGCAATCCTGTGCAAGCAGCCTAGTAGGAATGTGCATGATCCAGCTGATGAACTAAAGTTCATCATGAATTCCGGATAGTTCATGCTTCACAAAGTGATGTGAATGAAGAACCTCTACATATTTCCACAAATTTTGATACAGTTTGTGACAGTTCGTGGTGGTTCATAAAAAACAGCTGAACCACCCAGCTGTTTGGTTTGAATGGTTCTGTGTAATTTAAACTCTTCTTTCTGATCTCTGCAAAAAGCCTAGGGGAGCAGAAAGCAGGGTCTCTGTCATTCAGCTATTTGGAAACCCCTGCTTTCTACTCCTTGTGGTTTTTTGTGGGAGCAGAAAACAGGGTTTAATGACTTGGAGGCATTTAAACCAAACAGCTCAGCAGTGGTCCCCACCATTCAGCTGTTTGGAAATCCCTGCTTTCTGCTCCCCATAAAAAGCCACATGGAGTAGAAACCAGGAGTTTAAACTTTAAATGGCTCACAAACTGATACAAACTGGTTCAGTTCATGAACTGGTGTATTGATTTGTGGCTCAGTTTGTTTGTTTGTTTATGTAATTAGATTAGCCTTTCCGTAGAAACAGGGCTCAGGATGGCTTACAACAAAATGATGTACAAATCTCAAGTTAAAACTGTTAAAATAACCCAATAATTACCAACAAATAAAAACAGCAATAAATAAAAAAACAGCATACATACAGTATATAAAATGGTGGAAAGAATTCCAGCTCCCCAGCCTTCCTGGGGGAGGATTTACAAAGGATGGGGAATTATGTAAGAGTGCCAAGGATGTCCCATCACTGTCCTCAACCAAAGGCCCAGCAGAACATCTCTGCCTTGCATGCCTTACAGAATGGTAACAGCTCCTGAAGGGCATGGATGTCTTCTGGCAGAGCATTCCACCAGGCGGGTGCCAGGTCCAAGAAAGCCCTGGCCCTGGTCGAGGACAGCCGGACTTCTCTCAGGCCGGGGAACAACTTATTACTTGAGGATAATGCTCTTCCAGGGGCATACTGGAAGAGGTGGTCCCGAAGATATGCAGGTCCCTGACCACTTAGGATCTTAAAGATCAAAACCAAAACCTTGAACCTGATCCAGTGTTCTGCTGGAAGCCAATACAGCTCATGCAGCACTGGTTGTGTGCTGTCTGAGGGGTCCCTGCAAGGACCTGTGTGGCTGCATTTTGGACCAGTTGGAGCTCCTGGGTCAGGCACAAGGGCAGGCCCGCATAGAGCAAATTACTGTAGTCCAGCCTGGAGGTGACCATTGCATGGATTACCATGGCTAGGTCGGGGTGAGACAGCCAAGAACCACAAACCAAATCACAAAAATGTAGTTTGTGCCCTTCCCTAAAACCCAATACCTACTTATGACTCTTGTTATGGAGACAAACCAGACAACAGCTGGTTGACAAAATCTGTCCCTTTCTTAACACTTTTGGTGAGGGGGTTCAAGAAGACTGGGCAAGAGGGCTGACCTTGATTGCTTTTGGGAAGGTAAATAAGGCTCTAAACTTGTTTAGGGAAGGTGTGCAAACATGCTAGTTTAGGTCAGCTAGATTTGGTCTTGAGTAATCACTTGTAAGTGGTTTATCCTATTGCCATTAGGAGATGCACCCTTTAGAAGTCTGCAAGGAATGGTTAGAATGTCATGGATTGCACTTGAGAGAAAAGGTGCCTGTAATGAAGTTTGAGGCCTCTTAATCACAAACAAAATGGCAAGAGCAAAAAGAAGCAAGACATGGAGTGCCTATCCACTATAGCATTACATAGCAGGATTGTTTAATAGTTTCTCAACATTTTTTAAAAAAATGAAAAGCATCTATGGGAGGCTTTTCATTTTCAGTGGGAGAGTAGAGAATCTGCTTTTCACTACTTAACATAAAACCTCTCCCCTGAATATGCACACCACTTTTCCACCCATGGGGTACACATATCTCACCACTCATGAATGGCTAAGAAACTTGGGAACAGTGGTTTTGGTTAGAAAAAAGATGGAGGAAAAACCAGAGGAAAAGAGTTAAACATCTCTCTGACCTGCTTTGCTCAACTTTGCATGCATTATGCAGTTTGCATCCCATTCTCTCAGGTGCACACACATGGCCCTGTGCTCAGAAACTTCTCCCTTTTGAAAGCAATCTCCCATTTCACCACTTGCACAAGATCAAGCAACACAAAACACTTAAAAGAATTACCATTGCCCAACCAACAAACACCCAAATCTATTCATAGCCATGCATATGTTGCTGGAGATACTGATAAATATAGAGACGTAGAAATATACACATACTTTGAGAAAATATGCCTCTAGACAGAAACATATTGTGCCTATGCAAATTGCTAAGTGTCTGCCACTGAAGTTTTGCTCTCTAGCATTTGCTTAACTATTTTCTACTTCTGTGCCTCCATCTGTTTATTCCCCCTCCTCTCAACCCCCCCCCCCTTTCACTTATGAATATATCACTGTTCAATTTTTTTTAAAGGTGCAAGAAATACAACTGTGAGGTGTAACATATGATATTGCTTCTGGGAAGGAAAAAAAATAAAAACACAAAGGAAGCTGTATCCACATTTTCTTACAAAGGTTATAGGAAATAGGTTTTATTCATTTCTTCTGAACTATGCTCACTCCTGGTTAGATTTCAGGTCTGGTTGCTATACTTTAAAGAAATTGTATAATCCAAGCCTTGTCATCAGCTTTCTTAATTTATTTCCCTGAAATGACAGGTCTGGCAAAGGCAGGCTAGCCTCTCAGATGTCTGGATTACACTGTAGCTATGGAAACAAGTGTTAAAGTGCTATGAATTCCAAGTTATACCGGTACTCTGCACATCACGTTTTCCACTGATGGTATGTTGTTATTTTACATGCTGACCAATGTGGCAGTATCAATCTTCCTGACTTGTAGGAGACTATCTTGTAGGTTATACATTGTGACATACTTAGGGAGCTTTTCCTATAGGCAGAGCCAGGTGTGTATGTTGTGAGGATATAGAACTCCCAGGTCAAAGTTGTCCCTTCAGCTAAAAGAAACAAAAGTGCTTTAGTGCATGACTATTAAGGCTTCCTGGTACATAGGATTTAGCATGAAATCAGCCAAAGCCTCATTAAGTACTACCCCCAAAGGTCCCTTCCATTTGTTCTCAGTCTCCTCTAAGTCAGGATGAAGAAAGATTGGCAGGGTAGGGTTTTTTCTTCTCCAATGGAATCTAGCTGCACACAGGACATAAGTGTTCTGGGATAAAGAGCTCTAGGAAACACTAGGAACAGCTGCCACAAAATCTACAGTTTACAGTTCACATGAGTGTAGTCTTGGCATTATGTTGAAAGCAAGTAGATTAGTATGACCATATTCCCTTCTTCCTCTATGTACATTCCACACAGCACAGCATTCCACAAAATAAACTAGAATTTTGTTGTTTGCTTCAAACTGTTCAAGTGGATCTTCAAAACCATCCTATCTAGTATCTCCACCCTTTCTGCCAGAATCACTGTCCATGGAGACAGGAAAGTCAATGTAAAATAAGAAAAGATGGGTAATCTGAATGTATTCAGGGAACACATCCATAATGACATGTTTAAGGCTTGTGAGAGGAAAGCTTCTGTATGCCAGATCAAAGGTGATTGCCTGTTTATTTTTTACTTCATGTTCTACAGGTCTGAATATTGCCAGTAAAAATAGGTCCTGGCCTAAGGTCTAGATTTGGGTAGTCTTGTGTTACTAGATTGTCAGTACCCTTGTTAGAGATATCCTATGAAGGCATGAAAATAAAATATTAGCCAGATATTGTAAGAGCCAGGAGTAAGTGACTGAAGTGTGCCATTGGAAAATGGCCATTCTGGTTCAGCACTAATTATATGTTAGCCAGAGGAAGATAATACTTCTTGTATGTGAGAGGTTCTACTCCTTGAAAGTGTAAGCAAAAATAAATCTGTCTGTAATGGGCACACACAAAACTCATTAAATGGGGTGAGTGATTGAAAGAGCACTTATACCCTCCATCTTTCTGAAGAAGTAGGAAGACTCACTGCACTCTTAAGATCCATGTACTCCCTGTCTTCAACATCCTTTATAATCCAGGTGAAAACTTTTTAAAAAGGGAAAACTTGAAGGGAGGGGGGAGAGACAGACAGACGCTCAGTAAGAAATGCCACATCTAGAAAAAGGGCCTTCCTGAAGCAACTAAATTCAAAAAGTATTTCTTCCTTCATTTAAATTTATATAGTCTTCGGATAGTGACACTGAAAAATCTAACTAGGATGCCTAAAATGTCATTTGGGATGTGAACACTTAAAAAAAGAAGAACAAGATTGAGACAGCCAGCAATCTGACATGGCGATTAGAAAGGAAAGTCTTTCTAGCACAAGTGACCTCTCACAGGTCTCAGCCTAGAGGTCAAAGGCTTAGTACCTCATCAGCTCTCCAATACCATTAAAAGGTAAGGAGACCTAATTTCCTTTCTTGGCTTTGGGAAATGTGTGCTAAGAAATCACAATGAATAGTGGCAAAAAAAAAATTATAATCTATCACCCAGCATCAAGAGGCATGAAAGTCTGGTGAAAAGCAGGTCAGGAGAAATAGAACCTAATCCATCTGTCCTGGGTATGCAGCATCACACAAATAAAGCAGCAACAGCCGCATTGGCAGAATACCAACAGCTCCTTATATTTAGCCATGCATTTATTGGAGGAGTGAAACTGTTGGGGAAGCCTTGTTTATTTTACCACTACTGCTTTTAAACTGGAGTAATCCCCCACATGCACTAAACTGGTGTGTACTTTAGCATAACAGAGCCATAACATAAGGTTTGATTATTGGATTAGTTAAAAATGAGCAAGTGTAAAATGAATTTTCAAAACTATAAAAAGATATATATACACACACACACACACACAGCTTTATCATCAGATGACATCTGTGAATTCCCTCAGCTAATGATACTGTTTCTTTTGAGCTTTTCAGATTAAAATGTATTACTCATATGACACAGCAAGGCACTGCTGATTCCAGCAGGAATATATGCTGTAAAAAGGCTAGATTGGGGGTGGGAAACATTCCCTGAGAGCCAGTTTGGTGTAGTGGTTAAGTGCGCAGACTCTAATCTGGGAGAACCGGGTTTGATTCCCCACTCCTCCACTTGCACCTGGCTGGATGACCTTGGGCAAGCCATAGCTCTGTAACAGCTGTTCTCTCAAGGACAGCTTGGGAAAGAGTTCTCTCAGCCCCACCTACCTCACAGGGTGTCTGTTGTGGGGAGGGGAAGGGAAAAGGAGTTTGTAAGCCGCTCTGAGACTCTTAAGTGCGTGAAGGGCAGGATATAAATCCAATCTCTTCTTCTTCTTCTTCTTCTTAAGCAGCAATGCCTCATGACTGTCATGTGCAGACAGAAGACCTCTGAGCTGCTGCCTCTCTGCCAACTGAATGCCTTAAAAATCATGTCTTTGCTCCAGAAGTCATACAAATGGTCTGTTATCTTCCATTTGCGTGTCAGTTCAGGCCCTCCCCAGAGGCAAACTTGATTCTGCTTGGACCAGTTAAAAATATCCCTAGCCACAGAACACGTAATTTGCACCTCTAATTCCCCATTACTTCAGCCTTCACTGGTTTCAGGCAAAAGTCCCACAGGCTAAAAGAATGGATCATTAAATCCACAGTGCAATCAGTCCCTGTTGCCTGTCTCTTTGCTACATCGCTGATTTAAGCAAGCCTCCTGCTTCAGGGCAGAAGGCAAGAATGGGAGGTTCATGAGATGGAGCACTCAAACAATTTGTTCTTTTCATAGTGACTTGGTGAGTATCTGGCAAACATAAAGGAATTGGGGGGGTGAATAATTTTAGAGGCCTTTTCACAAACAGTCTTAATGTTAGAGAGAGGGAGAGGGAGAGAGGGAGGTATTCAAGACCCCTTCTGAAACACACATCTGTACCCTTAAGGAAATTCAAGCTGTCCCCGAACTGTCACATACAAAGTGTTAAGTGTCATGAGCTCTTTTGCCGAAAATGTCACCATCTCCACCTCCTGGCTGGCATCTTTAAATAGCTTGCTTTATTTACAGTGTGCATAGTGTTAATGTCCTTCGGTTGCTCTATTTTCAAGGATGGGAAAGCAGTTGCTAAGCATTTCTAAATGACAGCCCCAGGGTTCATTAAAAATATGGCAAACATTTGCTAAGCTCATTAAGTGCAATTTTTGTGTGTGTGTGTATCAGATTCCTCCTCTGCATGTTCTGCATGACCAAACATCTATTAACCCTAATCCCATTGATGAGGCTGATACATTCAAACCAGCAATTAGACAAAACAAAAGGCTTATTTATGGAGAGATTCATAAATGGGCTTTTCATATTGGGCTAAGCTGTTACAAAACGGCAGTTTTATTCCCTTCTGTTAATCCCTACCTACTCGAGTCCTCCCTTTGTTTGATTATAGGTTGTCAGATTTAGGGATTCTGACTGAATCAAAAGTTGAAGTAAACTAAAAACACACAGTAATTACTCTAGCCAGGCACTCTTACCTACTCTGTATAAGCAAAATAAGTGCTGCACAAACAAAAAAAAATCCCTGCAGGAAGAGGCTCTGGGAACCTGCTACTTTGTTACCAATGTTTTGTTTCTAACCCGCCCCCCCCAACTTTGCTATCTTCTCCATCCAAGGCATCTGAAAATATGTCCTTGTCCAATTCATCCTAAAAACTTCCCCAGAGAAGTTCTTCACTGTTGTCTCCCTCTCCCATAGAAGAAACTGAGGCAGAAAGATAGTAATGCAACTAAGGCTACCTTGCTCAAGGAAGTTGTCACTCTAGTGGTGAATCTGGTCATTGGCTTCCTTAGCACATGAGAGAGCCTGTGGAATAAGGAAAGGGCTACAGCTAAGTCATAGAACACGTGTTTTGCATGCAAGAGCCTCTTGGTTTAATCCCTGGAATCTTCAATTAAAAGATCAGCTGTGAGTGGTTGAAAATCCCCAGACTATACTAGATTTGATGAGTTACCTATCTCCTCTGTAATTTAAGAAAACCCATACAGAAATGAGTGAAAAATGAAGGTTTGAAGATTGATAACATGTAAATGGTAAATTCTTGACTGTAACAAGAATAAATAGAACTTGGCATACTGGAAAGGGAAATATAAGGAACAAGAATTAGGCTGATGCAGCCTGTCTTGAGTGCACATCACATGTATTGCTGTACTGCACAGGGGAAACCTGGACTTTTAGTAACCCTGGCTAGACTGAGGCAGCCCTGGTGTTAAGAACATGAAAGAACCTTGGGCCCAGGATTGCTGCATGAGAAAGTGGCAGGAGAAAAAATTTAAAGTACCAATGGGCCAACATGGTGATATCACTTCCAGAGAAAAACTGGAAGTGACATCACTCCTCAGTCCTGTCTAGAAGTCTGTGGCTATACCACAGAGTTTCTGGTGATGTCAGAAGTGACATGATGCCATTGTCAATGCCTCCCCCCCAGTCTCTTGCTGATTGTCAGGTCAGACCTGACAACCCTTCTTTAGGCCTTCCCTGGTCTCCTGCTGGTTGTCAGCTCAGACCAGTCAACCCTTCTTTAGGGCACTCCCAATAATTATGGCAAGAAAGTACATTTTCAAGTCTCATTATATCCCAGAATCCTCTATGCCTTTCATGACTCACTGAGGAATCCTAAAACAGTCTACTAGTGAGTCACTTTTTATTCATTGGGGCATACTCCCAGGAGAGTGAATGTGCAGCCCCAAAGACAACATAGGCTAGAGACTTACTAATAATGAAGGCAGTCATGATTTTGTTCTGTGTCAGTTCACACCCCATATAGCAATATAGTTTGATGTTAATTCCAGTTTAGGCAAAATGTAGCTTTCTTTAGTTGTGAACAGCATGAAGGAAGCAGTTGTCTCAATATCCTCTAACACAGCGGTTCTCAACCTGTGGGTTGCGACCCCTTTGGGGGTTGAACGATCCTTTCACAGGGGTCGCCTATGACCATCAGAAAACACATATTTCAGATGGTTTTAGGAACCAAGACACAAGATGTTTCCTTGAAGGAGGAGGTGGAAACCTTCCCCGGTGTGGACAGACCTCGGATAAGAGGGATTTCCACCTCGCCTTAAACTCACACTCACCTGCCATGGCTGGAGGAGGCACAGCCGAGCCAGGAGAAATTACTTTCAGCAGGTTCTATGCACACACCCCCCCCCCCCATCTACACACTCATTTTCATGCCTGCTTCCAGCACCCTAGAAAGACTGGGTTTATCACTGCCCTTTTTGCTATGAGCTGGTCTGATTTCTTAAAGAAATGATAGCCTCCCTAAATTGGGGTGGGGAGAGATAATTTTACCTGTTCAGAGGAAGGACGGTAAAATGAAGGGATAGCTATAGGCTAAAGAAGGGTGGGTCCATGCTGTCGTTTAATCCGAAATAACTAAAGCAAATTTGCATCTTTTCCAATAAAATTGTGTGTGTGACATTTGTTCATGTTTTGTGGCTCTCAGACATCTGAAGTTTATTCAATGTGGCTGTTCCATTAAGCGAGTTGGGCCACTCCTAAACTATTCATTTATTTAAAATAGTTTTGATCCCCCATTACATCCAGTTTAGGGTACCCAAGAGAACAAAGCAAAAACAAAACAAACTCCCCCATACACATAAAAAGGGAAACAGAGCACATAAACCAATAAACTCACAAACAGGAGGAAGGGTCAATGAGAATTAGCTACACAATTGTCCTGGCTGCTGATGCACAGTGAGCCCATGGACTTAGTTTCTCAACATCAGGGCTGGTCAAAATACAGCTCTGAGGTACAGGCACAGGTTAAGCAGCACTCACAGCTACAGGTCCAAAGGGGAATCCAAGAGCAAGGTTTCTGCAACACAAACCAAGGTCAGAGAGGAAGAAATCTCTCCCGAATGCAGGCAATAAGGTCAGTAGCTAACAATGAAGTTGCTTCCACACATCTACTTTCTTCTCAGTTGCTCCTAAGCCCCATGCTACTAACCACCAGTGTTGCATCATGCATCTGTCAGCTGCCTCAGTCCTGCTCCTGCAAGCCCTCATCCTCATTGTTGAAGCTGGGCTGGTGCTGTGCTGCTAGGCAGGCACTGTGCCTTCTGGCTTGAAGGCCTCTCCTAATCTTCTTCTGACGGCATTCCTGGGGCTCTGGTGATGAGGGGGGTGAGCTGACTGGCAACTAGCTCTCTGTTGCCAGCCCAGGGTTGGGAAGCTGAGGGTCCAGTGTACTGCTTGCTGGCTGAGAATCTATATCTGGCCCCTCAGAGACTGCCTCCTCCTGTGGTACCTCTGCCACTGGGTGTGGGCTTCCAGCTTGTTGGTTATCAAGTCTAAATACAGAAGTAGACTTGTTGTGGAAGATGATCTTCGTTGTGCTCTTGCAAAGACTGCCCCGAGAATTTCTGATCTGGTGAGAAAGAAGCAATCTCAACCTTCACACTGAAGTTGGCTTTTTACACATACTACATACAAAATGTAGCAATGTAGTTTACTGTTGTTATATTAAGACTGTTACCCATGCTACACCGTGCTTCAAGACAAAATTTCATTTATTTGTAATTAGAAATAAATATTTCACAATATATAATTACATATTGTTTTTGTGATTAATCACCATGCTTTAATTATGTTCAATTTGTAACAATAAAAATACATCCTGCATATCAGATATTTACATTACGATTCATAACAGTAGCAAAATTACAGTTATGAAGTAGCAATGAAAATAATTTTATGGTTGGGAGTCACCACAACATGAGGAACTGTATTAAAGGGTCGTGGCATTAGGAAGAACAGCTCATATTCATTAACTGGCAACATGTTCAGGACAGCCAAGAGAAGGATTTCTTCACATAAACTTTCACAAGATGTTCTGATAGCCATTAGTTTAGATGGTTTTTAAAAGAATTAGAATTATGGAGTGCAATCCTACAGTCTATAATTAAAAATATAATAGCAAAATATAACTAGCAATCTGGTGCTATTGCAGAGTTTGGGTGAGTTGAGGTTCCACAGCAGCATCACTGGAGCCCCCACTTTGAGGAGAAGCTTGTGGGCTATTTTTATCTCAGAACACTGAGATCCACAGCTGAGCAATCAGAGGGAGGTGGGTGCAAGCAGGCAGGTTTTACCTCAGAACTCTGAGTGACACAGTTGACCAATTGGAATGGGGGGGGGGGGGAGAGGCAGTAGCCTGCCAGGCTTGTGGAAAACAATTGGGGAACACATTTTGCCCCTTTTTTTACCTCTTTAGAAATCTCTTCATGGTGGGGGTTGACGTCATGGTAGGAATGCACTCCTCTTATTTTTTGGAGGGGGAGTGCAGGGCATACCCTGTTTTTTTTGTTTTGTTTTTACAAAAATGCTTTTTGTTTATGTTACATTTAAGAAGTGGGACATAACTACGTATTCAAAACAATATTCAAGCAATCAGATATTAAGCAAGTTCATATGAACCAATTTTCTAGAACCCACATTGTCAGAAGTTAAATAACCTAATATAGTAAATCACTTTTCTACAGATTTGGGGTAATTTTAATAGTGGGTGGGAGTGTGGCTAAAGCCACTGGGGAGGTGATCCTGCTGGGACAGACTTCCTGATGGATTAAAGTACCCTGGCCCAGGTCCTACACTTGACAAACACCCACCTGTCTGGTATAAGGGGGGGGGAGAGAATTGTGTTTAAAGACAACAGGGAGGCTGGGTCAACAGCAGTGCTAAGGAGATTCTGCTGAGCAAGCCTCCCAGACAGCTGTAAGCATCCCACCCCCTCTCCTACATCTGACAGGCAGCTGCCTGTCCAGTATAGGAGGGGGAGGGGTATTGCAAGCCATTGTGGAAGCTGGGCTGGCAGGATTGCTAAGGTATAACTGTTGGGGCAGGCTCCCTGACTGCTTTAAGCACCCTGCACCCACTGATGCACCTGACAGACAACCACCTGTCAGGTGTAGGAGGTGGAGGGAGGCTGGGCCGGCAGCATTGCTGCACCTCACAGGTGGTTGGCCATTCCTGATTTCCTCAACTATCGTTAGCTCTCTGCAGTCTCCTGTAACTGTTTTTTTTTTTAACCTTAGAACACTGAGCTCTGCAGCCGACCAATCAGAGAGTGAGGGTGCAAGGAGGCAGCTGCCTGGCAGCCACATAGGAAGCAATGGGGGGAGCACATTTTACCCCTTTTGACCCCCTTAAGAGTTGAATTTATTTTTTTTTAATCCCTCCTTAATGAGCATCTACATCATGGTAGGAGTGCTCTCCCTGAATTTTGTGTTTCTAGGTCCAGGGGTTTGGCCCTGGTTGTTAATTATGGTGAGGGGACTTTTATATATATATAGATATATAGATATAGATGTACCTCTATCAGATGATGGTAACATATGTTAGAAGACATTGTCCACTTACAAGAAAACCAGTGTGGTGTGGCTAATAAAAGATCAGACTAGGACCTAGATTTAAATCCCCATTTTGCCATGAGGTTCAGTTGGTTACTTCCTCTCTGCCTAACCTATCACATTGGTCAGTTGAAAATATAAAACTGGAGAGAAAAGAACCACATATGCTGTAGAATAGTAATCTAATGGACAAATAGATGGACCTTTTGTCTGATCCTGCAAGTAAATTCAGATGTCTTATTCAACAATTCAATCCTTGTTTGTGAAACATAGAAGCCATGAGTGCCAGCATACGATGGGAATTGAGAAACATTGTTCTGTGGTTGGCTAAGATATAGACAAATATATGACACGTATAGAAGTGATAAAAAACACGGCTTTAGGGAAAAAAATAATGAAATAGAACAAGTTTGGGAGGAAGGTGGGAAAAAAATGATTTCTAAAATGTATAAAGTTTTGCTAAAATGGTTTAATGCTGATGAAATGGTAAAAGAACAAATGGTAAAATGGGCGATAAACTTTAACAAAGACATTGAAATGGAATCTTGGGAATTTTTATGGAAAAATGCTATGAGTATATCTATGTGTTATAACTTAAAAGAAAATTGTTTTAAAATGATGTACAGATGGTATATGACACCAAAAAAAATTGCAGATATTAATCAGAATATGTCTAACAAATGTTGGAAATGTAAAAAGAAAGAAGGTTCTTTTTATCATATGTGGTGGACTTGTGACAAAGCAAAGATTTATTGGGCAAAAATACATGCAGAAATGGAAAAAATCTTGAAATGTACATTTAAGAAGTTGCCTGAAATGTTATTGCTTGGACTTAAATTAGAAGAGATAAATGTAAAGAAAAGGACAATAATATGGTATATGATAACAACAGCAAGAATGGTGTATGCACAAAATTGGAAAAATGAAAAAATACCAGAGGTGTGGGAATGGTTGAAAAAACTGTTATATATGGCTGAAATGGATAAATGGACTAGAAAGTTGAATGATCTGTACTCAGAGACTTTTTTAGAAGATTGGAAGGATTTGAAAGAGTATGTTGAAAAATACTGGGACATGAAAAATTGCATTTATACATGGTTATAATAACATAAAGCAATAGAATTAGAGTATATGAATGTATTAAGGATAATTAGACAATGAAGTTGTTTTTTATTTTAGAATTATATAAGAATATAGAAAGTAAGAATTAGTGTGTAAGTATTTTTAAGAAATATGACCGTTACCAGAAATGTAAACATAGATATAAGTATTACTATTTTGGATAGAGTGGAAAATGTGTTATGCTTCAGATGTGGTGGGAAACCGTTAATATAAGATAAAAACAAGATTATACAAACAGAACAAAATGTTATGTAATATGGAAAAAAGGATTTGTATAAGAAAAATGTATTATTTTTAATGTTTTGAAAAATAAAAAAAAATTACAAAAAAAAAAGAGAAACATTGTTCTGGTCTTGCTTTTCAAAGAAAGTACTAAGGTCAAAATACTTGTTACATGAGACAAAACTGGGGTTACAAGTATGCAACCTGACTCTTAATCACACATTCACATGGGACCTGGAGCCATTTCACTACTAGCTTTCTGCTGGCTGTGGCTTTTGGTGGCTAGCAAAAAGTAGGGAGGGGAATGGCTGGGAGGCATTTCACCCCATGCTTTCTGCTGGCCACAGCTTTTTGTGGGGAGCAGAAAGCTGGGGTTTAAACTTTAAAAGGCTCACAAACCAGTAAGGACCTGCCATGAACCACAAACTGAACCACAAAAATGTGGTTTGTGCCCATCTCTATTGGGTACCTGTGACCCAACACATGCCACATATTATGTGTATTTTGCCCCTTAGTTGGGTGAAAAAGCAGAATGGGTTTGTGGAGGTTATTTGCTGTACCTGTAATCTGGAATTAGTACTATCTGTGTGTTTACTGTGATTATATGCCATATCTGTTCAAACCCCCCCCCACCCTTATTCAGTAATCAAAATACACCATAAACTTCTCCTTCACAAGTAAAAGAAATTGTGAAAGAATAAATTTCACCCAGCCCTAAAACAGACATGTCTCAATTATATATTTAATTGTATTTATGTTTATAGCCCAGCAATTAGCCACAAGTAAATTAGAGCATTCAAGTGCTTTCTCAAATAATTTTCTCAGGTTTTTAACTAAGGCTGCTTCATACTAATCTATCCCTACTTAAAAGAGAGGCTTACATCTTTGTCACAGTGGGAAAAAAATCTACATACTCCAAAGAGATCAGTTATGAATTATCCAAATCCTTCTCTCCCAGATGAAAATTAATTCAGGGGGAAAAATAATAACCTGTAGGGGGTAACATAAGCATGAGTCCACACACACCAGATCCAGTGACTGACTTGGGTATTTCTCTGCTTCTGTCACAGGAAATTTGAAACAAGAAAGAGAATTAACAATATGCTGGGCTCTAAATAGCATAGCATATTTAACTCTGAATACTCAAAAACCCAGCCATGCTGCACACATGAGCTTTGTTACCTGGCACTGAAGTTTCTGATTCATGGGATGGACTTTTAGGGTGTCCTTGTCCTATGATTAGGACCTGTAGGTTGCAAATAACACAAATTCTATAAGGAAATAAAACATCTGAGATGCATTAAGCAATACAAATGTGCTTATTTTTGAACTCATTCATTTTGTTTGGAAACATTTGAGGGTTGGGTGGGTTTTTTTTGGAAAAATAGGAGCTTTGCTACAGGGATGGGAAGGATGGATATGTATTAACTTTTTAATGTCTTTAATGTAACTTGATATGCAGAAGTTCTGCAGGTGAAATCTCTTGTCTCCAAGCCAGAAAGAGAGTCACATCTCACATCTCTAATTTCTGTGCTCCAGGCCACAGCTAATGAGCCTTTAAAAAGTTGGGGATCTTCAGCTTCTCCTTAGAAACTAAAATGACTAAATTAAGGCTAAAATGACTAAACTAACGTTACCACACTCTGATCAAATTATAAGAAGACAGGACTCATTGAGAAAGACAATAACGCTGGGAAAAGTGGAAGGCAGCAGGAAAAGAGGAAGACCCAACATGAGATGGATTGACTCAATACAAAAAGCCATAGCCCTCAGTTTGCAAGACCTGAGCAAGCCTGTTAACAATAGGACATTCCTGAGGCCAGTAAATCATAGGTAAAGGTAAAGGTTTCCCTTGCTCGAAAGCCAGTCAAATATGACTCTAGGAATGCGGTGCTCATCTCCGTTTCCAAGCCGAAGAGCCAGCGCTGTCCAAAGACATTTTTGTGGTCATGTGGCCAGCATGACTAGATGCTGAGGCACACGCAATGCTGTTACCTTCCTACCAAAGTGGTACCTATTTATCTACTTGCAATTTCTTGCTTTTGAACAGCTAGGTTGGCAGGAGCTGGGACCAGAGACGGGAGCTCACTCTGTCATGCAGCACTCGGGTCTCAAACTGCTGAACTACCAGTCTGCAGTTCAGCGTCTTAACCACTTGAGCTACTGCAGCCCCAGTAAATCATAGGCTCACCATAAATTGAAAGCAACTTAATAGCACTTAACACACACACACACACACACAATCATAAGAGCATAAGAACATAAAAAGAGGCCAGCTAGATCAGACCGGTGGTCCATCTAGTCCAGAATCCTGTCTCTGGAGGTCCAACATAGAGGCCCTATGGTTGTCTCTAGTATTTGTTCTCCTTTGCCTGCTCATGGGAGAGATGTGTTTGGGAGGACAGAATGGGGTAAGAGATGGTGCATGATTCACAGTGTGTGGGATACGAGGAGATACAGTGGTGGGAGAAGAGTGGGTCAGGTAAGGGGAAGAGACAGCAGAAAACTTAGTGCAGTTGCTCCTTCAGGCTTTTCTTCCAGTCGGAATGATATTGGCAACCATATCAACAACCCACCAGACTATAAAACCCTGCTGCTAAATGCCAGATCAGTCACAGGAAAAACAGCAGCCATCTAGAATTTAATCCTGGATGAGAGGACTGACATGGCATCACTGAGACTGAACTAGGGGACTGTGGACACCTCAATGGTGTCCCCCAGGGTACTCAATGTTACATCAATATAGGTCTAATGGGCAAGGTGGTTAGGTTACTGTAGTTTATAAGTTTTCTGTTCCCCTACTACAATGCCCCATCCCGAATGCTACCCATTTTGAAGCTGTGTACCTAATGCTGGGATTGAGAGATGGGACTGGAGTTCTGTTAGTATGCTGTTCATCCTGTGCCTAACAGTCTCCCTACCTGAGCTGACAGAGCTAGTCGCACTGGTGGTGTTGAGGACCCCTATTTAGGGTTGGGCATGAACTGAGAAAATGTGGTTTGGTTCAGTTCATGCCTGGTTTCTGAACCATGGACAATCTCAAACTTTTAGGGGCCAAACTGGTTTGGCTTGTGAGGTTCGTGATCCAGTAGAACAGCCTCCCCCTCCCCCCAGGTGTACTAGAGACACCAAACTTGCAGGTCTCCTGCTGTCTCTCCTCTACCTGTCCAAGTCTGGCAGGGATTGGATTTACAAGGTCTAAGTTATAAACCCCCAAAGAAGGTGTCCCATCCTCCATTGTTTCCAATGGACTAAGGTCAAACCAGTGAATTTCTCAGTGGAAACTGAAGGGGGGCTTAAACCAGAATCCTTGGGGGGTGGGGGAGAAGAGAGGCACAGGTTGCTTTTTTTAAACTGGCACCACTTTCCCCATGAAAATGCCTCTCCTGGAGTGCTAGCTTGTCTTCATTGCGCTTGGCTCATGGTGCAGAGAGGAGGCGGATTTCTCTGGCCCCGTTGGGATGCACCAATAGAAGAAGGAAGGATGCTTTAAGACAAGGAGATTTTTGGGCTTTCTAACTGCAATTTTCCCAAACCAAAATAGCCTCTGGCTATTAGGTGTGATATGCAGAGGGGTGGAGATATCAGCATCAGTAATGAGACAGGAAACCAAGGTCTCAATTTGCTACAGGAGGATTCAGTCCAGGGGGATGCAAAGAATAAAGGGAACTAGGTCTGAAGAAGTGAGCAGTGACTCACAAAAGCACACACCCTACTACAATTTTGTTAGTCTTTAAAGGTAAACGTCATTGTCTTCTTCTTCTTCTAAATTGGCCCCTTATCTATATTCTGCTGACCTGGCTATGCTGATACATGCTACCATAACCTCCAGATTGAACTGCTATAATTTGCTCTACATGGGGCCTTTAAAGAAGTTTCAGAATCTCCACTTGGTACAAAATGCAGTTGTAAGGCTCCTCCCTGGGTCCAGACAATGGGAACACATAGGTCCTGTGCTATGTCAACTGCTCCCAGGCCTTTAAAGCCCTTCATGGCCTAGGGACCCCATACTTATTGAACAATGTTACTTAGCTTACTCCTCTGCAGCAATGTTCTGCAGTCAGCAGACTTCTGAAGATTTCCTCCCTTAGGACAGTCTACAGCTATAGTGAGATCAAAGGCCTTCTCTGTGGTGTGCCCATGTCTTTGGAATGGCTTGCCAGAGTGTTTGAAGAGGGCGCCTTCACATGCTCCATTAAGGAAGGCAGGTATGGCATTCTTATTCCAGAGGGTGCTTAGAAGGTAAATTGTTTCAGCAGATTTGGCTGTGCTCATTCTACTCCTGTGTTTGTTGATCCTGTGTGTTTTAACTCCTAAGTGCTTTTACACTTGTAACTTGTGCATCTTGTGTGCTTTAATTCTGTTAACTTGGCTACTATAATGTGAATCCTCACAACTTGGTTTGCCACCTTGAGTGCATGGAGATAAAGTGGGATAGAAATGTTTAAATAAATAAATACACTGTAACTGCAGCTTCTCTTCCTCAACACTCCCCAGTCGAGGCACCTGAGGCCAAGCAAGGAAAACCTTTTGTAAATGGCCTTTCTCTCTACTCTAGAGATCTCCCAGTGTTACAACTCATTGCCAGTCTACAGATATCAGTTCCCCTGGGGAAAAAATGGCCACTTCAAAAGGTGGACCGTATGTCATTACACCCCACTGAGGTCCCTTCTCTCCCTGAGCCCCACCCTTCCCAGCTCCACCCCCAGATCTCGAGGAATTTCCCAGCCTAGAGCTGGCTACCCTATTCCAGTCAAATACACCCAAAGTGCTGCAGTTGTTCCCTTAAAAAACCATTTGGTTCTTGTCATCCAGTTAGGTCTGTGTAGTGCATAAGTCCTCCTAAGAGTCTTCTCTGAATACAGTTGGGAGGGGAAAAGCAACAGTTCTGACTTTCTGTCAAAGTCCCCTGTGTTTAGAAAAAAATCCCCATCACCTCACTGATGGCTGCTTTGCATGACAGCATCTAGAGAGTTTCAAAACCGTAGTATCTTTTTTTCTTAGGGTGTGACTGTGTAGTTTCAAATGAGAAGGACACAAGCACCAAGTTAGGCAACAGATCATTAAAATCCGATAAATATCAAAAGCTAGCAATTACAGTTAACACACAATGACCAAGGTTTAGAACAGCTGTTTGACTGGCACAGTGTCAAGATGAGGACATCTGGGGTTCGGCCCAAGTTTAATGGCTGCTGTTGAAAACTGTATGTTTGCCTACCAACCATGAAGTTCTTGCAAAGGAAACCTCACCCTCTTCAGAAGTGTAACAACTGACCTGGAAGTGGGTGCTGTTTTTCTTTGGCTTCTCTGCAGGAATCACCAAAGGGGGGCTGTCACTTTTGTGCTGCCACTTCAGGGAGCAGCAAGCAGAAGGACAATTAACATAGGCATTGTTTCAGTGTTTTGCTTTGTAAGAAATCATGCAGCTGAAAGCCAGACCAAAAGTAGGGTCTCCAACCCTCAGGTGGGGCCTGGAGATGTCCTTCAGGCTACATAGGTCAGTTCCCCTGGAGAAAATGGCTACTTTGAAGGTGGGCTCTATGACATTATACACCATTGAGTTCCCCAAGCCACACCCTCTCAATTCTCCACTCCCAAATGTCTAGGAATTTCCCAGCCGAGAGTTGGCAATCCTAGATAAAATATATTTAAAATTAATAGTAAATAGTTTGACTGTGACAGCACTTATCTAAGATGATATATCCAAGGTGATATTTTCTTTAACCTGTTTAGCCAATCTAATGAGTGCCTGACTGAATGGCTACAATGGCAAAGTTTAATCACAGCCATCTATTTTGTCACAATGTTTAACAAATACCAGAAAGCATTTTAAAAATTTCACATGTTAATAATTATCCATAAAGTCCCTTGCGGCATATTCGCCAGCCAAAAAGAGTGTGACAGAGTCTAAAATGAAAAGCGAATTCCATGGCTGTCTTTGCCTTGAAGCTGCTCTTGCCACACAGGACTTTAGAAACTCAATTGCCTGATCTACTAGAGCATATGAAGCAGAGTTCTATTCAGGGTCATTTCGATCATTCATTCTCCTGGACATAATAAATAACAAGGTGTCCTAAAACTTACCCAGAGCTGTCAGTGGGATTAATCCAAATGGGGTTTATATTGGGATGAAGGAAGAAGTATATTGTGTTTAAAAATACCCAGCAGCAGATGTCTGTAATGCCCTCCTATTAACCACCATTTAGATTTCTTCCTCTTACTTAGAAAAGTTTCCCATGGTTTGTGACACAATAACAGGGCCTGTACTCAAGAGCTCCAGAATATCTTGTACACCACCAACAAAGCTGCTTTCTCATCGAGGTACATTGCACACTACTCAAGATAGGATGTTATCGAGGGAAATGAATAGTCCTTTTCAACTTCACAAATCAAATTTGAGGGTTCATTTCCTTTGCAGATACTTGGATCTGAATGCATTCCATGTGGATCTGTTAATTAGCTGCTTTCAAATTTGATCATTGGGATATTGCTTTCTCAGATCAACCCCAGTAATTGCTTCTTCTGTTGTCCTGCCTCCCCCCATCAAGCAGCCTTCTTGAAGTATGTGGAAGTGGGGCATGAGTCACAGCATCAAGAGCACTTATACCAAAATCTGCAAGTGGCTCACCACCCACATGGGCCTTTCTCAGGCTGCAAGTACTTTTTTTTTAAGGGCACTTTTTTGAATCCTTTCCGCTTTGTCTTTGCTAATGCAAAAACCGTTTGATGTTCTCTTCCTCCAAACAATATCATAAATGCCACATAATTCAATATAAGGACTCAGCATGTTTTGGAACTTTTATACTTAATAAAGATTTGAGAGAGAGAGAGCAGGGGCCAGAATACATAAAGTTAATTCATATATGTTTCTAGCTCCCACCACCACCATATCCTCCAGGCTGCTAGCAGGGATCTGAGACCATATGGACGTGCTAACTGTATGAACAGCCCCGACCTAGATGTCCCAGGCTACTCTGATCTCATCAGATCTTGGAAGCAAGCAGGGTTGGCTCTGGTTAGTATTTGGTTGGGAGACCACTGAAGAATTCTAGGGTTGCTACAGAAAAGAAGGCAATGGCAAACCACCTCTGAATGACTCTTGCCTTGAAATCCCTATGGGGTTGTCGTAAGTCAGCTGCAACTTGTTGGCACTGTATAACATTCATAGCTGTATGAACAGATGACTCCATGGAGGCAGGATGGCTGAACACACAGCTGTCATGCATTGTGTACTCCTCCTTCATTCCTTTGGAATGGCCTGCCAGAACGGGTATGGAGGGTTGCTAACTCTGGGGTAGGTAGGAAATTCCTGGATATTTGGGAGTGGAGGCTTGGAAGGGCTGGGCTTGAAGAGGAGTCTGTAATGTGGAGATCATTTGTAATTCTGGGAGGTCTCCAGGCCCACCTGGATGTGGGCAACCCTGGTGCAGAGGGTTCCTGTACTTGCTGCATTCTGGGAGGCATGTGTTTTATTCCAGAGGGTGTTTGATGGATAGTAAACAGTTTTGGTAGCTTTGACTGCATTTAACTGTGTAGTGTGGCTCAGTGTTACAGTATCTGCTTTGCATGCACAAGACTACAGGCTCAGTTCCCCAGCATCTCCAGTTAAAAAGGATCAAGCAGCAGGTGATGTGAAAGACCTCTGCCTAAGTCCCTAAAGAGCCACTGGTGGTCAGTGTAGACAGTACTGACATTGATGGACTCAGGATACAGCAGCGTCATGTGTTCATGCTGAAGCCAATTGGGTAGTGTGTAGGAGAGGAACAGCAGGTGGAGTGCTAGATTTACCAGTTAGATCCTGATCTGCTATGCTCTCCTCTGCCCTTTACCTCCAAGGCTTGGCTGGTGAGAGCCCCGTCTGCCCCCATTAGACTCAGTATGGCAAGAGAAAGGTTTTAAATGCATCCCACACCTCTACCTCTCCTGGGAGGACTGTCTGGCTGTTGTCCTACTCTCTGGTTATCTTCACAGCAGTGAGCCTAACCCAGTGTTTCCTCCTTGGCCAAAGAGCTGCTTGGGATTAAATAGCCCAGGCCCCCCTCCCCCCTTTCCTGTAGCCATTCATATGGCTGTATAATTCTCTGTCTCTAGCTTGGCCCCTAGCAGTGCTCTGGAGTACCCTGTCCTGGGGATTTGGGGCTGCCGTTGCCTCTTCCAGCCCTTGTCTTGGCACTCTCTGCAAACCTCTGCACCAATGGTAGCCCCGGCAGAAGCACTGCTGCTGCTGGCTTGCTCCAGGCTTCTCAGTTGCCCACCAAACACAGTGTGAACTTTCTCCCTGAGGCCCTGATGAGTGCTGGGATTGTGGAGGTTGGCAGCATCAGTTGGCCCAGCCTCCGGATTAGCGGTAGCAGCACAGAGACGGAAGGCACAGGTCAATTTGGTGGCAGCACAGAGGCGGGAGGCACAGGTTAGCATGCCAGCAGAATGGCCACCAGCAGCATGAGTCAGCTCAGCAGCAGTGTGGAGCCTGCTTTGTTAGCTGCCTTGAGTCTGAATAGATAAGGAGGGATACAGTTGTTTTAAGCAAATAAATAAGAAGGCTGAGCAAACACAAACCCTGGCCACTGTATGCCCACCCCCTAGCAAGTGCTGGATGATACAATCAGCACCCCTATATAATCCTGGATATGTGATGAGCCTCATGTTCCTGTAATCCCCCCACACACTTCGAGATCATTACATAGAGCTGCCAGCTGTGTGATCAAAGCTATCATTCCAAAATCTCTGTTCATACTCTAGATAGCATTAGGCACTGCTTGCGTCTATTTAGCATGTTAAATGACTGAAGTCCACATACAAGAAACTTTAGTCAGTAAAAGCAGGCAAATGGTATGGTGTGGTGTGGTGTGGTATGAGCAAGAGACTCTCTCAGAAACAGTGAGCCAATGAATATGAACTAGACATCAAGAATTTAAAACCATCTATTATGTACCTGGATTTCATTATGCTAAGGAACTTTATCCAGGATCCACAGAGTTCTAGAACTCTTTCACGATACACAAAATTAACTTTGGGAAATGTACCTATTTAGATCCTGATCGTGGATAGTTGTGTGATGTGTTGCCACCACTCCCCCCCCCCCTTTACCAGAGCATTCTGTGCTATCATTTGAGACATTAGCTGGAACACATTCTGTTCCTATGGCTGGACTTCCTGTGTCTACTTCTCCCCTCCTTTCCCCTCCATTCATATTTAAGTGATCTTGTCTATCACTGATGAATGAGGGAGCCATAGCTTCAACGGAAACATTTGGTTACTCTCAACAGTAATCTAATGCTACTTGTACTACCAGAGTGCTTTCTATCATTGTCTATGCCAAAGGCATTTTACAGCTTACTTACCCATTTAAATGAGCCATACATTTGTTTCATTGACTTTCTAACTAGCTTAATTGTTTCTAGCTTTTTTTTTGTAGGAGAACTGAAAAGTTGACACTTTTGAAATACAGGGGTTTATTTCCCCACCAGTTAACAAAAGACAACTGAATTTTGAAGCATGGTATGAAGGGGAGGAAACACCCAGGAATCAAGCACTGAAGGCACAATCGATTCCCATTGAGTTCAGTGGGGAGAGATGTATAACACACACAATTATCCATATCAAAAACAATGAGTACGTGAAGTGTTTAACATGAATACTTTTATTTTACAAGCTAAACTCCACTATAAAAAAATCCGTCCTTTATATAAGACAAAAGATTGCACCTAAAAAATTTACACACATACCACTGAGACAGATGCCACTCAAGCAATACTAAGCTCAAATCCAAAATTTGTAAACAACATCTTTCTTTGGTAATATGCCTAGAAATAACAAAGAGAGAGAAGGAGGGAGGGAGGGAGGGAGGGAGAAAGAAAAAGAAAGAAAGAAAGAAAGAAAGAAAGAAAGAAAGAAAGAAAGAAAGAAAGAAAGAAAGAAAGAAAGAAAATAGGATTTACTTAAAATGAACCATCTAAAGCAGGTTCTTTGCTTGCTATAAATTTAGCTGGCACACACTTCCAGCCCAACAAATCAAGGAGGCTGGTCAGAGTTTCCCCTGGGGCCCAAGGAACTTTGGACATTCTTTGCTTTGCATACTTCTTTCAGTTTTTAGTGTGCATACACTATAGTGCAAGAACAAGTTTCTAGATCTCTACCCTGTTGGCATTTGCTTCTCAAAAGGATGGAACAAAATGGCCCACAAAGGTCTCATTCATGTTAAATCAGTCTCTGCTAAAATCAGAAGTGACCTGTTAGGGGATGAATTACACAGCAGGGGTGTTTTCCAGTCAACTGCTTAGATTCTACCAGTTTGTCTCTGAATCATGTATAGTTGGTGCTCTGAGATTACTAGATAATGTCACCAGTTTTAACTAATTTGATTAGAATTTGGGTTTCCTCCCCCACCCAAGGAAAAAAGCATAACAGAATTTAACCTCCTTAGCAATTACGGCTTCAATAACAGCAAAACAAATTCTGCCTCAAAAATGGGCATTGACATGAAGGTTTTTCTCCCTCCCTTGCTTCAAAGCAAGTTCATGGGGAGTTACACATTAACAACCGACTCCTGTTGTTGTTAATGGGATTTGTGCACCCTGCTTTGAAAACGGAGCCCTTTAGGCTGTGATACAGTTAGCATACCAAATAATGGCTTCCAAGGGCCTGGGGGGAGGGGAAATAAGAGGAAGAAAAAGAGTGAACACGCAATTAAAATGCCATGTCTTCTGGATCAATAAGAATCGATTCAAAAATAAATACTTGGGCTTAATCTATTAAGGTCAGAGAAAATCAACTCTTTTGTTAAATATTGCTAAGAAATGCATGCTGACCCCTTTAGTTTTCTGTCACAGATAGGTATTTTCTACAAAGTCACAGCTTGCAAAATTCACAGCTATAATGTGCAACGATGCTTTAAAAAAATAAATAAAAAGGCCAGCAACTGCCATACAGTTTTGTACTTGTTCCTGCATTGTCTGTGGATAGGGTCACTTAACATTAGTCCATTATGAATTTTAGAGAATAAGACATAATCATCATATAATACTTCATGTAGTGTTCTTGCTTTCAAATGTTTATGGTGCTTTACAGACGTTGGTTTGGATCCCGCAGAGAATCTCCAGTGACGGAAGAGAATTGCATCAGCAGAGAGGACCTTCCTCATCTCCCCCTTTCTGCTGCATCCTCAAAGTCACCCAGATGCTGCTCCTGGGGAACAAAGGACCCACCCTGGAACAGATTATTATGCAGTGGGAGGGAAGAATCAGCAAAATTTCTCTTCTTCTGTTAGCAGAACTCTTCTTCTGGATTCCATTCATTATTGTTACATTCCTTGCAACAGTCTTTATGGTAGTTAACTATTATCATTTTGCAGACGCAGAGAGAGACAGGGAATGGAAGAAAGTAGCTTGCCAAGGCCTCTTACCGAATGCATGGCAAGGACAAGATTTGAATGAGGCAATTCCAGGTTTGCAGATGAAGTCACTGGCCTCAGAGAACAACTTTTTATAGAACTGCACTTTCAGCTACTCTGCTATACCCTATACCCCCAAATGACAGTAGACAATATGATACCAGTTGGGATTGTTAACAAATGAGGGCCAAATTAGATGGGATGCTGCTGCCATTTTAAAGTAATTTAATAATGCCACGGGGACTGATCCTGTTCATGCCCACAGCATGATGAGCTGAGATGCTCCCTGCCACACCTTGTCAAGTGCTAAAAGAGCACAAGTTTTGGCATTTGAAAAGGCATTTGAAAAGACTGCTTCACTGTGAGCCCAATCAGGATCAGGTCCTTCTGGCAAGTTTAAATGACATTAAAATGGCAGCAGCATCATTGTAGCAGCCACGAGGATGCCATCATACCTAGTTTGGCCCTGAATGTTTTTTGTTTTTCCCTTTAGAATATACTCTAGCTCTCCTGTCTCCATGATGTTGTACAGCAAAGTCTGTGTTAAACTCAAGAGCTCTATATCCTTCCAAATTCTTTATATTCTGAATGAAATCAGCAAGAGGTTTAAACTTGGTGAATTGGAAGACAGAGAGGATAGGACTGTTTCCAGAAATTTAGCCCTGCCAGTCAGGGTGAGGCACCATGAAATCCAATATCAGGGTTATAATTATAAGAATGTAGATGGAGTGCAGAATTCACTGCATGCCACTCTATTAAGAGTGCCTCAAAATAGTGCACTAACACTTCAAAAGATAAAATAAGGACATTTATGTATATGTAATACTCCTATTCCTGGCCAGCCAATCACCTCTCTGAAAACCCTTTTCCACCTGTTGCATCTTATATTCTTGGGGTTGGTAGTTGTTTTACATCTCCAGAAACATAAAGCTTGTTGAAGAGGATCTGAAAGCTCATTCTTTTATGCTGCTCTGGATAGTCCTAATCAAAAAGGATTGCACTACTGATGCCATGAGCAACTACAGCTTCAGAAGTCACCCACCTTCCCTCTTCACCACCCAGCAATGTTCACCAGCACCAACCCTCAGCTAACCCCTTTGGTGGCTCCACACCTTCTCTTTGCCAACAGTTCACACCAGTCATAAATCTTATGACCAGCTTGACTTGCTGGTTTAAAGCAACTGCAGTGAGTAATAGCTGGTAGGTGGCATTTCTTTCATCAGCTACTTTGCACCTCAGGGTCCATTTCTCCGGCACTTTATGATAAAATGGAAAACATAAGTCTAGCCTGTGCATACTGCTAGTTGAAGGGATTCTCACTGTGAACTCATTTTGTCAGAGCTGGATAAGAGATTTCAAGCCAAGTAGAAAACTAATGGTATTTTGATTGTACTCGGTTTTTTTTCCAAATGTGCATTACTTAGCTGGTAGCCCACAATAGTTTCTTCAGCTGCCTTACTTCTCAAGCTAGTATGAACAAAGGAGTCTTTAAATACCACAGTGAATGGATATTAATAAGGATATGGATTTCTTATGGAGCTGTGATAGTGAATCAATGATCACCAAAGTAATATGCAGTGAAAAGGATAACTACCCATGATGAGCTGCTGCTTTTCAAACATCACTAAGAGGTGTCCATTCACATCTGTTAATCACAGGCAGACAAAAAGCACATTACAGTCTTACAACCATCAGACTTTCAAGTTTGTTATTGAGCTATTTTTGAAATTCTCAGAGTATAAAAAGCACCTATACATTCAAATCAATAAAGGTTCATTTCCCAGTCTAATGAGTTATAGAGCACTGTGTGTGTGTGTCCTGTAAATAATAGCTAAATGTAAGAAAATAGATCTCACTGATGACATTTATTAAAAACTGAAGAATAGTGAACCAGAAATATCTGCACTGTTCCTCTACCCAGCTAAGGAGAGAAACTGGAAATTGGCTTCATCTTTCTGTAATGTCTAAGGTGCAAATTAGATGTTACATGTAACATGAGATCCCTGTAAGATGGGGATTTGCAGCAGGACAGCAGCTGCAGGTTGTTGTGTTTTTTTTGGTGGGAACACATTTATAAAGTACCTTGAGCTTGTTTGGAGGTTCTAGCAGTGGAGCACAGCTATCATATACCCTTTACTGAAGGACGGTACACTCCTTCTATCTAGGATGGTTGTCCTCTTTGACCGAGTGCACAGCTTCAGGAGCAACGCAAGTAGTAAAAGGACCTACCTTGCATATTAATGAGGTGGCGTGGCTTAAGTGCCAGACACCTTGCATATTAATGAGGGGGCATGGCGGAAGTGACATTATCTTACATATTAATGAAGGGGGCATGGCAGAAATGACATCACCTTGCATACTTAATGAAGTGGGCGTGATGGAAGTGACATTACCAGCCATGATGTCAGCCTCCCCACCCCCTTGCCACATCACCGGAAGTGACCCCATCACATGATATCACCTGACCACCCCCAGCCCTGCCCCCTTGTCCAGTGCCACCCACTGTATTATCATTGAATTTTTGCCTGCTGCAGCCCACCCCAGAAATGGGGCAACCACCAGTGGGAATGCCCAAGTATGGCCATGTGACCCCTCTAGCGACACACCTCGCCATCCCTGGCCAATTGCCAATGGCCTGGGACCTGCCCAGGTGGAGGTGATTAAGGAAAGAAGCCATTTGTGCTAGCAGCAGACATGCAGTCAGGCTCTTGCTGAGGACATGGACAACCCCGTGAGACCCCTGGTACTTTCCAGCCTGCTGCCATTGGTGAGACCTAACTTTAAAATAATATATATGAGCAGTGACTAGGATGAAGACCTTGTTCCTTCGAAGCTCTACTTTCCTGCACGGTGCATGACAAAGAAACACGGCTCAATTTGATCCTGAGAGCATGCTGCCTACAAGCGAGGTTTCCCAAATATGGCATGGGCTGCTGGAAGATCTGCCGGATTCCCAAGAACTGATCCCCGCAGAGAACTCCCAGGCACAGGTAATTTTGAAAATGTATTGGGGGGGGGGGTGAGAAAGCAACTGTGGTGTGGAACACAAAGCATACATAGGCTCTGTAAGATTAAAAAAAGTAAAATGGGCTCTTTAATTTTAGTTCCCAGCCAGCAGTGTTGAAGATACTGGCGAGTACCAACATGCCATCTATCACTGAAGACAGCCAAATATGGGATATTCCGGATTCTGTAATGGCAGAAGTACCAGATTACCAAGATCCAGTTCCAGCAGAGAACTCCCAGACACAGGTAATTTGGAAAAGGTGTGTGTTTGAAAGTGGCTGTGTGTGTGTGTGTGTGTACCCTTTTGCATAGTTTTTTAAAAGCTGCTTTAAAAAATGCCTTCTCAAACCTTTCTATCAGAAACAACCTACAGCTGCAGCTCCACTATCTTTTGGCATTACTGCGAATGAAAGGGTCTTGGCTCTTAGAAAGCTTCTAAACATGAAAACGGCTGTGGGTACTGCCTTTATTCTGCTTCGGCAGTGAGAAGAGACTATGAAGAGCATTATAAGGGCCACTGTGCATGGTGTTGTAAAATACTGTTTCAATGAATATTGTTATGAAACCTGTATGGGGTGTTCTATTCAGGCCCCAGGGCAAGCTTCTCATGATTGTCTAGGGTGGTCTCGTTGAATGATGGGCAGAAAACTTAAATTTGTGTGTGATAAACTGAGTTCAAGTCCTATCATCCTTCTTGTGACTTCAATTGCCTATGCGTTGAAATGTCTGTTCCTTACACAAGAACATATGGACCTAATATTTTATTTATTAAATACAATTGGTGATTCTGCAGATTCAAAACAGGCTCTTGAAACCATCCTGCAGCCCTCTGACATGGAGCTTTTAAAACATGTTCAAGGTTATATTAAAGATCTCCATTACAGGTCCTTTTTTACATGCCAGAAAGTTCAAAAATTAAATGGTGTCACAGTGATGTAAAATAGAGATGGCTGCTCCTTTTTACGGCTTGTAAAAATTAAATATACATTTTGAAATTCAGTGTTGTAAATAAAACTGGAAATAAAGGAATAGTTTTTTTTAAATTAAGTGTTGTTTTTCTTGCCCAGACATGTCTCATCCACAGAAAGGGAGGGGGGGTTGCGCTGATTAAACTGCAAGGATAGTTACTGTGCGCCTGTTACAGCCACCTCCCCACCCCCCCACCCCAAATATTTAGATCTCTGATATTCACAAACAAAACTTGGGGAGGAGACAAATATATATGTATATGTATAATTGTTTTTGTAAATAAAATAAATAAAAATAAAAATGGGGTTACTTACAAAGTAAAAGATATCCCAAAGCTGACCATGTGCTCCTTCAGAAGCATGGCTGGGAGGGACCAGCTTCCGCAGAGGGGAAGGGCTTCACTGCATTAGTGGCCATCAGGGGCTGGATTTAGAGGGAATGACCAATCCTGGATCAGCTCTTGCACAAGGGGCCAAAAAGTTTTAAAAGAATTAGCGGCAGAGGGCCCCAGCATCTTTCCGCCCAGGTACTGAAGAAAACTAGATTTCTCTCTCTCAAAGTAAGTCCCTTACTTAATGGGTAGAAAAATTAGATACTGGGGGGTGGGGGAATGGGACAAAAGCATAGTTTTTGAAATTCTGTTTCTCATTTATAAGCTTGGGGGGAATAAAACTATGTCTGAAAGAAAATCTTCAAAGCAACCAGGTATTTTGTTTTTAATTCTTTAAAAGGTAGTTTGAGGGAGACCATGTGTTCTGTATATTTTACCTATCTGATAATTGTCTGTAATACCATGGCTATTGAAGCATGTGGGCCTATGTTTGTGGTGTGTAGTAGCAGGGAGGCTAGTTGCTTTTCACAGAGAAGGGAGGGGCTGAACTCAGTGTAAGCCAATGTGGCTTTTTTATTTATTTAGAAAAAGAGACCCCTCCAGATACTCTGTGGAATGCGATGAAACACAAAAGACCCTTATCAGGTATATTTGAATATTTGAACTATGGGGGGTATTTTATTTCTATTTTTTTGTGTAATTTTCAAATTCATTTTATTTTATATTGGTGGGGAGGGGGAGGGCTATTTCCTTTAAAGAAGCTAACTACTGCAGTCTATTTTAGCAAAATGGCTTTATTTTAGGAAAGATTTTTTACTTTTGGCTTTTCTGGATTTCAGCAGATGATAAAAGCCCTGAAACTCTGAAAAGAACACACCGCAGACTCTTTGGGGGACTGTACTGCACAAAAAGGAACAGCAAGGTATATCAAAATATTTGAAATGCATGATGTTCTGTGACAAAATAAGGGGGGGATAGGCTGGGGTGGTTGTTTATGCTGGGAAATTTTGTTTTCATTGTTTTTTCTTACCTACATGGATATGACTTACAGGACATATCCAGTTAACCCACCCATTACTAGTACAGGAGGCTATCCGTCAATCTATTCAGGGGCTACTCAATGAGATGAGAGGCAGAGTCCAGGAGGAGGGTCACTTAACCTGCCACCCTGCAAATGAAACTGAACTAAATCCTACCTAACAGAGCACAAATCTCCTCAAAGAACCTCCAACCAGAGCCACCAGTAGCAACAAGAGCACCCCTCTGGTGCTCCAACCTGTAAAGGCCTACTCCTTTGAATCTGCCTGCAAAACCACAGGGCAGCATGCCCGACAACAGACTTGCGTGAAAGAAACGTTGAAGCCCAAAGAATGCGGTAAATCAAATGCAACACACAGACACCAAACCTACTGTAAATGAAAACAAAATGGCTTTGAGCCACCCTGCAAGAAACAGAAAATGGACATTACCACTACTTCTTTGACATCATTGTTAGAGAACATGGCAAGCTTAATAGTTCATACAGGCAGTCAGCTAATGTACTTATTAAATCCTAGTAATACCAGCGGTAACCTGTGCTTTGGGATAAGCCTCCTGGGAGTTATGGATGAAAAGTTGGTTCCCATTCCTGAATTAACAGAAAGTGCCTGCTTGTTGTATAAGGAGCTTAAGTTTTTTGATGATGAGCAGAAAATATTACTATCTGATGTGGCCACATTTGAAAAACATTTAAAGGTAAATATCAGTGTTGTATTGAATGGAGGAAAAGGCTTGGAAATTTGTAGAAGTGGGGCCCCTGCATACTCTCAAACACACTTCCTCCTGCTCCATGATGATCACTATTGTGGAATTAGAAATGTAAAGGCATTTTTTGGCAAGAAACATTATTGTGCTGTATGTGGTAATGTTTATAGCCACTCACATAATTGCAAATATAGATGCCACTTATGTTTGGAGCCCCACAGTACTCAGCAGGAGGTGGAGGAAAGGTGCCCTAATTGTAAAGTGTATTGCAAATACAGAGCCTGCTTAGAAAGGCACATGGCTGACTTTCGGTTTCAAGCGCTTTAATGGCGGGCGCTTCTCTCTGCAGGAGAGGCGACCCGCTCTCGGCAGGTTGAAGGGGTCCTGGACTGGCACCGGACCTCCAGGAAGCCTAGGAAAGGGTCCCTGCCTGGGGTGCTTGAAGGTAGCCTCTCCCTGTGGTGGCGATCATGGGATTGAGGCTCTTTGTTACCCCTAGAGGTTCGCCTGTCGGAGGAGGCCCTCAGGCTACTAAAAGCGCTGCCGTGAAGCTGCAGAAATGTAAGCAGAGAGAGGTGATGATCTACTAGATACGCAATGGCAGAATCGTGAGTCTCCTGATCTTTTGATATGAAGCGATAAAGGGTGGGCTAGGAGGATTGGATCCTCCCCACCCCCTCCCTCGTAACTTACTCGGAGACTTTCTCACGGCCTTGTTGCTGTCTTGGAGGTGTTATAAATGAGTTGGAGAGCTGGATCGCATACAGCAGAGGGAGAACTTGTGAAAGGCATTGGTGTGACGAATCGAGAATGTCTCCTTTGAGATCTCTTATCTGATTGTAAACAAACGGTGACTGCAGGAAGCATGGTGGGCAGGGCATCACCAAAACCTGGAAGCTTGACTTTAAAAAGTGGATCTGAGCTGAATGCAGTATTGATGGCGGCACTGCAACCCCTAGTGGACCAACTGGCTTCAATCAACACTAAACTGGAAATAATGCAAACCGAGATGAGGGAGTCAAACAAAAAGCAGGAAAAGCTCCAGCAGGAACTCTTGGAAGTCAAAACAGCGGTTGAAAAAAATGACTCAAGACTGCAAAGAATTGTAAAAGAGAAGTCTTTTCAAAGTGACAACGTATTAATGCTTCAAATGGATCGATCAAACTACTTCCTGAATTTCAGAACGTCCCTGAGTTAAAAGGTGAGAATCTGAAGAAAATATTAAGTGAGGCACTGGCACCTCTGACAGGATGGCAAGCAGCGGAAATTCAAAGCGACATGGATATGACTTACAGGACATATCCAGAATATGTTAAAAAGAAGAGATTGCCAGGTGAGATCATGGTGAGATTCTCAAAAAGATCAACCAGGGATCTGGTGTTAAAAGCTACGAATGGAACTCTCCTGAAGATACAGGAAGAAGAAATAAGAGTTCTAAAAGACATTCCATTTGAAATAAGAAAGAGAAGGAAAGCGTATAGGAGTTTGGCTTTATGGTTGCAGTCAGAGACTATTCCTTATAAATGGGGCATTCCAGAGGGAATGCAGTTCAGCTATAAAGATAAGAAATTTAAAATTGACTCCATTGAACAAGCAAGAACATTTTTGGTAAAGCACAAAAAGAAGAAAGCAGAGACTGAACCAGATGACTCACTGGCAGAGCAGGAGAGTATGTATGGATTTGAAAGCTCAGAGATTGAAGATGGAGAAGATTTGGACTCTAAGAAAGAGGTGGCCGCCCCTAGGAAGAAGAAAGACAAGAAGAAAGGAAGAGAATCAAAGGAGAAATAGTTTTATAACTGTTTTTTTTTCTTTGCTATAATAACACACCAAGCCTTGTAATCTTAAAATTTAGTACAGACTGCTTACTCTGATGTATGTAGTCCAGGGATCCAACATTATATTTTTATTTGTAAACAGCAAGAATGAATTAGTAATGCATGCCAAGAAATAATTTAGCTTTTCAGTAACTAAATATGTTAGTATTATTAGCATTACGAATGCATTTTCTGTATACCTTAGGATAGTGTGTAAATTTTAGTATAGGTGTTGGGATTAAAATGCAATAAAAAATCTTTAAAAAAAAAAGAAAGGCACATGGCTTTGCCAAATATCTGCAAAACTAAAAGCTACTGCAAATCATGCCTTGTCTACGCTCCAGAGTAACACACCTGCCGGGTTCGGTGGTGTAAGCAGTGTAAGGAACCTGTTGGTAATATAAACACCCATTGCTGCTTCATGCCTCCTCTTAAAAAGAATGAAATAACAAAGAATTATGTCTTTTATGATTTTGAATGTATGCAAGAAACTGGCATACATATACCAAATTACATTTTTGCAATGGGTCTAGAGGAATGTGATACCTGGGGATTCAAAGGAACCAACTGTGTTTCAGACTTTGTTAAAAAGTTTATCAACAAAGAGTTCCAGGATTACACATTTCTAGCCCACAATGCGAAAGGCTATGATAATTACTTTATCATTAGACAGTTGATCGTGGAAAAGCTAGAGGTGGATCTCATCATGCAAGGTGGAAAATTGATGTGTGTTACTGTTAAGAAACTGGGCATCAGGTTTCTGGATAGCCTAAAATTTTTACCAATGAAGCTTGCAAAAATGCCCCAGGCCATGGGATTTCAGGGCTGTAAGGGGTTCTTCCCCCATTTCTTTAACACTGTTGCAAATAGTGGCTATATTGGTCCTCTACCTAAGATGGAGAATTACGGGATTGATAATATGATGCCTGGCGAGAGAGCAGACTTTCTTTCCTGGTACCAGGAAAACCAAAGCACTGTGTTTGACCTTCAAAAAGAGCTGTCCTATTATTGCCAGCAGGATGTTAAAATCCTGAGAAAGGCCTGTCTCCTGTACAGGGGAGAAATTATTTCCATGTCAGGAATTGACCCTTTTAAGTCTATCACTCTTGCTGGTGTGTGTATGGCCATGTATAGACACATGTTTTTAAAACCATATACAATTGCCTTGTTGCCACATGACCATTACCACAGACAGACAAAGAGATTTTCAACTGCCTCCATACAGTGGCTACTATATCTCGAGTGTAAAGAAAGTATTGAGATACAGCATGCCCTGAAAGGTGGTGAGTTTAAAATAGGGCCTTATTTTTTGGATGGTTATGCTGTCATTGGAGGGCAACCCACAGTATATGAATTCAATAAATGTTTTTTCAATGGCTGTTCTGTATATCTCACCCCAACCGAGAGAAACCCGCTGACAGATTCTACCTTTGGGGAATTACACTATAAAACACAAAGAAAAGAAAGTTATCTGAAAAGCCAGGGGAGCATGAGTGGAAAGAGATGGTGGAGACTGACAGGGATCTTGGGGCTTTTTTCAGGGAGATGAAATTCCCAACCCCTCTGCAACCTAGAAAGGCTCTCTTTGGGGGGCGGACAAATGCCATTTGTCTCTATTACAAGCCTAAGGCAGGTGAAAAAATACACTATTATGACTTCACTAGCCTGTACCCCTTTGTGAACAAGACCAAGAAATATCCTATTGGACACCCACAAATTATTTATAAAGATTTTGCTCCCCTATCTGAATATTTTGGCCTGGTCAAACTTAGGGTGCATCTACCTCGAGGTCTCTTTCTCCCTGTTTTACCCTATAAGGTGGATGACAAACTTCTGTCCCCCCTGTGTCACACATGTGCAGAGGCTAAGCAGAAGGTGCGTTGTGAACTTGCAGCAAAGGAAAGAGCTCTAGAAGGGACGTGGTGTTCTGTAGAACTGATGAAGGTTCTAGAGAAAGGTTACACAGTGATGTCTACTAGTGAGATGTGGTATTTTGAGGAAAGCTCTGAAGACCTGTTTTCAGAATATATTAAAATGCATCTCTGCCAAAAACAGGAAGTGTCAGGCTATCCAGGGTGGTGCACAAATGATGAAAAAAAGGCCCAATACATTGAGGACTACCTGGAAAAAGAAGGTGTTCAGCTTCCTGCTGAACACATAGCTGTCAATCCTGCAAAGCGCCAAATCGCAAAATTATTTTTAATTTCTTTGTGGGGCAAGTTTGGCCAGCGTTCAAACTTAGTAAATACCACCATAGTGAGGGATGCAACCAAACTTTTAGAATATGCCTTCTCACCAGCATATGATGTTTCAGGATTTGACATCATTGATGATGAGACAGCAGGTTTGGCCTGGAAACATACAAAAGATTCTGTTACTTTAACAGGCAACACAAATGTTCTGATTGCCTGTTTTACAACAGCATATGCCCGGCTGCAGCTTTATGATGTCCTGGACAAGCTGCAAGGTCGCTGCCTGTATCATGATACAGACTCTGTGAGTAGGTATGGGGGCTGGAATCCCCCGTTGGGTGACTATTTAGGGGATCTCACAAGTGAAATCCCTCCCGATGAGCACATCACAGAGTTCACGTTGGCTGGGCTCAAAACTTACAGCTACAAATTATCAGGGGGAAAGGCGTGCATGAAAGCCAAGGGTATCACTCTCAATATTACAAATTCTGAAAAAAATAACTTTGACACGTTGAAGGACCTGGTCCTTGACTACAGTGCTGAGCAGGTGTCTAAAGAGATCAGAGTTCATCAGCCTTCCATCATCAGAGACAAAAGCCAGTGGCTCATTGAGACAGGACTGCTCAAGAAAATGTTGAAAGTAGTTTATGATAAGAGGGTCCTCATGGAAGATTACAAAACTTTGCCATATGTTTTTTAAGATGGATGTACACTGGAGACATCAATTTTCTGCAGTATTGGCCGGTCTTAGCAACTGTGGCAAAAGTTTCTTTAAAAAAAATATATTTTGGACAATGCTCAACTTGTGCTTTCTGTCATGACTGAAAACATTGTATGGTTTTACAGCTATTGGCAGAATCTGTATAATGAAATCCACTGTAAGTATCCCTTTGTAAAGTTTGTTGAAGGGTTGCCTGAAACCCTTAGTGATGGACAGTTGCTTCTGAATAATAAAATTAATTTGATTATAATTGATTATTTAATGACTCCACTTGTGAGAATGCTGAGACTGAGAGAGCCTTTACCAAATACATACCTCATCGGAATCTGAGCATTTTATTTATTACTCAGAATATTTTCTTTCGTGGAAAAAGGAACAGAACCATCAGCTTAAATACCAAATATCTGGTACTGTTTAAAAACCCCAGGGACAAATTACAGATTGCCACCCTGGCCTGGCAGATGTACCCTGGGAAGTCCCAATTCTTTCTGGAGGCCTTTGAGGATGCCACACAAAAACCTTATGGGTATCTGGTTGTGGATTTAAATGCTTCTACACCAGAAACTTACAGGCTAAGTTCTGGGCTTTTCCCACCTGAGTGGCCTGTGGCATACGTCTTAAAAACAAAGCAGGCAACTGCTAGGTACAAAAGGAAATGACCGGCACCCTAAACAGCCTGTTTCCCCCAAACCTCGAAAGGACAACATGTCCAGCCATATAAAGAGAAATTTGGCTCTTCTAAAGATACTTATCAAGGCCTCTCCGAAACAGAGGAAAGCCATTCTCTGCTCAGCTTCGGATGATCTGGTTGCAGCTATCTCAGAAAATTGCTCTCAATACTTTAAAAGGGAACATTCCCCTTTCACCTTGCCAGGTGTGTGTGCTGAGGAAAAGGCGAAATTTTATTAAAAACCTGAGTAACAAAAGAATAACTTTGAAAAAGAAGCAGCAGCTGGTGAAACAATCCGGGGGGGTTATCGCGCCTCTGTTAAGCTTTGCTATCCCTCTCTTAACTGGCCTCTTAACAAGCCAGTGATGGAATATGCTGGAAAAATGTACCTTGTTCCTAGCCATCAGCAGGAACGTTTAAGGAACCCCCTCTCCCTAAGGATGAAAACATCAGAACCCGCACAATGAATTCCTTAGATACCAAGGGGGTTTTGCCTTTGGAGAAGGGGGTTCTCCAAAGGCAAAACTTAACTGAATATGAGAAGGCCAAGTTTTTTGATGTGCTGCTTCAGAAATTTTTAGCTCATGTAAGGCAGGGAGAAACTGAGAAATCTAAACTGAGCCTGTTTCTGTCTCAGCCAGAGGAGGCCTCTGTAGAAAGCCCTACAAGTTCTGATTTGGTCTTCCAAGAAATAATTGACAGCCTGCCTGAAAGATATAAGGCTGGGCAAAGGTGTTGTTGAACAAAATGAAACAAAACAAAAGTGTTTCTTCTTGGGATGACCATGGAACTTTTGTATATAGAGGGCAAAATATAAAGGGGTCTCATTTAATGGATTTAGTGAAGGTGTTTACTCAGACAAATGACATGCCTAGCCATCGCATCCCTAAAGGCTGGAATGTTTTCCGGAAGGCCATGGCTGAACTGAATGTACCATCTTCTGTTGTGGGCAACAAGCCTAATCACCAAGCTTTGGAACATCTAAAGAGCCCTACTTCTGTTACAGAGACGCCCCTCCATCTTTCTCACAGAGCTTCTAAAAAGTGCCACACTACAACACCCCCCAGCTGGACAAGCTTGTAATTAAGTAAAATAAAACTGGTGTTTTGATTGAATTTGTGTTTGTTTTAAACAACAGACAGACAAAAAGTCATGCTTTAAACCCACAAGGGGGCACTTTATTGGGATACAATGTTTTGGTGGTGGTGGAACTCATTGCAGGATACACATGCCTGGGTTTGCACAAAGAGGTTTGGAGCATGTATGGGCATGCCCCTCTTGTTTTTACAAAACTGCTCCACCATTAGGTCATTCTGGGCTAAATCATCAGAATACAGTTCTTGAATCTGTTCAAAAGAAAGCCCCTTACAGCGCTGCTGCAGGAAAAATATACAGTGATATCCACAGACCACAGAGTCAGATGCTTGCAGTTGCTGGGGCTGGAATACAGTCTCACTGGCATTTTTTCTCAAAAATCTCACAGTGTTTTTTTGGAAATGAGGGACTGTCTGTCTGTTAATATGGTTTTATGCTGAACAGCACCAGCAGAGATTGAAGACTCCAATAGACGAGACAACACTATGTACAGTGTATGTACATTTATTTACAAGTGATTTGGTTAACTCCACCAACAGAGTGCTTCACCAGGCACTCATACAGAAGGAAAAGCCTTTTACTACATATTATACATTAGCTATATACAGTTTGACCAGTCCTACTAACCACTCAGGTTGGTGCTGAGTCATTGTGCAGTCATGGCTTACAGAGCAGGTCTGGACTTGTTCCTGCCAGTTCTACCTTGCTCAGTCACCTGACTCACTGTGAATCTGTTAGCTGCGATCTACCTGACAGCATAGCATGTGCTCACTATTTATGAGTCTCTAATACTGACACTGTCTGGACGATGTCCATAACTGTCAAAGAACTCGCCATGTCCATCCCTTGTCAAGTATATGACAAGCCAGTGTTCTCCAGGGAGGTTGTGGGGGTGGGTATTCACAACTAGTCCCACTGGTCTTCTATACAATCTCCATTTGGGTAGCCAGTCACTTGGAAATACACCCATAAAAGTCTTTCTGGTGTAGGGGTTTGTAGATAACACAGATGTTAGCTGCAGGGTATCCATGTTACATATAGTCAAATAAAACATTCCATGATTTATCTCTATCACAATGTCAAAAACCCCATAGACAACCATGTTGACAGTGTGAGGCAATGCTCTAGCAAAGTGTACTTCAGCCCGAGGTTCCAAGTTTTAATCAAGGAATAGTGGTCTGCACATTCAGGGTCTGGGGAAAGGTCAAAAGCAAAGAGTGTGTAGCCCCATGCAAACTCCTCATGGTTAACTAGCAAAGATCTGTCTTTCATATGTTTGCCAGTCGCCTGAACCAGATGCATGTATTCCCTCACGCTGTTTCCAGCTTCAAAGTCCAGTTGCAGTGGCTTCACTGGAATCTGCTCGCCATCCATGTATAGAGCTACAAAATTGATGTCATAATGCTTAAAGTTAAATGGGTTTTTATTATGGATTCCACTGAAGGAATCATTATCCACTAGGCCAATCACTAGCAGCTTGGGCAATTGGCCCAGGAACAAATTCTCCTGGTTGCTGACACAGCTCCCTGCTGGGATGCTAAACACTTTTCATGCCCACGCGATCCACAGGGTATTTGACATTAGCTGTGAAGAGTGCCTCTGCATGGCCTAAACAGACACAAGGAGCTACTCTTACTTTCTTTATGAAAAGGGAAGCAGACAAGATTTGTAATTTGCATCCCCTGTTTGGATCATCTGTCATGAGGCAAAAGGCATTTTTGCTGCATGTCAGCTTAATTTTGACATCCACTCCATTTAACAGTAGTTTTTCTTGGAAAAAGAGGTCTCTGTGGAGGCGCCCCAGCAAATCCATTTTTCTGCTTTCTGCCATGAGGGCCGCTCTTTTAACAAACCCTTTGTTATCCCCATCCAGGGCAGTTGACTCATGTTCTCCAGGTGTGTCTTTGTAAAACAGGCCCGCAGAGAACTGAGTTGATAGGGCATCATCACTATAATTAAGGATGGCTTCTATAAAGGCCTTGTACGGGTAGCAATTGTTACTCTGGCTTATGAGCCGGTCTCTCAGGGTCACATCCAGCTGGCTAAAGATGGAGGCAACAGGGTAATTCACCAGACTTACCCTCGCATTTCTGTCGAGGTTTGTTCTATCTTCTTTGACTATTTTGCAGCACAGGTAAAGAAGTATGTTGTTTAAATCCATGTAATCTTCGCCATTTCCAGCTATGAAAAAGTCAAGTGGAGCTGTTTCTGACAAGGCGGCCAGGGGTGGGACTTCAATATATAGGCATCTCTCAATGCTAGTTTGTGTTGGGACTATTTGGAATAGGTCTAGTTCAGATTTGATGCATTCTTCTGAGCCACCGTGAATAAAAGCCATTGCTGTTTTTTAAAATATATCTCCCGAGCTCAGAGGATGTCTTCCTGCCCTTCTCTTTGCCTTCCACTTCTGAGGTGGCTGGCGCTTCACAGCATTTCTTTTAAGGGGCTGTGGTGGGCCAGTTAGTTGCACACATGATGCCTTTCTTTTAACCCCTTGCTCCCTTTTAAGGTACATGAGGCCTAACCCCTCTTGTGGCATAGGCGGGCTCACTTTATCCAGAATGGCTGCAGAAACATGCCCTACTCCATCTTTAGCAATATTTTGGGCTGCTGTTTTCACATGGGGCCTTATGAGTTCAAATCCCCTTCTCAAAAAAGGGACGGCTTTTCGGAAAAGTCTCCAGAATACACCCCACCCCCACCCATACATAACTGGGGCGCCATGGTAACAAGGAAGAGCATAGCCGCTTTGTTCTTGTAGTAATTCCTATAGAGGTCTCGATTGCCATAGCTTTTTAAGATGACCATCCATGTATGCTTAGAAGACCAGGGCTTTCCGAGGACGAAAGTGAAGCTTCTCAATCACCTTACCAAAATGAAATGGCATGTTCTTGTTCTCGTCAGTCTTAATTTCAATAGTGATGGTGTCTATGTGATGCTTATTCAAAGGGATATAATGAGGCTTGTCGTAGATGCTATTGATACAATCGCCAGTCTTCCTACACACAGGGATACAGCGCAGTAATGGCACATATGCATCACCCACAATTTGGTGCTCCACAAAGTCTGTGTAAATGTATAAAGTGTTGAATCCCCCTGTGATGTCTGTTGTAAAGGGCATTTTTTTGGATAGCCATGTGTGGGATCACCCCTAAAATGTGGGCTAATTCTGTAGAAGCTGAAAAGGTGTAAGTAGGTGGAGCGTTTAGTATGACCTTCCTAAACACTTGATCATAGTCCAGGCTCAGTTCAGGGGGGTGCTGATGAGATTGCATGATGCTTTTCATACTCCCTAGCATGTCGGGAATGCTTGAGTAATACCCGCAAGGGAGTTTGAAACCCCACCACTTATCCCTGTCAACAATTCCAAAGGTGGAATCTTCAGAGAGGGTGTTCCAGCTGTGAGGATATGTATCTCCACCAGCCCTACATCTCATCTTCCTGGAAGGTCCAATGGCTGAGCTAGACAGATGGTAAAGGCAGAAGCAGTGTTCTGTGGAAAAACACTTGTGCATGTGTTGCTAGGAAGGGTGATGTAAAAACCATTGTCAGCCATTTTTTCTATACAGGATCGCACAGTTGAGAAGCCAGGACCCAGCTCTTAAATTTATCAGGCCACCCTAACCACTTCACCAGGTGGTATTTTCTCTTAGCTCGGCCTTTGGTGGCTAAAAAATTTTCAATTCAATATGATCTGTCTCCTTTACTCTTAACTTTCTGTAACTCTTTAGGATAAAATGACCCTAAGACAGGGTCTCCGGCATAATCTTTTAGCTGGTATACAGGCCTCTTGCCTCTATGGATGACCTGCTCCACTATGAATATTTCATCTGTGTAGCTCTGTTCATATCCTTTTACAAAAATCCCTTTGATTTTAGAGACTCGCACATGGTCCCCTTTTCTAAAGAAAGGACTCTTCCCCTCAGTTTCATTTGCCCCAACACCATCTCCGTAAACTGTTTTCCACACTGCCTGATCGTTAGTGACGTTTACATCCACAGGGTGGGCCCTGATTGTCCTGTGAAAGCTGTGATTGTAACTTTGAATGAGCAGTGGCAACACATCAATATATCTGAATGTGTTGTTGGTGGTAAAATACCTCCACATTTTGGTTTTTAAAGTATGATTGAAGCGCTCCACAATGGCAGCTTTAACTTCATTATGCGTGAAAAAGTGGTAAACTCTATGCTGTTTTAATGCGTTGCTTACAGACTGGTTTAAAAACTCCTTACCAAGATCAGTCTGAAGCTTGGTGGATATTCTGCCTTGACTGAAGATATCCTTAAAGGCTTCTGACACCCTCCTCCCTTTCTTGTATTTTAAGGCTGTGGCCCAGGCATATTTAGATAGTATGTCAACCACTGTTAAAATGTACTTAAAGCCATCATTATATTTGGATAACTGCTGCATATCCACTAAATCAGCTTGCCACTGGGCATCCAGACCAGAAACTATGATCTGGTTTCTCTTAAAGTGGACTCTGGCCTGCTTATGTAATGTATAAGAATCTTGCTCTGAAAGCCACGTAGTAATCTTATCCCCAGTGAGAGTTTTACACTGCTTTTTGGCCACCTGGAAGAGAGGCCTCACACCACCAAAGCTCCCTGTTTCTCCCAGTGTATAAAATATGTGCTTTAATATTTCCTCCTCTTGGTCAGCCATCTCCATCATCACCCTGCTTAAACCCAAGATGAGCACGCAAGGTTAAAAAACAAATATTTTTATTGTTACAAAACTACCTCTTCTTCTTTCCCCCCATCTTTTTCTTCTTCTTCTTCTTCTTGTCACCGGGGGTAACGTCAGTACAAAAACATGATACACATGAGAGGTTCACGTCAAAAGGGTTACCGATATGCAGACTGTCAAAAGCCTGGATAAAGTTCTCATCAAGCTGCACAAACAGAATAATAATAAAATTAGTGAAAAAGGCCTCCTTGATTGCCACCCTCCCTGACGTCATTATACAATCCATCCACAAGTCCTGCTTACCTCATTACCTGTGAGTTTGGTGCAGCGTTTTCCACATCCATGGATTCATTTAAAGCCACTTCACGTTCATGCTCCTCTGGAGTTTCCTCATCTTCAAGCTCCTCAACAGGGGGCCGGTAAATACATCCCAGCGGGTTGGGTATTTCCATGTCCATCTCATCTGCAGGGTAGCTGGAAAACTTCAGCTCCCCACCATGATGGCCTCCCCATGTCGGCAGCATTGTGTTTTATTTGTCCGTGGAGTGATTCACCTCGTTGAATACCAGGCGCCTGATGGGGTTGTCCCTGTTCTCACCAAAAGCAGGTCTCAACAATGGCAGTGGGGTGGCAAAGAGGCTGCTGGGGGTGTCCATGTCCTCAGCAAGAGCCTGACCGCGTGTCTGTGGGTAGCTCAAATGGCTTCTTTCCTCAATCACCTCCTCCTGGGCAGGTCCCAAGCCATTGGCAATTGGCCAGGGATGGTGGGGTGTGTCACTAGAGGGGTCACATGGCCACACTTGGGCATTCCCACTGGTGGTTGCCCCATTTCCGGGGTGGGCTGCAGCAGGCAGAAGTTCAATGATGCTATAGTGGGTGGTGCTGGACAAGGAGGCAGGGCTGGGGGTGGTCAGGTGATATCTGGTGATGGGGCAGGGGTCACTTCTGCTGGGGGTGGTCAGGTGATATCTGGTGATGGGGTCAAGGGTCACTTCTGGTGATGTGGCAAGGAGGTGGGGAGGCTGACGTCATGACTGGTAACATCACTTCCGTCACACCCACTTCATTAAGTATGCAAGGTGACGTTACTTCCACTATGCCCCTTCATTAATATGTAACTTAATGTCACTTCCACCACGCCCTCTCATTAATATGCAGGGTGACATCACTTCCTCCATGCCCCCTCATTAATATGCAAGGTGATGTCACTTCCTCCATGCCCCCTCATTAATATGCAAGGTGACTGGCACTTAAGCCATGCCCCCTCATTAATATGCAAGGCAGGTCCTTTTACTACTAACGCACATGGAGCAGTAGGGTTGCCAACCTCCAGGTGGGGCCTGGGGATCTCCTGCTTTTACAACTGATCTCCAGCTGACAGTGATCAGCTCCCCTAGAGAAAATGGATGCTTTGAAGGGTGGCCTCTTCAGAGGCTGCGATCACAGAGATCACAGATCACAGAGGCTGCGATCACACACACTAAATAATCCACTTTCAATCCACTTTCAATGCACTTTCAAATTGGATTGTGCCAGTTCACACAGTAAAATCCAGTTGTAAAGTGCACTGAAAGTGGATTGAAAGTGGATTATTTCGTGTGTGTGACTGCAGCCAGAATATTCAGTCATAAAATTAGTACAGGATTTATTTATGGAGTACCTATTTGGATCAAGGCCTTCAATAAGGAAATGGAAAGAATACATTCTAACTTCCTTCGGAAAATACTGGGCCTGCCCATGTGTGTGCCTTTTGCCATCAGCCTGGAAACTAATCAGACTCCTTGAAACTAAAGCATAGATCAATACTATCAAATTTTGGCTATATCTACATTTTAAGAATAATAACAGTGGCCTTATTTCTCATCTGCTGACAGAGTCTCAGTCATCAATGTGGTTAAATCACATAGAAAAGAAAATTAATTCAATAGAGATCAGTATTGATGATTTATCCTCTCTTACCAAAAGTTCAGCCTTTGCACAGATCAAACAAAGACTCCTTGAGCTCAAGATGCAGGATCTTAGGAGCCTTGCTAAAGGTAGATGTTCACCCTTGGGCTTGGGGATTTTATCCTATGAGTGTATATGGCAGAGTATTTCACCTGTTTAACAGTCCCATACTATCATAGAACTTATTCATTAGCCCATTTCAGTGTTTTACCCTCTGCGGTTCTCTATGGGAGATTTCATAAAATGCCATACGCTAACAGACTATGCACGTGTAATTGGCGGGATATGGAAAGCCTTGAACATGATTTTTTGCACTGTACTTATCTTGATATACGTTTCACACTTATTGACCCCTTGTTGAGAGAGCAAGCAAAGAAATCTGATGAATGTAAAATTATTTTTTAATTATCTACTCAGATAATGGTGATTGAAACTGTGGCCAAATTTGCACACCTTGCATCTATGAGGCGAGCAATGTATCAGCAGACAAAGCCTTCATTGTTCACTTGGTTTTTTCCTATTTAAATATGGTTGTTATGCCAATAAAAGTTGTTTCTTTTTTTAGTACCACAAGGGCCTGATGGGGATTGGGACCAGTGTTGCCTCTAAGCTGAGTTAGTGTGAGCTAGCTCACAGTTTTTTAACCTCTGGCTCACACATTTTTGTCTTAGCTCAGGAAGGATGGCTCCAGAGCAAACTAATTTATGCAATAGCTAAATCTCATGCTCACAACTTTAATGTCAGCAGCTCACAAAGTAATTTTTTTTTTTTGCTTGGAGGACTCCATAGCTTAGAGGGAGCATTGATTGGGACCAAAGCATGTGGGGGAGGAGTCTTTAGCCATCCCCACCCTGCCATTTTTCTAACTCCAGACAGCCCAGGGCATAATTTGTCCCATCTTGTAGCTATACCTGCTCAGCATACTTTCATGTGCAGCCCCCACACTACAAACAGATAAACTTTTGTTATAATCCTGGATGAGAGGGCTGACCTGGCATGTATCACTGAGACTTGGCTAGAGAAGGGGAGAGGGATTAACCTCCCCAATTATACCCCCCTGAGGATATTTGGTGATATATCAGCATAGGTCTGGTGGACAGGGAGTTGGGGTTGCTGTTGTCCATAAGGATTCTATCCCCCTGGCATGGTGCTCCATCCAGGACACTACTGGTTTTTAGGCTTTGTGCCTAATGTTGGGACTGAGAGACAGGACTGGGATTCTGTTAGTGTACCACCAACCCTGCTGCCTAACACTTTCCATGCCTGAGCTGACACAAGTGGTCTTAGGGGTGGTATTGAGGGGTCAATGTTTCCTCTAAGCTCCATAGTGTGGTGAGCAGAAATTCTACCTTGTGAGTGGAAAAAAACAAGTAGCATTAAAGTTGTGAGTGCGTCTACATTTGATTATCATGTAAATTAGTTTTTTAGAAGATTATTTCCATAACTTCGTAAAAATCTCAGTATGAATTCTTTTAAACTATATTTAAACTATATTTTAAGAATAACTTAAACATTATAAGAGAAAACAGAATCAAGACAGAGGCTTCCGGTCAAAGAAAATGGGGATTTGACACACCCTGTAAAAGCTCAGGGTAAACGGCAGTTCTTTCTGACAACTCGGGGGCTTTTAGCACCCGATGCAATTCTCCCCAGGCAGGGGAGTATCCAGCAAGCAACAAGACTCAAGAGAGAGTGAGATTGGTGGCAATAAATCTCGGAGGAGACTTGTTGTCACTTTGATCTCCTTTCCGAGCTTTGCAAGCAACTCTAGAGGGCCGAGCCGGGCTGATTTATTCAGCTTAAAATCTCCACTCCCCCATTTTTTGACTGAAAGAAGACAGACTTTAATTTATGAAGCCTCACCCCTACCAGGAAAACATTTAAAGGTAATGAAACAAACTCTTTGCTTATCGGCATCGTGTCTGTAAGAGCAGGAAAACAGACAAATTAGCAGAGCAGAAACTGAAGAACAGACTGAGACTTTTTTTTGTTTTAAAAGAGCTGAATTTTAGCTAAAAACCAGAAAAGTGTTTGTTTACCATTCCTGTGGTCACGGAGGAGAGAGGCAAGAGGGCTTGGAGACATCGCAAGGTCTGCTCGGGCAAGAGAAAATAAGAAGACAACAGGAAGTGACATCTGGCTGAGAGCAGAAAAGAAGAACAGAAGAGGAAGGGATCTGGGAGACTGCAACAGCAAAAGCACTTCTGGGTGAAAGAGAACCAGGAAGTAAGTCAGGTGACAAATACCACAGAAAAAAGACGTCCGCCATTTTGGGGAGGACTAAAACTTTAAAATTAAATATCTTGAAAAGTAAACACCTTAGAACAGTGAAAATAATGGCATCTGTTAAAGCTCTTTAAGACTGATTGATTGAGCCTAAAAACATTGAAAGTAAAAGACACCAAAAATCGGCCTTTTTTTAAAGGGCAAAAACGGAGGCTGAACAGAGAAAGCGGGCAGGGTCAGTGTCCAAGATGGCTCCTAAAAAAGATACTGAACTAATGGCAATGATAGAGGCGATGGACAAAAGGATGATAGAAGCTTTTAATGATCTTGGCCAGCAAAATCAACAATTGAGCCAGCAAAATCAACAATTGGAAAAGAAAATAAATGACCTAGCTGGACAAGTGGATAAAAATTTTAAAGATCTAAAGACTAAAATTCAAAATGTGGCAAAAAAAATCAAAAGAGATGGAAAACAAAATGCTTATGTTGGAAGAAAATATTCAAAGAGTGACAAAAGAGAACTACAGAATGGAAACAATGATGGTATACAAAGAGATGCAAAAACACCTAAGATTCAGAGGGATAGAAGAAAAGGTGGGTGAGAATATACACATAAGGATGACTGAAGCCTTGAGTGACTATTTGAAGGATGAGGAAGAGAATACAAAAGTTAACATAGACCTGGTTTACAGAGTTAATTCTGAGTATGCTAGAGGGAGAAACCTGCCAAGAGATGTGGTAGTACAATTCACCACTAAGAAGATAAGAGAGTCGATTTATAGAAAATGTTTTAAGGAACCTTTTGAAATGGATGGAGTTAAAGTAATTGTGATGAAAGAGCTCCCTAGAGCTACATTGCAAGACAAGAAGAAATTCAAACGGCTGACAGATAAGTTGAAACAGAAAAACTACAGATACAGATGGGAAACTCCTGAAGGTGTAAGCTTCAACCACCAAAGTACAAGAGTGGTAATTAAGAATATGGAAGAGATGCTCTCTTTCTTGGCAAAAAATATTGAAGAATTTGGTGACATTTAACTCAACATCATTATGGATTACAAAGTACTTTCATGGAATGTAAATGGACTAAATTCACCCAATAAACGTAAGATAGTCGGACATTGGCTTGAAAAACAGAAATGCGATGTGATTTGCCTGCAAGAAGTACACATTAAAAAACAAGATTGTAGTTTGATTGTTTTATTTAGTCACACACTGAAGCGCAAAGATATTTGTATAACTTACTTAGAATCTAGAAAAGAATATGATATAGCCTGAATTATGTAACCATTCTTTTAAGAAAGTTGAGTAAGGCATAGACTATTACCTGGATTCCTGTTACCTTAAAGGTAATTTAGTTTTTTAGTTTTTTAGTTAATGTAGTGTTTAGTAGGTGGTAGTGTAGGGAAAAAAATTAATAAAAATTATTTTAAAAAATTGTAAATATTTGATTAAGAAAAAATTGGGAGAAGAATTTTTTTCATTAGCAACGATTAAGAAAAAAGGAGTAGTAACATATGTCAAGAAAGAACTAGAGCCAAAAGAAATGTTTAAAGACAAAGAAGGTAGATATACTGCAACAGAGATAACCATGCATAACAGAAAAATGTTGATCCTGAATATCTATGCACCTAATGGAGCAAAAGAAAAGTTTTTTAAGGACTTAATTGCAGAATTGGACCAAGTTAATTATGAACATTTAATTCTGATGGGTGATTTCAATGGAACTGTAAATAACAAAATAGACAGACATTCAAAAAGTAAAGATGACACAATTGGAAAGCTACCTAAAGTCTTTTTTGCAATGGTTAAACAGGAAAGTTTGGAAGATGTGTGGAGGAAATGGCATCCTCGAGATAAAGACTATACTTTTTACTCCAATAGGCATGACTCACCTTCAAGGATAGATATGATGTGGATGACGTCAGAATTAGCACTAAAAACAAAAAAGACAGAAATTTTACCAAAGCTTATCTCTGACCATAATCCCTTGTTGTGGACAGGGAGAAAAACAACGGAGATGGAGACTAAATGAAGAACTCTTGGATAATAATGAAATAACTAATAAAATACAAGAAGATACAAAAACTTATTTTCAAATGAATTTACACCAAGAAACCAAGCCACAAGTCGTATGGGATGCATATAAGGCTTTAATGCATCTAACATTGATATTTTTAAACAATAAAGAGAATAAGAGAAAGAATGAACAACAGAATAGTATTATCCAAACAATTGAATCAAAGGAGAAAGAATTAAAGAAAAGACCTGGAAGAAAGAAACTTCAAAGAGAAATACATTTTCTACAAGATCAACTAAAGGCTATTTTGAACCAAGAAATATACTGGAACTTTAAAAAGCTGCAACAAAAATCTTTTGAAAGTGCAAACAAACCTGGAAAATATTTGGCATGGCAATTTAAAAAAAGAAGAGAAAACAAGATTATAAGTAAAATTGTGACAGATAAAAAAGAAATAATGGACATTAAAGGAATAAAAAGAGAATTCTTTAAATATTATGCCAAACTGTTTCAAAAAGAGACAGTAGACCAAAGTAAAATTTCAGAATATATACAAACATTGGGAATACCTAAACCAACTGAAAAACTTAAAGAAATGTTGAATAGTCCTATTACAATTCAGGAAATACAGAGGGCTATTGAAGATTCTAAATTGGGAAAAGCACCGGGGCCAGATGGTTTTTCGGCTAAATATTATAAGAAAATAAAGGAAAGTCTTTTGCCAGTTTTGGAACTTTTGCTAAATGAAATAAGCTACAACTGAGATACCAGATTCATGGAAAGAGGCAACAATATCACTGATTCCAAAAGAAGGACAGGATCTATCAGATGTCAAGAATTACAGACCAATCTCTCTACTTAATAATGATTATAAAATTTTTGCGAAAATATTAGCAGAGAAACTGAAAGAATATTTAAAGGAAACAATACAACAAGAGCAAGCAGGTTTTTTGCCAAATCGCCAAATAAAGGATAATTTATGAACAGTCCTAAATGCAATTGAATACTATGATAAACATTCCGATAAAGAGGTAGGTTTTTTCTTTCTGCTGAAAAAGCCTTTGACAACCTAAACTGGGACTTCATGTTTGCGGTATTGGAGAAACTACAAATTAGAGAATTTTTGCTGAATATGATTAAATCAATATATACGGAACAGAAGTCATCGATTTATAATTAATGGCAAAAAGACGGATTATTTTAAAGTTCAAAAGGGAACGAGACAAGGTTGCCCACTTTGACCATTGTTATTTATTTGGATTCTTGAAGTTTTACTTTGGAATGTAAAAGACGATAAGGAAATTAAAGGTCTGTCAACTAAAGGATTTTCTTTCAAGTATAGAGCCTTTGCTGATGATGTGATGTTTATAACTGAAGAACCTATGACTACCTTACCACTTTTATTGCAAAAAATTAAAGACTTTGGAGATCTTGCAGGTTTTTATGTTAATAGAAGGAAATCAAAAGTGATGTGTAAGAATATGTCAAGTAAAAAGCAGTTGGAACTACAAAATTTAATAGACTGTGAGGTGGTGAAAAAGACTAAATATTTAGGTATTGACTTAACTATGAAAAACATTGACCTATTTAAAAATAACTATGAGAAGTTATGGACACAAATTTCACATGACATTAATAAATGGAATACTCTAAACTTATCACTATTGGGCAGAGTTGCTACAGTTAAAATGAACATTTTGCCAAGAGTAATGTTTTTATTACAAACAATACTAATCATGAAAGACGTCAAAGCCTTTAAAACATGGCAAAGAAAACTTTCAAAATTTGTCTGGGCAGGGAAAAAACCAAGAATAAAAATGAAAATAATGTGTGATGCAAAGGAAAGAGGAGGTTTCCAACTGCCAAACTTAAAGCTATATCATGATGCAGTCTGCCTGACTTGGCTAGAACCATGGATCTCTTTAAAAGATAGAAAACTACTAGCACTCAAAGGGCATGATTGTCGATTTGGTTGGCATGCATACTTGTACTATAATAAAACGAAGATGGACAATATGTTTAAGCATCACTATGTGAGGAGAACTTTAATAGATACATGGTTTAGATACAAGAATTTCTTTCCAGCAGAAAAGCCTATGTGGATTGTACCAGCAGAAGTAATAAAACCTCTTTCGAGCTTTAAAGGACAAGACTGGTTGAAGTACAGAGACCTGCTAAAAATTGAAAACAATGAGTTTGTATTGAAAGAAGAGAATCAGATGGATTTTAAATATGGTTGGTTCAGGTATAGACAGATTTATGACCTATTTATGACAGATAAAAAATGTGGGGGTTTCAGAAAGAAAATTAATGAGATTGAACAGGTTTGGGAGGAAGATGGAAAAAAACTGATTTCAAAAATGTATAAAATTTTGCTGAAATGGTATAATGCAGATGAACTTGTAAAAGAACAAATGATAAAATGGGCAATTAATATGAACAAAGAAATAGATATGTCATCTTGGGAATATTTGTGGGAAAATGCTATGAGTATTTCTACTTGTTATAATCTAAAAGAAAATTGTTTTAAAATGTTGTATAGATGGTATATGACTCCGAAAAAAATAGCAAATATTGATCAACGGCTGTCTAATAAGTGTTGGAAATGTAAACAAAAAGAAGGTTCTTTCTACCATATGTGGTGGACTTGTGATAAAGCCAAAGTCTTTTGGTGTATGATTCGTGCTGAAATGGAAAATTTTTTGAAATGTACTTTTAAAAAGCTGCCTGAAATGTTATTGCTTGGTCTTAAGCTAGAGAAAGTTAATGTAACTAAAAGGACATTAATATGGTATATGGTGACTACAGCGAGAATGGTCTATGCTCAGAACTGGAAATGTGGAAAAACCCCAGACATATGGGAATGGTTGAGAAAACTGCTATTTATGGCAGAAATGGACAAATGGACAAGAAAACTGAATTGCCACCCCAGCCCAAATAACTGCATACTGGTTGCCCCGCAGGAGCGCCTACCCTGAGACCATATGGACCTTCAGGGAGGAGCCTAGCCGGAGAGGTTCCCAGAGGGGGCCACCATTCTCCGCCCCGAACCATAGAGCCCTGGGGTAGTATCCTGATGACTCCCTGTTCCCAAATGGGATATGCCGTAAGGTGCTCACCAGTTCCTTTCTAGCTTGCACAAACCTGCCAAGTGACCAAACTATTAAATTCTCATCCACCATTTAAGCCCTTAACAACTGTCACAGTGTAAGGTAGGCAAAAACACCTCCACCATACAGCCAATTCAGGTAGAGGCGAAAAATTCCTACCCGGCCCCAGTTGTGCGAGGCGGCAAAGCGGCCCCTCGGCACGACAAGCGCACCGGGAGCCGAGTTGCCACCCCAGCCCAAATAACAAGACAGACAACGATTGGAACTAAACAAGGGCCACTTTATTAACTATTTAACAGAACATTGCAGCAACGGGCAAAACTAAGCAAGCACAGGAACAGGCAAGGCAGGCGTCACTCCACGACACAACCTCCTTGCCTTCTGATATAGGCGGGACACCAAACTCCGGTATTGACCCAGCCCCAAGTCTGGTTCTTAACTGGCAGCCCAGCATACTGGTTGCCCTGCAGGAGTGCCTACCACTGAGACCGTATGGACCTTCAGGGAGGAGCCTAGCCGGAGAGGTTCCCAGAGGGGGCCACCATTCTCCGCCCCGAACCATAGAGCCCTGGGGCAGTATCCTGATGACCCCCTGTTCCCAAACGGGATATGCCGTAAGGCGCTCACCAGTTCCTTTCTAGCTTGCACAAACCTGCCACAGCCAAGGCCAAGCCTCTGCTTTGACCTTTGCGACCCCACTCAACAACCGAGGGCCATCCGTATCCCGTGCTGCAAGTCCTCTAAAAATATCCCATTGCCCTTGTCGGAAAGGTGCACCCCATCCGACCTATAAAGGTCAGAGAACTGGTACTTAATGTTGGGGTGTGGCAAAAACCAACCCAGGCCTGACTCCATGGCCTTCCTCATGTGTGTGTTGGCTTTGCGCCTAGCCCGATCCATGCATTTAGGATCTTCCACGTGCTGCCAAATTTGGCAGGGGAGCATGGCTGGCCAGATGAACTGAACCCCAAACCACCGTGCTTTTATCTTCTGGAGGTCAGCCTTGGCTTGCAGGACAAGGGCTATGCCTTTCATCAGGCCCAAGTTGTTGCCCCCTAGATGAAGAACTAGTAAGTGAGGAGGAGGCCCCCGCCTCTCCTCAAACAACAAGGGCAAGAGGGCAGGCCACCTCATGCCCCTCCTACTCAACCACTCGGCTGTTGCAACCTTGCTAAGGCTGAGCTGGGAGCCAATGGGTGTCCGTCGGGCCCGATGAGCTGCCCAGTAGACCATTCTGTGGCCGCAGACTATGACCCTTTGTCTCGTCTCGCGGCCTTCAGCACCTGTAAGAGGAACCTAATTAACAACAAGCAGCAGATAAAACTCTCGACAAAGGTGGTACCTGGAGGGCCTAAGGTAAATTTTGTAACAGCTGGATTTCCATCTCCCAATTTGACAGACTTCAGATTGGAAGCGAAGTAAGGAGCCCTAGTACCTAGAAGAGGAATTCTAACCAACTTTAAAACCTTGCCATAGATAAATAATATCATGGCGGTTGGGGTAGCAGCCCAGCCATCACTTAGAGTGTCCAATTTAACTGGGCTGGGGCCCTTTGTCAGCAGGGGGATTTGGAGCCCCCCCCATCTCCAAAACGTTTTCCAGCTCTCCCCTTGCCCCCTCCTTTCGGCCTGGGGCAGCTGGATAAGGTGTGAGGCCCAGCGCACAAGGGGCACTCATGCTGAAAGGAACAGTTCTTGCGCCCACAAGTACCGAGGGAAGTAAATTCCCAGCAAAGCGGACGTCTTGAAGGAGTCTGCCCAAACTGACCACAGGAAACCACCTGCGAGTGATCCCTCTTTACCGAATGGCCACTGTGAGTCCTTTCACTACCTGCCGTGTGACATGATCTGCAACCACAGATCCGGATGGATTTTATCCCACCGCATGGCAGGGTTCATGGCTGCCCGCATTCTGAATTCCTCATCATACAGGGACCAGGCAGGGCTTGGAAAATCAGAATAGGCTTTGTAAATGATGTCCAAATATTGGAGCATCACAGAAGCCCTCCATGGCTGGTGCCGCACAATTACTGCGGCATAGATAAGGAAACCGGGAAACCAGTTCGCCCAGGTCCTGTCAATGACACGGCGCTTAAGGCGCTCTTTTTCCGTGTCATCGAGATTATCCTTATCCTTCTTCTCCAGCTCATGGTAAAGAAGGCTAAAGACATCCACATACTCCCCTCTGAGAATTTTCTCTTTGGTAGCCAGCGAAAGGTGATCGCCCAAAGGCAAATCCGTGGCACCGCTAGGCAAAGCCCCTGGAGAGACCGAATCATAAGATGCATATCCTGAACTTGTGAATGTGACACCATGAGGGGGGCATCCCCAAGCAGGCCATAGTGCTGGAGAAAAAGAGGAAGGGCCTGGCAGGGTGAACTGCGGCCAACTGAGCTGCTGCGAGGATGAAGCAGCCGGAACTACGGGCAAGGGGCCCCAAGGCCAATGAGACCCATCCCCCCGTGATGTTGGCAACGTACCTCCATGACCCTGAGGCAGCAGATAAAGGGCTAATTGCTGATCACCCCAACTGTGCGCCATATGTCCAGCCACCTGTCCTTCCCCCGACTCAGCAACGGATTGATCATGCCTGTCCTCCAGAAGGGCCAAACACGCTGGGACCTGAGCCTGAAAAGAGAACTGAGACTGAAAAGAGAACTGAGGTTTAGGCATCATGCCTGCCGGCGGCAAACCCTGCTCACCTTCCAACGCAGCCAGCCTCTGCAAAATGGCTGCATTAATAGGGTCTTGGTCCTCCTCATCTCCTGAAGGCACTGGATCAAGACGAGGAGGAGGCCTCTTAGGGGCAGGCTGTTTGCCCTTCCCTTTGCCCTGGCCCTTCTTGGGCGCCATACTACTGCCTCAGGAAGAAACAACCCTGTAATTAAAAAAAAGGAGCGGAAGCTATGAGGGGCCAATCAACCGAGGACAGCCCAAAAATCTAGTAAAGCAGACCAACAAAGTTTGCCAAAGGTCATCCAGCAGCTGCAAGTGGAAGAAAGGGGACCCAAGCTCTACAGCGAAGAGTCCACAAGCTGGGACACAAAACCAAACTGGCTGGTCTGCTCAGCACTGCAAATGCTCGCCTGTTGGCAATAGAAACTTAGCCCCTAAAATGGCTGCCTAGCAGTATTCAGGCAGTATCACAAAATGGCCACTCCTCCTATCCTTAAAACTGCTATTAAGATGGCCGCCGGACCAGCTTAAGCTAGCTGGGCTCAAGGTGCACCAAAGGCACGCTGCAAACACTCGGGTCAAGAGAGGGGGGGGTGAGCCTGGAAAAAACTCCAACTGGAGTGACAATGGGGCAGGGGAAGACCAAGCGGCGTCCGCGAGCCGCAACGGCCTGGCCGAGGAGGGGCCGCTTTTGATGGCCACCCACTGGCAAAACTAAACCCCATAACGAGGGTAGAATGGGGGGAAAGGTAGCGTCGCAATGCAGAGTGCACAGGTCTGAGCAACCAGGGCCCGATGGGGAGGAGGGGGATTCCCCAAACCCCCCGAAGCTGAAGAACTGTGGCAGCCGCCGTGGAAACGAGGGTAAAATGGGGGGGAAGTAGTGTTGCAATGCAGAGTGCACAGGGCTGACAACCAGGGCCCGATGGGGGGGAGGGCAGTGGCCCAACCCCCCTGAAGCCAAAGAACTGTGGCAGCCGCCACCACGCGATGTGAAGACCGGCTCCGGAAACAATCAGCCAGGGACGCTCAAGCGTTGTGCCGCAGCCACGCCGCCCGAGCCGCTCCCCTCCAGGAACAGTACCCCACGGCCACGGGCAGCTGCCGTACAGAATCGCGTCACCGCCGGAGCCGCGCTCGAAACAGCTGCCGCTGCTACTCGTTCCGTCACCATCTCCTCAGCTTCGCTGACGATGACGCCGTCCTCAGGGCTCCCGCAGGTAGGCCCGAAGACTGCCTGCTGCTCCGAAGCGTGCTCCTCTCCACCTGAGCACGCGAAGCCGAAGACATGTCCGGGAGCGGGGCACTGCCTTATATAGGCAGCCCCGCCCCCAGGCTCCAGCATCATGCGGGAACGTGCGGGATCGTTGCTGCCTCGCAGTTGTGCAAGGCGGCAAAGCGGCCCCTCAGCGCGACAAGCGCGCCGGGAGCCGAGTAATCAAGACTTAGAAAGATTTCTAGAAGAATGGAAAGACCTGAAAGAATATCTAGAACAACATTGGGATATGAAAAATAATATTTTTACATTGTCTAATTATTGATCTTTGATGTTTAAAGGAAGAAACAATTATTTTTAAGAGAAATATATTGAACGATTGAAATGACAAAAATAGAAACTAGAGTTCATATTACAGATATCTAGATATTACGTTTAAATGTTTAAAAATTACTTTTCTTTTTTTATTGTTGTAACCAAATTTGTTACCTGTAAGAGCTAATAATTTTAAATTTTTATAATTGCTATTATATATATAATGGCATAGGTGAGGCGGGAAGTCCCAAAGTTTTTGAATTATAAGCGGAATACATAGCTATATAGAAAAATGGATAGTGATGATAATATTTCAAAAGTAACTATGTAAAGTTTTGTAACTGGAAAAATAATAAAAATTTGTTTAAAAAAAAAAACAGATTTCATTACACAAAATGTCTTCTACATGGGTAGACCAGGCCTCCGGAGGTCTGCCCACCCCTTCCCACTATATTGGTAGACCTGGCCTCTGGAGAACAGGTTTACCTGCCCCAGTCCATTATGTTGATAACACATAAATTGATCAACTGGTGTAAGTATACTACCATGACTGCCATCTAAGTAATATTGTTTAACTTGAAACTTCTGCTCTCACACTTTACTTGAATGCTGTTCCAGCACTTTTGGATAACTAATATTTAATTTGTTATGTTTTATGAATGATTTTAATTGTATTTATATATGTATTTTATGTAAGACACCCTGAGCCTGCTTTGGCGAGGAGGGCGGGGTATAAATTGAATGAAATAAATAAATAAAATGAATATTGGTAGACCTGGCCTCTGGAGAACAGGTCTACCACCCCTTTTCACTATATTGGTAGACCTGGCCTTGGACCATTGCCCTGCACTGACCCTTAGAAAACATACCAGCACTTGAAGTGGGGTGGGGGCTCTTGCAATCTACTTTGTGTGTGTGTGTGGGGGGGGGTTTAGTGAAATATGACAACCAGCATTACAAGTCAAGTATAACAGAGGTTGAACAATTGCTATCAGAACCCTGCCTAACCTAGCAAACAGGAAGTTGCTTAAATGTTATCAACCTGTCCAAACTACTTATTCAGATATGTATATCCCATTTTCCCCTGTGACACAAGGCAGCTTACAAATCATACTGAAAAGCATAATAGGGGTGTGCAAATTCTTTTTTTGTGGCTCAGTTATAGCCCATGGGGACCATTATAGTCAATGGGCCCCATAGGTTATAATGGAGAATCAATCCAGGGGTATCTGGGGCTCTGTGGGGGCTTTTTTTTAAGGTAAGGACACCAAATTTGCAGCATAGCTGCTGGTGGCTCTCCTCAACCTCCCTCTCAAGTTTCAAAAAGATTCGACCAGCATGTCCAATTCTATGGGCCCAAGAAGGAGGTGCCCCCATCATCTACTGTTTCCTATGGAAGCTTGGTTGTGAGCTGAGTAGAAATCCCCTGAGCAGCCCTTTGAAATGTTGTGTGCCAGCACCCCCAAGCACAGCTTAGAGGAAACTGTGTTGAGGACCCCTAAGCTGGTTGTGCAGGGGGACTTCAACATTCATGCTGAGGCTGTCTTATCGGGAGTAGCTTTGGATTTCATGATCTCCATGACAACCATGGGCTCATCTCAGTTAACAACTGGTCCTACACATTACACAGCTCACATTCTGGATCTGGTGAAATCTGGGTAAGAGGAATGTGATCTGATGGTAGAGGAATTCATGACATTTCTTTTCTCATGGACAGATCGCTGCTTGCTTTATTTTAAATTTACCAAAAAAAAAAAAAAAAAGCAATGCACTTTGATTGGTATGGCATTCACTTTTCACTTATGGAGAAAGGCAGCAATAAAAGAAGTTGAAGTTGTGGTGGGGACCAGTGTTAGGCATAATGGAGGAGGCAGGGGAGTAGGCTTTGTAAATCCCTAAGGGGGGGGCGGGGGCTCTTTTGTGCGCGTGAAGTGCGCACGTGCACGGGACCATGTCCCCGCTGCTTCTCCCCCCCCCTGGCCCCAGGGAGGCAGGAGGGCAGGCCAGGGGTGGAGGGGAAGGAGAGGCGGCGACAGCAGCCAGCTGGCCGGCTGACTGGCCACCAGCGGGCGCTCCATTTTGCCGGGGCTGGCTGAGCTCCCCCCCCCGGGAAATTTCGGAGGAGGCTCGAGCCCTCAAGCCCCCCCCCCCGTAGTTGACGCCTATGGGAGGAGGAGGGTGCAGAAGGACATGAAAGAGGTGCTTTCCCTTGAAGTGTTTCAAGAGTCTTCACTTGTAGATTTCTCTTTTGCCTGAGGCAGCAAAGAGAGTTAACACAACTGCCCAGCACTTCCTCCAGATTTTTTGCACTTGTAGCAGCTTCTCCTTCATGAACAGGTCACTTGATCCATGAACTTGCTGTTTTGCACTCAACTCACACTGGGGAGATTTGTGGTGTTGTGCACAATTGTCATTGCTGCTTATGCCAGTGAGATTACCTGTTTACTGCAAGACCAAAGTAGTCACAAGAATAAGGGGATAAACAGACCATTTTATCAGAGCCATCATGTATTTAGCTCTGAATTCAGCCTGTTTTGGGATATGAGAAAGTATCTCTTATACCATTTGGGAAAGAAAAGTCCCCTGGTTGTCCCATTGATTCCATAGAGCACAATTGGCTGCCATCCCAGTACTCTAAAGTCAGTATTAGAATTGAGAGATTTAATGAATCCAAATTGTATAGTTAATAATCTCTTTAAAAACCCATACTGGTGTTATGAAGAGCAATGTGACATTTTAATCAGGCTTAGCAGAGAAAACAGGATACAACCCATTGTGGTTAATGCTTCATCTTTGGGCTATCGAGATTTCCTTTTTAAAAATTTTTTAGACAGAAGCCAGGAATTAATTTGGCTTGTTTATTTGCACAGTAAATAGGCAAACATATGTATTTAAAAATAATCAACATATGTGTTTAGAATGAAATGGGAGTGGGAGGGTAAAGCATGAGTATATAAAACGACAGTTGCAGTAAAAAATCTACCTCATTATGCTTGCCAGCCTTAGAAGTCTGGGATAGTTTCCCATTCCTACACCCACTGGCTAGACTCCAAAAGAGTCTAATTCAGCACAGACTCACTAGGGAATAGCATGAGGTCCAAAACCAGGAGCATGAGATTGGGCTGTTTGCTACACAAATGTGATGATCTTCTACAACCAGCCAAGCAATACCTGCACTTCCCTGATAATAAATCAGATCAGAATCAGGGTCTCTCCTACCTTGCTGCTTCACAAAGCATATCTGATGATGCGCAAAGGGCTTGTAAGCCAGCGAGCCAGTGCTGGATGGCAAGAATATTATGTCTCAACATGACATATAATTGCCTTGCACTTTCCTCTATCTCTCCCCCTACATCTATTGTCAGGTGCATTTTTTCATTTATAACAAAGAAAGAGTATGTGGGAAAAGTCAAAAGGTTGCCTTTTTTCAAGTCCCTATTCTTATGTAGATGTGCTCATTTGTTAAAAGCCTGTCGTTTAGCTTTAGAGCATGACTGGAATTTATTAACTTTCTAAAATAAAACAACAACAACACTGGGGAACTGGGAAAAAAACAGGCCTCTGCCATTGTGTGGTGACTGCATGCTTAATTAGCTATGTCTAAAGCGGTAAACGGATGGCTCTTGCTGCATAGTTATTCTTTACTCTTGTGGCTGGCGTGCAGCATGGTGGGTATTAGCAGCACAGGCTACTAGTACCTCTCAGAAGTTCTGCTCTGGAAATACCTGAAGGACACATTGTGCTCTTCAGAAATCCATGTCATGATACTTCATGTGTTAACAGAATGTGTGGGCACATCGAGGCATAGCAAAGGATCAGCCCAGGGTGGGCATCTAAAGTGTTCTGCTTCACTGCTGAATGCCAGAGTGAAGCGCTGTAATTTTATTCCAATTATACTCTTAGTACCATGATGTCACAGCATAAATTTGTACTTGTGCATGCAGCTCATGCTGGTGTGATGACAGCTCTTAAAATATTGAGTGATTGTGGGCCCGTCAGCATAAAATTATTCTAACATGGTGCCTTTATTAGTGCTTCAATAAATGCCATTCGTTTTGTGTTCCAAGGTGGCATTTGCAAATGAGCTAATTTCTCCACAGTAAAATAATTATGTTGCACTTATTTTGCAGGAACGAGGAAGGGAAGCAGTGGGTGAGGGAGAAAAAAGTGCTATTACATAAAAGAGGCTATTTTGCCATCAAAACTACATTCACTGTAGTTAGGCAAGTTGGAAAAAAACCAGAGCATACTAACTAAATGACTGTACAATTATTTAAATGAGTTTACTGCTTTATAAAGCCACAGAAGGGAATCAACACTTTTTTTCTTTGAAAGAGGGGGAAATATTATTTAAAAAGTGACAGACCTTTCACCAGAAAACATTCTTTGAAAGTCAAACACAAACTGTTTTGCTGACTGATAAGAGAGATTTTGATGTTCACAATTCATCTCTTTAAGTACTGTGCTAAATGCTAACCTGATGTGCAGATACCTAGAAGCAAATTAGACCAAGGGTGAAAACATTTATTTCATTTTTGCATGCTGTGTTAATTTTTCATGGTGGATATTACACCAGTGTCAAAATATGAAATAGAGGAATATTAAATTTACTCCTGGTGACATCAGTTCAAAGCTTATCCTAACCCACACAACCTCACAACCACCTACAACCACACACACACACATGCTTATTATCTACCATATCAGGTGTTCCATGTTCTGAGAACACTCACACAAAGGCTCTCATTTTGAAAAACTATTCCTGATCTCCTTGACTTTGTAAAGTTCTCTAATATCTTGGTACCCTTCAATTCTAGCACTGTTCAGCTTTTTTTGGGGAAAAAGAACCTCATAGGATTAAATTTATCAATATATTGTCCACACATAGATCCAGAGCTATTTTTGGGCAGTTCCGGCTGGCTTCTGAGTTGGCCATGCCTACAGCCTCCCCCCCCCCCCCGGGTTCCTCAGGCGCCTCACAAGCTGCAGGGCGTCTGGGGAAGCCAAGCTGATCCAGGGAGGGAAAGCAGTTTAAACTGACTCCCCTTCTCTCATTCCCCAGGTGCCCTGCCGATCCAGAGACTGCCTTCTTTTCCCTCGGATTCCCTATGCGCCCCACAAGCCACGGGGCACCTGGTGATGCCAATCCTGAGAGGGAGCTGCACTGTTAGTGGTGTGGCCTAATATGCTAATATGTTTCTGCTGTTGGGTGTGGCCTATTATGCTAATGAGTTCCTGCTGGGCTTTTTCTACAAAAAAAGCCCTGCAAAGATCCATGTGCATCAGTGGTCTTCTATGGAAGAGCGATCCTGACTCCAAGTGAGTAAAGGGCGGGGTATAAATCCAATCTCTTCTTTTCTCTTCTTCTCTATCCTACATGCAGAGGAATTTCTCACTGTGGTATGAAGGCAGGCTATTAGTAACCACTCAGCAATTGAAGATCAGGAAACAGTTTAGTAAACAGAGGATGTTCCTTTCTATGCAGGACATAATCAAGACATTAGCAATGGAACTCAGTGAGGTTGGTCATTATCCGATCAATGTAACTGCGTGTATAAAATGTTAATCTCTTTTATTGCTGGATGGAAGAGATCCAATTAAGATATCCAGGAACATACTGGTGACTTGGCATTGGTTTCCTGTAGCCAGCAGTGAACAATACATGTAATGAAAGCATAGTGTGAGTACCAAGAGAAGGCTGAGAACTGACTTAGCTAGGTATAGCTAAAAGTTGTAAGCCTCACTTCCCCTCCCCAAGCCCTCCCCCCCAGCACCTGGGTTTGGTAAACCTAGCATATGTTTGAGTGGGGGGGGGGGGTTGTTGTTCATTCTGTGCTGCTATAAGTCTCCACTCCTTCAAGCAGAGGACAGTACAACAACCACTGCAACCCTTGACCGCTTTCCATTCTTCTTAATTGGCAACCCCCTTCCCTTTCCTGCCCTGAAACTCACCTTCTAACAGCAGTGAAGGGGATTCGAAGGAGAAGATAGATTTTTGGACCTTCAGCAGCCCCCAACCTCTACCAGTGGGAAATTCCCAGGGCAAATAAATCTGTGAACTGTAGTTTGTCTGGGCTTATTTGGGCTTTCCCACATGCTTCACTTTTTTATTTTCTTGGCAATCAATTCACAGATATTCAGGACTGCCAAGAGCCACCATGGGCTGCTGGACAAAAATTACACACACACACACACACAACCAGTATGTCCTTGATCGAAACCAGGTGTCTAATTATGTAATTTTAGGGCACACTTATTATACCTGGTGATGTGGGCTGTAGTTCACAAAAACTTTATATTACAATAAATCTTTACTAAGTAAATCAATAAGACATTTATTTAAGTTTACCCTTGTACTTTACCTAGCCCAAAAGCTGCAGGAAATTGATTACGTAGTGGTGCTGGCTGAGGTGTACTGGGGTCACTGGAAATGATTTTGCTGACAATCTAAAAAGATTATGTGGTTTGTCATATAACATGAAGCATAATATCTATAGGGGCAAAGCAGTAGGCATGTGCATTTGGATATATCTGGTCCAACTATATATCTGAAAAATACCTTACTGGTATTTTCTGGATATATTCAGTCTTCAGATGGTGTCCAGAATCTTTCAGAATATCAGGAAATTAGTCCCAAAAAATCCCAGAAATATTTGGTGGTAACTAGAAATATCAAAAGGCACAGTTTTAAAGCTTCCAGGATTGATTTTTTCCTTTAATTTTACTGTATTGCTGTTCCTTTCTGGGACTTGGTATTGGCTTGCCATGTGTCAGATCCTCTGCCATTAATTGTTCAGGCCGGGGTCTCTATCAGTAATTTATGGCTAGCCTTGAGGTTTATTGCCTGTTCTGCTTAATGTGTCTTTTTCTTCCCCGGGAGGATGGCTTGCCGCATTCCACCACGTCACATAAACAGTCTGGCTATCTCCCCTCGCTGCCTCCCTGTTTCTCTCTCGAGTCTCGAATGTTTTATCTTGCTTTTGTAACCTTGGAGAACTGTTGAACTGTTTCTAGCCAGGTGCCTGGCCTGTGAATTGCAAGTAGAGGTCACTAAGGGGCATGGGGGGAATTTTTAGTGCTTTTGTGCCTTTTCTGTGAGAACCAATGGTTGGGGGTTTTCGTGCTTTTTTGTATTTGCTCTGATTGGCTCTTTGCCTGCTCTTACCTTTCTATGGGGGGTATATTAGTCCCTGATGTTTGTAACCAAGTATCTCTAACAAACATTGAGTACCTGAACCATCATTAAGAATAAAAGGACCTTTTACTTCACCAAAGGCCTGGCTTATTTGATTTGACTCAGAAGCCTCACAGCGTGTTGTTTCAGCCTTTATTGTGTCCTTTGAAATGAGTTATATTGGTCTTGCAGTCTTACTTTCTTTATTCAAGTTGGTTGGTGTTGGGTTTGTGGTGGATTCTTGGGTTTGACATTACCTTAGATTCTCAGGTTGTACTTGGCTGGATTCTCTGATTTTACATTTGTTGGTCTTGCAACAGCATTCCTATTCAGTTTGACTTGGAGGATTCTCTGGTTTGAGATTGGTTTGAATTCTTGTGTTGTACATTTGTTAGCCTTGCCACATTGTCCCATACTTCTGGGATTCCCTTGTTCTGCATTGGTTCTTTGGGCTTGTTGGTTCTGTCTGCTTTGAGAGGCTTTGGCAAGAGATTCCTTTGTTTGCTCTTGTCTCTTGGGCTATTCTTTGCCCTGGAGAAAGCATCGATTCCCCCCCCCCCCCGGAAACAATGGGGCACCATGTTCAGTGGCACATACAATTGGACCTCTTGCTCCAGCCCTTTGGAAAAATACCCCATATGGAATAATGGAGATGAATAATATCAGAATTCTGCTTCCCCCCCCCCCCCCACAAAAATCCACATTCAAATATCAAAGTGGTATTTGGAAGCTGGATAACTGGGAATAACAGTATTTTCCAGCTTCCTGATATCTGGATATGAAAAATATCATTTTTTTTCAAAGTACACATACCTACAAAGTAGCATTTACAAAGATGTCCCACCAATACAACAACAACCCACTGCCTGAACAGAGTTTAAACTGTAATTATATCTAATTAAGGGGTGAAAAGTACTTCCAGCCTGTTCCATATGTGCAGCCACTAAGGCAGATTAACATTCCATTGCCATGCATTTAAGGGAAGGAAGCACCCTTTCACTACTTTGATAGATCATGGGAAAATATTAACCCCCCACACACACTTATGTTCATAATAACAACAAGAGTTTGCTGCTATGCTACTAAAAAGTACATTTAGAAGTAACATCAATAGATCACAAGTTTCTTAACCTAATTCATGCCTTACATATTAACACCACCTTCAAAGTCTGATGCAATAGGCTTGGGCATCTTATGAATCCAATTAAAACCTGAAAGGGAGTCAAGCAAGGTTGTATTTTGGCTCCATTGCCCTTAATTTTCTATATCAATAGCATGATTTACATTTCCCTCCTCCTAAACTAACGGACCGTAGAATCTCCATGTTATTTTATGCAGATGACTCCAATTTTATCAAGGACTCCAATAAGACTTAAAAGCACACTAAGGGTGCATGATCAATACTAAAGTAAGGACCATTTAGTAATAAATAATAGTAATATCCCCCCCTCAAAAAAAAATTATGGCATTTGGTAGGAGATCTAAATCCCATGTATGGAGCATAAATGGCCATAAGATAGAGCAGGTGGCCAGCTTTAAGCATGCCTTTTAAAAAAATTGTTATTGTTTTAGCAACTATAAACTATAAACACGAATCCTAAACCTTATACTAAAACACTAAACTAAAACATAAGCTTAACAAGGATCATATGTTATACTTGGTAATTAGTTTAATCAGAAGTTTCCTCTATACTAAGCTTACTGGAATAGAACTTATTTCTTACTGTTTCAATAACAAACTGATATGTAAGTATATAGAGTGAGAAAATAAGCTTAACATAACTCAAGCTTTCCATATTATCATATTATATTATTTCTTCTTCTTCTCTTTATGCTTCTCTTTATCAAACGTCCATCTGACTTTCAGGAGTTTAGGGACTACTGCCCATTTTTGTGATTCAGAGTCCTCTTCTGGGGTACTATTCGCTGAGTTATCTTGGCTTCCTGATCCATGTGTGCTAGTTTCTTCTTCTTCTTCCTCTTCCTCTGCTTTTCCTTTATGTTTTGCTGAACTTTGTTGCTGCTCCAAAAACAGCTTTGCTTTTGCAACAGAGTCAATCTTTTCTTTTCTATCTTTGTAGCTGAAGATACGTCCCTGTAGTAATATCCATCTGTAAGGAGTGGAATTTTTCCGTAAAAAGGTAGTCAAGGTTTTTGTATTGTTTCCTCTTCTTTCTTATCTCAGATGGTATATCTTTCAAAACCTTTATTTCTTTGTCTTTGATTTTTAGGGTTATCCCATTGGTAGCTTGCAATACCACATCTCTTGTGGATCTCTTAGAGAACCTCACCAGTATCTCACCAGGCAGCTTTTTTTTTCTTGATAAATTCTGGATATGTCCAATAGGTCATATCCATGTTGCTTTGTAAAACTTCTGCTTTCAAACCTGTCATTGGAGCCAACACTTCACTCAGAATTTCTTTCAGGTTCTCTCCTTTTTGTTCAGGAACACCCTGAAACTTCAGAATGTATGCTGATTTTTTCCATTTGAAGTTGTAAAAGCTGATCCTTATCAGAGGCCCTTTATTTTTCCACCACCTCCAGTCTTTGGTTTATTGCTTTTGTCTTAGCTTTAACTTTTTTCACTGATTTTGCTATCTCCTCTATCTTTGCATTAGTCTCCTTCAGTTGTTTTTGCAGTGCTTCAAAGTTATTGTTGCATTTTCTTGTTTTATCCCTCTGGAGTGGGTACAATCAAAATATCTGAGAACAGCCATTCAACTACCCTGCTGTGTTTCCAATGCAAATTTGTATCTGGGGACAGGCATGGTAAAAGTTGAGGCTAAAGCCAATTTGACTAAAGCCAAATTTCAGTCCTCAAGGCTTAACTCCCTTGATTGCCCCCCTAGGCGGAATGACGAGACCGACAACAGATTGGATTCAAACAAGGGCCACTTTATTTTATTAACAAATCAAGCTGAGCAGCAAGGAATAAATGGGTGTGGATCAGGCAATTCTGGCATCCACTGAACAACCTCCTTGCCACTATCAGGGCAAGCCACCACCCCTGGTCTTAAGCCATGATCTGGCTTGCAACCAGCAGCCCAGCCTACTGTTAACCCCACAAGGTGCCCTACCTCTGAAGCCATACAGCCTGCAGGGAGGAACAAACCCTATGAGGCTCCCAGAGGTGATCATCCCTCACAGGCTTGGGCCGTAAAACCCAATGTCTGCTCCTGACGATCCCCTTATTCCGAAAAGGGGAATTGGCTTATGGTGCTCACTGTTCCACTCCCTTACCCACACTACTCTGCCAAGTGACCGACCTATTTAATGGCAACCACCACATGTCCAATTTCCCAATTCCACTGTCCTCAGAGTAAGGTAGGGAAAAACACCTCCTCCCACAAGCCAAACTGGAAAAGAGGTGAAAAATTCCTACCTGACCCCAAAGGCAACCAGCTGCAGCCTACCCTAAGAACAGGGCAGGAGTGTGGGCTGAGCACAAGGTGAAACTGACACGGGCAGGAGTGGAGCCATGCTATAAGTGTTGGCCTTGCCCCCAGAATCTGCTGTCTATCTCACCCTCCGACAGGGCAGCAAAGAGGCTCCCACCCTCCATCACCTTTGCCGGGAGGGTAGGAACTGGATTCTTTGGGATAGTTGTCAATCTACGTGGTTAAAGGCAGTTAGGATCAAGCTGGTGAATTTGGGCTTTTCCCCTCACTCTGCCTTGGAAATGGGGTATGAGCAGGCAAAACAAATCTTCAAACAAAGGGTGATGGATACTGAGTGGCAGGCAGACTTAGAGAAGCCACCAGCTTTTCTGTCTTTGGGAAACTCTAGCTATCTAGTTCCCCCCAAATAGTTATCTGATACCCATTTGTCAAGACCATGATAAATTGAAAGCAGTAAAATGAAGTTCTGAAAACTGCACTTTATGTAGAACCTTGATGATCTCAGATAAACATCATGCTCTTAAGAGAGAAATTACTCTAGGATCTCATGTGCATGATAGCTGCTGTAAATTGAAGGACTCCCCTATTTTGTCAAATTTACTCCCACGTTGCCTGCGTACTTTAAACTGATCTACCAAGATAAAACCCTGAAACCTACAAAAAATAACTGGTTTAATCCTGAGTGTACTTGTCTAAAAATGTTTGCTACCAGGCACTTACAGAACACAGGCGTGTTAGCTCTTCAATTACACTACATGGTTTTCTTTTTAAAAAAAAAAAAGCTTATAGACAAGCTATACACAAGAGCAAAGAAGAAGCTTGCCTCACTAATTGGCAAAAGCTAATCAGAGCTGCCAGAAATAATAGACATCTCAGTGAATTTTGGAAGCTAGTTAACTCTGTTTTACATACTATGAGCCCACTTTCATCTTACATTTCCTCGCATACCTGGGATAAACACTTTGCTAATATCTTCACTAGTTCTTGTTGTAACTAAGATTATCAGAGTAATTGGAACCTAGCTAAACTACCAGAGTGGCCCCCTGTGACCAGCTGAAATTGGTTTTCAGATTTTTCAAATGAAGAATGGGAAGGCTCTCAACGCAGATATAATTCCCCCAGAACTCTTCAATGGACTCACATGGTGGAAGGATATACTGGCGACTGTATTCACTCAGATAAATGCGACAGCAGGAGTTATCACTCTCCTGAAGACATACTATCATAATACCAGTTTATAAGAAGGGAGACAAAGTAGACCCATACATCTACAGGCCAATCAGCTTTTTATCAGTGGATAAGAAGCTTTATGTTCTGTCCCTTTATTAGCATCCCATGGACTGGCTGGAGACTAATAGAATCTTGGGAAGGAACAGGCCAGATTTAGGTGAAAGGCTGACATTACAGTTCTTAATAACTATACAACCAAGAGTTGGGGAATCTTTGCTGTTGCCTTCATGGATTTGAAGGTGGCTTTTGATACCATACCCCATGCCTGATTGTGGCACAAGCTAAAACAAACATTTATTGACAAGAGACTGTTGGCTTTGATTGAGATTCTGTATTCTAATCCCACTGCACAAATCTGCTATGGGTTAGACAGACAACTTTCCAACATAATTTCCCTACAGTAGGGAGTGCATCAGAGGTGTGTGCTGGCTCTTTTATTGTTTAATTTATATATCAATGATACAATTTCTACTGTCTCTACCCAGGACTGTTATTTTCCATCTATTGCTAACATTAAAGTTTCTATCTTACTTTTTGTGGACAACACTATTCTTCTATCAAGAACAACATCAGGACTGTCCTCTCTGATTAGAGGCTTTTGTCTTTTGCTGTTTGAAAGAATGCCTGATAGTTAACTATAAAAATCCAAGATTGTTGTTTTTTGGGGGAAATCTCATGTACACCACAAGTGGAAAATTCATGGTAATGATATTGAGGAAGTCCCCCTTTTAAATCCAGAGGGGTCTGGTTTGACCAGAGATTAACTTGGTCAGTGCAAGCTGATTATGTTAAAAGACTGGCTACAGCAGCATCAAATATCATCTGCTTAATGCCAAGGTGGCCACGCAAAGTTTATATAGGGCTGGTATTGGGATTGACAAAATAGGGGAGTCCTTCAATTCAGTTCTTCTTAAATTCCTTTGTTTCATCTGAAGAATTCTGAATTGTGTAGTGGGAATAGTCCTCTGAGCTGAATTAAGACAACCATCTCTTGAAGCTCAGGCCTGATTGAAGGCTTTTTCTCTTAAAGTTAAAATTATACACTCCAACATCTAAGAGGGCTAGCTCAGCTTAGTATGAGAGGACTCTTACGTTTCCCACTGGGATAAACTTGCTGAGCAATGACTACAGTTCTCAATCCTTCCTTGGATTCCCTTTATTCAGTTACCAGACGGAAGCCATAAAAATGATTAAGGAACATCTATATAAGTACAATTATAATGGCACAATCTGTAGAGCATAACATATTTGTTCTACTAAATTTTTTGGTCTTCTTCCATCTGGAGAGCTCCCTGATTACAGCTCAATTTGACTGTTCCTCAATATAGCTGTGCCTTTATATTGGTGCACCTTAATTCTTTATAGTCTAGAGTTTTGCATCTTATAGAGTGCCTTTATCAGATTCCTTACAGAGGTATCTGATAAGAGTATGCAACTGTGGTGCATGTAGTGTAGACACCCTGTATCATGTGATCTTTGAATGCAATCATTTTTTTGAGCCTAGAAATATTTTAATCATTCATTTGCTCCAAAATATCAATTGTATGGAGACATTATTATTAGAAGATAACAGTAGACCCATCACTCTTTTAGCTGCAAAATTTTATGCAGCTGTTCAAATGAGGTCTTGCTTTTTCTATATTTTAGTAATCTGCTTAAAACTAATACGTTAAGAAGCAGTATGAGGTAGAGAGAGAAATACCTAGTTTTCCCAGCCTCTTATCTCTCCCAGTTGAATATTTTCAGTCACAGGAAAGCATTTTCTCTTGTTAGATATCAAGCACTTCCTTCTGTGGTTATGGATGGGTGATACAAAAAGGTTCCAAAGGCAGATGGGTTATGTCCCTGTCATTCTGGGGAGTCTGAAACTACAGAACACGTTGTATTTTGTTGCCATTTATTCCAAGAGGTTTGCTCTAAGTTTGTCCTTTCCCTTGATTAGTAGTTAGCCAGTCGGTTAGATTTGATATATGTTTGCTCCACTGCTGGCTTGGTTGGTGGGTTTAGCAGATAATGCAAGCTTTGCATAAAGTTACAGTGAGCAGAAACATGAGCTACTGCTGTTTATTGTGCTCTGCCTTCCCTGTGCCCCTAGTGGTTGCAGTGCAAAAGTGCATTAGAAGTAAAATAAATCAAGATGCATTCTAAATACAACATAACACTGGCTTCAAGGGACCCCCAACTGACTTGGGGTTCAGGAATTTTGTCTCCCCCAGCTATAAGGACCCCAGCCCCTCCGCCAGCCAAGACCCCCTTGATCAGTGGGATTCCTTTCTTATTTTGGACTTAGTTGTTTTAATGGGCACCCCCTTTTAGAGTCAGGGAATCTGAAGCTTGGGAAGTCTCATAAAGCACCTGGGTACAGCCATGACACTGAAAGCCCAGGGATGAGGAAGGGTTCACTGGAATTGTGCACTCTCCCCTATCTCAAGAGGGATATTTGTTCCCAAGAAGGTAAAAACTTTCAGTGCTAAGCTCCAAGATATGCCTAATACAATCATATCCTTTACTCCAAGGGCTACTTCATCAAGGCAAGGTCAACCATTTCCAGCTATAGACAGCTGGGCAACCCTTAAGTATTGCTAATCCAAGCCAGCTATTGATAAAGGCAGCCTAACATCTGAATCACTCAGGATGGGCCATCAAAAGAACACTTAAACCCATCATTCACTCCTGGTTCTTCGTCAATAGGCTAAACCCATCCAACAATCCATCCCACCTTGGCATGTCAGGTATTTCCCTACTAATCTTCAAACCAGATTTTGACAGCAGTTACCTTCAAATTGCACAGTCAAATTCAAACCTCATATCTTGGACCAATCATGTTCCAGGGAACATAGGTTCCCATGTCTAACTAAGGGGCCCTTCTTCATAAAAAGACCAGCCCAACTCAGTGGAAAGAGTGCCAGGTCCCTCCTCTACCTGAACACCCCTGCAACAGATTCACAGGCTCCTTTTTGATGTGTCTGGATCTCTTCAGACCCTGGATTTAAGGTTGCATGTCCCTTCCCTAAAACTTTCCAATTTCATTCCTTTTCCTTTTTATCAAGAACACCCTCTTGCTGGTGTGTGTGTGTTTGCATGGTGATCACTTAGGGAATTAGTTCTCAGGTGTTTAGCATTAAGCTCTTTACATTTTAACGTTTTTAAAATTTCCTATACAATTAAGCTATTTGTTGGTGTTTTAAACCTCTCACTCTCCTTTCTTCCACCCTGATAGTACCAAGGGTCTTGTTTTATTCCTTTCTGGAACCTCTTAAAAGTAATTTTGCCTTCATTGGATCAAGGTTAGTTAACACAGCTGTCTCCCCCAGCAGCTTTGCTAGCACTTCCATTTGTTTGCCCTCCCAGGGCAAACCTCCCAGTTTGGTGCAGTGGTTAAGTGTGTGGACTCTAATCTGGGAGAACCACTCCTCCACTTGCACCTGCTGGATGACCTTGGGCAAGCCATAGCTCTGGCACAGCTGTTCTTGAAAAAGAGCAGTTTCTGTCAGAGCTCTCTCAGCCCCACCTACCCCACAGGGTGTCTGTTGTGGGGAGGGGAAGGGAAAGGAGTTTGTAAGCTGCTCTGAGACTCCTTTGGGTAATGAAGGGCAGGGTATAAAATCAATCTCTTCTTCTTCTCTACATTTTCACTTGTGGAGTCCTTTTGTTTTCTTCATCATATGTCTTAAATAATCAGGATTTTCAAGGAAGGGTGCTGTCATCATTGGTCACATCATCAGTGGCATCACCGCACCCTTCCCCCCTTTAATAGTTTGTGCATGCTACTATTGAAATAGATCAGGCTAAAACAGTAGACCTAATCAACTATAGATGGTGCTAAGATCCTAACAGCGCCACTGTCTCCCAAGGGAAGGGGCAAGGGAGAGGAATGAATAAAGAAAGCTGACAGGAAGAAAATTGATTCGTTTGAAATGTAGTGATGGCAGAGAAATTTTATAAACCGCAAACTACCAAGACAAATAAGTGGGTTTTAGATCAAATCAAGCCTGAACTCTCCCTAGAAGCCAAAATGACTAAACTGAGGCTATCATACTTTGGTCACATTATGAAAAGACAATAATGCTAGGAAACGTTGAAGGCAGCAGGAAAAGAGGAAGAGCCAATATGAGATGGACTGACTGAAAGAAGGAAGCCGTAGCCCTCAGTTTGTAAGACCTGAGCAAGGCTGTTAATGAGAGGTCATTTTGGAGGTCATTACTCAATAGGGACACCAAAAGTTGAGCAGCCTAACAGCACTTAACACACACACTGAATTCCCAGTTTTCATTTTTAAAAACGCAAGTCTTTATACCCTCCCCTTATGGAGATAAGAAAAAAGGCTATCTTTGCAACAGAATTGAAATTTACCCCCCTCCCCCAAAACTATAGCAATGGTATACTGATATATCAATATTTCAGTGCCTTTTTTTTTTAGAAAAATCAAAAAACAGAAGCACTCATCTTCAGGGCAGAGAGGGGGAGATGGAATGGTTTGACAATGATGAAAGTCCAATCATTGAAAAGTGGGCTGGAGGGGAGTGAGAGCGGGTGGGACAAAGAAAATCAACAGAAATATTACTTACAAGGAAAAGGGTGATTCAAAATTGGTTTCCAGAAAAAGATCTAGTCTCAAAAGGACTAAAAGGGGAAAAACAAAAAAGTGAAAACTAAAGGTTCAGAAATGCACATGGAAATCAAGGGATAAATCAAAGAAATATGGGGCTGGAACCATTTGGGGGGGGGGGGGGAATGCAGGAAAGCCCCTTGTCTTTTAGCTACAGTCCCTTTCCTCCTTATTTTCCACTGCTGCTACAGCTGTAAAAAGCATTTTTTTGGTAAAAGACAAGGCAGAGGGACAAGTTTGGAGTGGCCTGGAGTTCATTTATGAGCTAAGTTAAATTCAAATGGTTTGTGCTCAGATCATAAAAAGTAAGTTATTTCTAGACAGAAGAAATGTTCATTTCCATCATCCCTCGCCTGATCTGAAACTCAGCAACATCATCACTAATTACTTTCATGCTGTTGTTATCTACAGTGCAAAGCTAAACTGTAATCCTGTGCACACTTACTTGGGAATGAGTGCAATTGAATGTTATTGGACATAAACATGCACTGTTAGGCTGGTAACCAATCACATAAACCAGAAGAATGAATTTATATTAGTTTGGACTTCAAATTTATACTAGCCAGGGTTTTGCTGTCACTACAAAGCATAGATGGCTCAAGTTGCTGTGTGGTCCTAGTAAGGGGCTTGTTCTGTTAGATTTTCTTCCATAAAGGAGAATCAAATATTATTTTCAGGAAACCATGGCATTTCTAACTACAAGAAAGAGAAATCTTTGATTAATTTGTCCCTAAACCCACAAGGTTCATCAATGAATAATTAATTCTGTGGTTGACTGTACAATGTTAGAACTAAGGACCAATTGAGATAACCACCCTGGGTTGTTGTCATCCCCCATCCAAAAAACTGCCTGTTTTATCAGCCTGTACTGAAAGTGGTCAAGGGAACATGTATTGGTGGTGTTGTGTTTAACTGGGATTTGGGCAGGAATGCTAAACAGGAACCACTTTATAAAGCCCAGATCCAAGTCAGGCTGAAAGAAAAACATCAGTGACAGGAAATGTAAATGATCAGCCTTAAGTCTGGGCAAAGAGATCCTAGACTGTTCTGTTGAATTCTCACAACAGTTAGCAAGTATGCATTTGAAAACATCATAGCAGGTTTCTAGTCTTTTTACCACCACAGTTAGATAGATGGACAGGCACATTGGGGACACTAAAGTTTTATTAGGGATGTTTCTGATCTTGTTATTCATACTCTATCCCCAGCAAACTGCTTAAAGCAGACGAGAGACACAGAATGATGAGAACTTTACCAGTGACTTATTGCAAATAGAAGACAGCAGACAGGAATGAAGGGCCATATGTGATATTCTTGATTGTTAGGCAGAAAAAGTTCAGTGCTCAGATGAACTTAAGTGAAAAGACAGACTGGATGAAAGTTGTTACATAATCCATAAACAGAGCAAGTTAGAGAAGTAAGGTATCAGTTCTGAGATTACTCTTCTGCCCAGGGGTCATTTCGTAGAAAAAGAGGTGCAGGAGCTCATTAGCATAACTCATTTGCATAACTCATTTGCATATGCCACACTCCCTAACATACCGAAAGTGTGTCAGAAGGCAACACCCACCCCTCAGGCTCCATTCCACAGGTGAGTGAAACTGACCTGCTCTTCCTCCATTCCCTTCCCCATCCAATACTTTGTGCAATAAAAATAAATGTAAAGAACACACCCTCATTCTCTTCCTGCTCCCTTGAAACCACCAGGTTTCAAGTAGACTTGAGATACCCAGGACATGTGCACCACCCATCCCTTTCCCCTCCCCTCCCCACAACAAGACACCCTGTGAGGTAGGTGGGGCTGAGAGAGGTCTTTTGAGAACTGCTCATGAGAGAACAGCTCTGAGAGAACTTGTGACTGGCCCAAGGTCACACCAGCAGCTGCATGTGGAGGAATGGGGAATCAAACCCAGTTCTCCCAGATTAGAGTCCAACTCCTGACCACTACACCAAACTAATGGGGTGGAAGCTGCTGAAGGGTTGGTGAAATTTCTCCAGTACTTATGTGCCATGTGCCCAGATAAAAAATGGTATACTTAGAAAATTTATATGCCACCTTGAGCATTCTCTGGAAAAGCAGCACACAGTCATAAAAGGAACCATGATAAAATTATCAATATTAAAACAAAACATTAAAAACAATGAAGACCCTAGCAGGGCTTTGCCCGGGGCGCTGTGCCTCTGCACTGCTCGGGGAAGCTGAGGAGGGGGCAGGGCTTGGTCATGTGCCCACCCCCTGGACTCCTCACTCCCGGAGCTGCGTTCCTGTGCACTCCTGCTCCAACGGACCCCTGCTTCTGCCTCAGAAATGGTCAATATGTATGAGGGCAGTTTTCAGTCCACAGCTATAAGACTGCATTTCTTACTGAACCAATTGACCCCAGTCAATAAATCTCACAAATGTGCTATCATGTGTTGATATTTTAGTCAATGAATATTTTGTGGCATTTTAATTACAGCCCCCCACCCCCAGCTGCCAAATCAGAAATATGGGATTTGCACCTCAAAATATTAACTTACCAGTTTGAACTTTAAAAAGAGTTTAATGAATTTCCTGCTATCTTTCTGGGAAAGCCCAAACGCTCATTCAATCCATATATCTTGCCCAGGTTGAGTCAATTTCCCCTTTAGCCTCAGAGTATGACAATTACATTGTGACATATGTAAGCATTTATCCTCCTTCTTATTCACAGGAAGTTTCTTGTCTCAAAAACCAGGAAAATACCTTTAATGAACATTATTGTCCAATAAAAGGCATTCTAACTATCTCATTGAAGTCAGTAAGAACCTCCATAACTCTGTTGACCCTAAAAGGCAGCTCTGAGTGAAGGAACTGGGTTTGTCACTTCGGCCATAATCCTGATGAAAATACCCAGCAGTTCATAGCTGCAAAAACTGTGGAAAGCCATACCCACCAGCTGTGCGACAGGCTGAGCTCTGCAAAGTACGGAATGACCTGTCACAGAAGCCAAAATGAAATGGAGATGATTCACTTGCTACAGCTGCGAAGTGTGAAGGTGCTGGGGAAAAGAGCAAGGGGAGGAGAGGTGAAACAGAATATACATTGCATGCCTTCTGCTAAACTAGAAGAAGAGTCTGGACAGTTACCTAACACCATGCCGCTCGGTATGCAGTTTGAGAAAAATTATGGCTCATTGGCAGGACACATGCTTTGCAAGCAGAAGATGCCAGCTTCATTCCCTGACATCTCACATTAAAGGATCCTGAGTGGCAGGTGTTGGGAAAGACCCTGAAGAGCCACTGACTGGCAAAGCAGACAATAACTGGTTGAGATGGACCAATGGTCTGACTTGATATATGGCAAATCCTATATACTTCATATGGTACACTGAAGACATAGAACAAGTCTTCTACAACCCATGTTGCAGGAAGTCTGAATGCTTGATGAAGTTTTGAAAGTTAAAGGGCTAATTCAGACAACCATTTCTCATAAAGTGGAAGTAAAAAAACTTGTTAATTTACATCAATTTCTGGCAACGCACCTGAGCAGGCCCAAAAGGTTGTGTGAGCTTTTTTTTTTTTTTTGGTGCTCTAGGCAGTCCACAACCCTCTGTCCCTCCCCACATTATAACCCAGATGCATACTTACTGCTGCAACTTACCCTCCCAACTTATTTTTTATTTATAATTTAAATTTATAGACCTCCCTTTCCTGAAAATACAGGGCTCAGGATGGTGAACAACAATAAAAACACTCATCTATATATATAAAAGAAAGTCCCCTCACTGTAAAATCAACACCCAGGTCAATCTGCTGGACCTAGAAACATCAAATTCAGGGAGAGCGCTTCTACCATGGTGTAGGTGCTCACCAAGAATGGATTTTAGAAATTCAACCCCTAAGTGGGTCAAAAGGGGGGAAATGTGCTTCCCCATTGATTCCTAAGTGGCTGCCTCCTTATACCCCCCACTCTCTGATTAGTCAGCAGCAGAGCTCAGCATTCTGAGGTAAAAAAAAAAACAGTTACAGGCAATATTCCCTCTAAGCTGTGGAGTCTTATGAGCAAAAATTCTACTTTGTGAGCTACTGGCATGAAAGTTGTGAGCAAGCGATTTGGCTGCTGCATAAATTAATTTGATCTGGAGCCATCCTTCCTGAGCTAAGACAAAAATGTATGAGCTGGAAGCTAAAAAACTGTGAGCTAGCTCACACTAACTCAGCTTAGAGGGAACATTGGTTACAGGAGACTGCACATAGCTAATGGCAGTTGAGGAAATCAGGAATGGCCAACAACCAAATGTGAGGTACAGTGATGCTGCTGGCCCAGTCTCTCTGATGGCTTCCAACATACTCCCCCTCACCTCCTACACCTAACAGGCGATTGCCTGTCAGGTGCAGCAGTGGTTGCAGGGTGCTTAAAGTCATGAGGGAGCCCACCCCAGCAGTAATGCCTTAGTGATCCTGCTGGCCCTACCTCCACAATGGCTTCTAATAATCCTCCCCTCCCCCTCCTACACTGGACAGGCAGCTGCCTGTCACGTGTAGTAGAGGAGGTGGGATGCTTACAGCTGCTGGGGAGGTTTGGTCAGAAGGATTGCCTTAGCCCTGCTGCTGGCCCAGCCTCCCGAATGCCTTTAAACATAATTCTCCATACACATCAGACAGGCGGGTGTCTGTCAGGTGTCAGAGCAGGGCTAGGGTACTTTAACGCTACAAGGGTGTTGTGTACTGGGTTCGACGCATGGAGAAGCTGGACAACAGCATGATGATCAGCTCATAGTTTATTGGTACACAACAACAAACACATACTGGCTGATGTGGCCAACTATATACACCCACCTAAGACACACCCACAGTTCGATTGGAGGGTTTGAATCTCCCACCAAAGTCCCTATTGGTGAACTCAAGGTGGTTCAGGATCCTTGGCCCCTATTGTTTCCTGTCTATCTTTACCTGCTCAAATGTTTAGTCGCAAAACAATCTCTTGTATCATTGATAAGGTAACAGAATTTTTAAAAACGTATTTGTGTGTGTGCGTGTGCGCATGCTTACTTGGAAGTCATGGTTGACTTCTGGTGACCCCTACTGGGGGCTTGGACTTTTTCAAAGAGGTGGCTTGATTAGCCTGCCTCTGCATTCCACTTCTGGTATTCCTTGGAGGTCACTTTCTAAGTACTTGCCAGAATTGGCCCTGCTTAGCTTCCAAGAATGACGGGATCGGGCTTGCAAGGGCTATCCAGGTCAGGGTGATGCAGTAACAGAATTAAGTAACTTGCCACAATTGCTTCCCTGTGGTATCCGACTGACCATGGCTGGAAATCCAATGTTGGACTAGATGGATCATTAATCTGATCTGTCAGGGCTACTCATATGTAAGGTTGCCTCTGGCCATCAATATCATGCAGGTTCAGGTGCATCTTAAGCTCTAAAAAGGCTGCTGTTATATGAAGACTCCTGCTTTGTAGCTGCAGCTAGCCCTCTGAATATGAAATTAGCAGGACTAAAACAAGAGAGAATTTATGAACCCATTCTAGTGGCAAGATGTTACTGGATTCATTGTGTATATGGGCATCTGTTACTGTCACAGAAATACATTCCATGTACAAAAATATGCCTGCTCACCATCTTATGGCAGTATGAGTCATGGTTGCATATTTTACTCATCAGAAAGGACCATCTCCATTTATATGTGCAGATTGTAGGAGGAATATTTCTTAAAAGAGTAGGTATACAAGTATACATCCTCTTCACAACCTTTGCAAGTCTAGTCAGAAAGAGTATACCATATGTGCCACATGAAAAGACAATGGCTTGCATCTCTGCTGCAGAGCACATGGTCCACTGGTGCTAGGGGCACCTGCTCATGAAAGACCAATGTCTTTCAGGGAGCTGAACAGTCCTAGCATGAGAGGAACATGCTCTGCAGCACAGACTATCCTTCAGAGCACAACAAATTAAGAAAGGTATGGGTTCCAAGTCACTTTGACTTAGTTCACACATGAAATTAAGAAACATGTTGCAATGTAAACAGGCCCTTTGTAGAAGCTGGACCACATGAAGGGGAGGGGAACTTTTTCAAGCCCCCAGGACTGCGGGAAAGGGAGGTGCAGTTGTGATTGCTCTTAAGAATTGTGGTGTGAAGGAGAGAAGCCCCTCCCCATGAGTGCTGGGGAGACAACTTCTGCTAGCTTTGTCCCTCAGGTCCTTCCCACAGTGCTTCAAATGTTGAGAAGATCAATGTAGGCTAATTTTGAAAATGTAATTATCTTGTTTTAAGCTTTGACTTGGGTGCCCATGTTGGCAGAAAGAAATGCTCCACATATATTGCATTAGAAGAGTCCAGTAGTTGCTTAGAAGTGGAGATAGTTTCATGAGTCTTCTAGTATACCTTGTGATTCTAGCTCCCCCCCCCCTTTTTTTTTTTTTTGCCGCACACCATAGGCACTTTACAGTTCAGGCAAAAATATCTGGAGCCTTGAGAGGCAATAGAACATCCTGCCACATTAAATAGTATCCACATAGCTGCATTTTCACACCTATGCCTGAATTTATAAACCAGGTCTAGTCTATGGTCAGATTTCCTCAAATGTACTCTCCTTTCACCTTCTTTATTCCAACTCTCAGCTTATAATGTCTTGGCAAAACTGTGACAACTGTGATCCCCCTGTGTTTCCGGGTATCATTGTTTGTTCCTTAAAGAGGGGGGCGAAAACCCTCATATCAGACAGGAAACATTGGTATTCATCTCTGACAACATCACATAGCCGAATCTCAGCTACAGAGCCTCATCAGAGCATCATTAGTCACAATATAATGATAGAAAAGTGAGCTTCATGCCCTCACTCAGGCATCTTGTTTGAGTTAAAAAAACAAAGTTACATCCAGCAACAGATAGGAATGCAATCACTAAAAAAAAATGGTGCAAGCTGGCATTGTTTTGCTAGTAAGCTGGTTAAACACTGCCCTTGCTTGCACCTTCCCCACCCAAATCACTAAAGCAGCCCCAATTTCTCCGCATGTGTACAGGGTTCTGAAGTGTATGTGCATATGTCAAAGGTCCCCAGTCCATCCCAGGCTAAGGACCTTTGGGTGGGCGGGCTGCAGCACAACCAACTTACAGAATCCTAGTGTGCTACTGGGAAGCATCACAGTTTCCTCTTTCTCCTTATGTGACTGCATTACAGAGATTCCAAAAGAAGGGGGGCAGTTCTGAAGCCATCAATTGGAAAGCCCTGTCTTTGGCCTTAATCTCAGCTGTTTCTTTTTTATTCCTTCTCACTCTGCTAATAGCCTGCCCTTTGGGCTAATCAGGTTTCATCCAATTGAACTGTCTGCATTACACAGATGTATACACTTAGAGAAACTATAGGATCACCAAGGCTTTGCCTCTGAAACATAACACCAAAAGCCAAAAAAAGAATTAAAGCAGTTTATTCACAGCTGGACTGTACAAACCCCTCTACCCTTAACGCCATGCTGATCATTTGAGCTAGGCAATGCAAGAATGGTGACTCCAATGAGCAATCAATTGACTGGCGGCACTAACTGTTCTGTATCAGGCCAAATCTCAAAGGCAAAAGAGAAAGAGAGAGAGGGATGTTTATTATTTCCAGGGCAGACTATAGTTTTATACACAAAAATCTATACACGCCTAACAGAAATGCCAATAAGAACAACACTGTGGGGGAGGCAAAACACTAAGGCAAAACAAAAGGAGAATGAAGATTAGTTGTATACACTATTGAGTATTTGTTGTTTATTCCACTTTTCTGCATTCAAACATTTGTTTGCCTTTATGATGAGGAGTTTTCAGGTATGTGTGTGTGGGTGAGATTATTACTAATTTGTGATTTCCCTTTATTTGGTGAGGATGGTCATGGTAGAAAAAGAAATATCAGCGTAGCCTTTACTTCAGTGTTGGATCTTAAAAGCTAGGGGAAAGAATGAGCTTTCCCCCTCAACATATTTCCCTTCAGCATTTGCATACGGTGCATACTTTAGCTAAAGCTCCCCCACCCCCGGTACTCTACCCTTGGACCCAATAGAAACCACAAACCCAAATCCATCAAGGGCCTACCTTCAAGACCTCCAGAAACCTCTGGACTCCATCTTCTAGCTTTGCTTGTAGACCATCTTTGATCTCAGTGTTTGTTTTTTTACCTCAGGCCAAATCCAGATACCAGAATTATTCTTCTTTTTAATTCTAAGCATAGAGAACTCGTGGGGAACTAAATTACCATTGTCTACTTTCACTTCCCATCATGTGGTGTTAGTTCTACCCCACTGGAAGCAACTTGTTGCTCTGCCTTAGTTCCCATAAAGTTCTCAAGTTGCCATACTGGGAATCTGTAGGATCATTATAATAGATACATCATCTCATTGTAACATTAATTTTTAGGCAATGGCTTCACAACATATCAATATCTATACCTAAACCCATGTTGATACCACAGTCCTGAGGAGGTGAGAAAGCTACACCAATGTATCTCAGAAGTATGGTGACATCAATTGGGGATATGCTGACAGAGCACAATGGTGCTGCAACTTTGTTGTAGAACACTAGCAAGGCAATATTGCAGCCCCCTCTCAGAGCACCACTGGCACAACCCTCTATATTGGAGGGGGAGCAGTGGGTCAGGAGGCATGGCAGGAGTTAGTCAAAACATTTCAACAGTGGTACAGCCACAGGGATGTACCCCCTGCCTTGGGCTGTCTCCAGGACATTGGACAGCCAAGTGGACCCCATCAGACCCTGTTGGGTCAACCTTTGCCAGAGGGTGGGGCTTTGGGTGGCGCCCCAGGGAACCATGATCAGTGGCAGCTGCAGCCCACCCACAGCCTCTGGGCTGATGAAGGGGCTTGGGGAGTGAACAGGGGACCAGCAATGGGGGAATCTGGAACTGACCTTGCTCTGTGCTGAGGTGTCACTGTGGGCACTGGTCTTCCGTGACTGCATAATGGATTGATCCAGGAGGCATTGAGGAATCCCTTTCCCAGGCTCTGTAAATGCAATGGATTCCTCTGAGAGTTTCCATTGCAGCTAGGAGCCCTGGAAAATAGAGTTCATAAAGCCTGGTTCAATCAAACATTAACATTTGCAGTTCCTGAGAACAGCCAGGCTTTACCAAAATTCACCAGATTATGACCAGATTTTGGGGGGGGGGGCAGGGAAGGGGAACCAATCTCTTGTAGAGGACCCTGAAAAGATATGGTCACTTCCTTTACTAAAACAAAAAACAAAAACCTAGAGACATCTACTAAAAGATATAAGGTATAAGATATAAGGTATAAGATAAACCGGGGGGGGGGGGATGTCCTGTTTCTTTAATGTAAGTTTAATGTGTGGAAATGGGCTATTTTTAGGGTTGCTTAGGTGGGGCCTGGAGACCTCCTGGAATTACAACTGATCTCCAGCTGACACAGGTCATTTTCCCTGGAGAAAATAGCTGCCTTGGAGGGTGGATTCTATGGAATTATATCCCACTGAGGTCCCTCCCCTCCCCATATATCACCCTCCCCAGTAGGGTTTCCAAGCTCCAGTTGCTGGCTGAAGATCTCCAGGGATTACAGCTGATCTCCAGGCAACAAAGATCAGTTCACCTGGAGAAAATGGCCACTTTGGAAGGTGGACTCTGTGGCATTATACTCCACTGAAGTCCCACCCCTTCCTGAACCCTGCCCTCCTCAGGCTTCACCCCCAAACTCTCCAGGTATTTCCCAGCCCAGAGCTGGCAAGTCTACTCCCCAGATTCCACCACCCACCTCTCCAGGAATTTCTAAACATGAAGTTGGCAGCCCTAGCCATTTCTCAAAACATGGAGCTAAATAACATCATCTGTTAATTGCTGCAGAATGAACATATACTAAAGGGACAACAGGAAGGACCAGTTTAAAAGTTGGCAGTCCTGGAAAAATATCAAAATTATCCGTCAGCAAATTATCAAAAAAAAAAAAAATCTTGAAATCACAGCTTTTGAAAAAAATGGAAATAAAAGTTGTGAAGTTTTGTGCTATCAACTACATTTCAGCCAGATGCATGTTGCATATGAAGCATTTATGAAGCCGTCCACACAGCGAGAGAGCATTCTTAGGGCTGTGGGTAAGGAAATAACCACACAATTTCTGTTAACGTCAATGGGAACTGGGTAAGTGTTAGCAATTTGAATCAGTTCTTACATCACATTCTTCTGCGGCATCCATTTCCATATTCAGGAGACCACAAAATAAACCTGTTCCATTTACAATATGCCCAGCTGGGAGCACAGATGTCTTTTGACCTTTTTCATGTGGGAAGCCTCTTGCATTAAGTTTTTAAAAGGTGAAGTTTTCTTTGCTTTCCACTTCTCTCTTCAATTCAGATTAACTAAATAAGTATAACCTTACATGGCCTAGAAACCACAGTTTTAAACTGACTTTTGAACATTAATCCATCCCAGAGCAGGTTCAGCAACAGAACATCCTCTTAACCACAGAAATTTAAGATTAGGCTGGATAGTTAATCTGATGTTTTTTGGAAGGGAATTACACTGATGTCGACACATTCACAATGAGAAAATACAGGCCTTGATTCTGATGACTGATGAAAATCCTCAGCAATTCCGTTAATATATTGGAGCTTGCCCACCTTCAGCAAATTGTGTTTGGTATCATCACTTTTTGCAAGAAAGTGTGAGCCTGGATCTAACAACGCTGGGAAACAACCCAAATGGATACCCGCTGTCCATGCTTTAAAATGTTGTGCCCATCAAAACTATATTAGCTTTTCAATAGAATTCCAGGTTTAACACAAAAAAAAACAACATATACAAAGCAACAAGTAATATCCTAGGTAGAAGCCAACTATAGCTCGGGGTGGGGGGGGAGCTAGTGGTTTGTACCACCACAGTTAGGATATTCGTTTGCTTCATCTGGGAGTTCTTTTAAAAATGACTCTAATTCATCATTACCATCTACAAGTAAATATCTGGTTTAAAAACTCCCTTTTAGCTCCTGTGATGATGAGCAAGGCAAGGTCATGGGTAAATTCAGAAAGGGATAACTCACTTCTATAGGCTGGGAGATGGGATGCAGGACTCCTCCAGCCATTGTGTCACCACTCTCATTTTCTCCTAGCTAGTTGTCTGACCCTATCATGAATTGCTGCAGCCCACCAACTAAGGAAGACTGGCTACAGCTCTGGGCAAAAGTAAAGGGCAGCTGTTACATCCTCCCAAAGTTAGTAAGAAAGTTCTGCCAGGTAATGCATCTTCAATAGCAGAGGTTGCAGTCTCCCAACTCTTTATCAAATCAAATGTCACAGCCTTTATTGGTATATATCAAGTTATTCATACAGACAGTAAGCAAGTATAGAGCTAACAAGGATAAATATCAGCAGTTAAACAATTTTTAATCGGTCCTTGATAACCAAACTCAGTCTATTTCTGAGCTTAATTCACAGTGCCACTGTTTTTCATCTTTAAAGCTCTTAACAGCTTAGATCCAAAACTTCCACAAGTATATTTCTGCACCTGCTCCAAAGTCATCTGTTGATGCTGCTACAGTAACCCACTTTGTCACAGGTATATTTGGAAGGGACCTCTGGGAAACCTTTCTTGACAGCCACCTATACATTGAGGAACTCTTTAATTCAGACTCTTCTTCATGGCATCTCACTACAAAATGTGCAGCATCTTTTACAAACATACCTATTCTTGAAAGCCTCCAAATAGGATTTTATGTCCCCTCTGGGTTCTATCCTGTGTTAAATTGTGTACTCAAAGACATTTTAGGGTTTTATGGTTTACATTGTATTTTATGTAAACCCAGGCTTTGTAAGTCACCTTGTGCATGTATTATACATGGACAGGTAGGGTATAAATCACCTGTATAAACAAATAAATAAGAACATAAGAACATAAGAACATAAGAGAAGACAATGTTGGATCAGGCCAGTGACCCATCCAGTCCAACACTCTCACACAGTGGCCAAAAATACCAGGGGCCATCAGGAGGTCCATCAGTGGGGCCAAGACTAGAAGCCCTCCCACTGTCGTTCCCTCCCCCAAGCACCAAGAATACAGTGCATCACTTGCTTCAGACCGAAAGTTCCTATCTAACTTGAACTATCAAAGTCTAGTTATTCTGGCTTTTTGCAGTGATTAGCCAATCCAGTATATCACAACATCATATAAGATTGTTGCAGGTACCAGAAGTCTGTGGCTTGCCTGGTTGGAAAACCCTCAAGACTAGCAGCAGCACTCCAAACCTAAGCTTGCCCCTCAAGAACTATACTGCTCTCTGCTCCCACCAGTAGAATAGAGACCAAGCTATCTCAAGACAAAGCCTAAGCCCTGACATCCTTCACATTTGCATTAATAGAACAGAGTGACAGAGTAACAGAGAGATATTTTGCATGGACAACTCTCTAGATATACAGCATAATAATAGTGCAATTATTTAAAACATGTAAACATTATAGCTTGGGGGTACTTTTGGACCTGGGCCTCCTGTTGGATAAACAAGTGGCAATGGTGGCCAGGGGGGCCTCTCATCAGCTTTGGCTGGTGAGGAAGCTGCAGCCCTTCCTTGCCACTGAGTTTCATGCCTTGGTACTGATCTAGATTAGAAATGTGTTCTGCGTGGGGCTGCCCTTGAAAACTGTGTGGAAGCTACAGTTAGTACAGAACACTGTGGCCAGAATTTTAACTGGAGTGGGCTGTTGGAACCATATCTAGGGCTGTCAAGCCCCTAGTTGGGGCTACAGATTCCCCACCCCCACTCAGAGCAGCAGCAGCAGGAGGAGAAATTTTAAAAGCCATGCTGTTGGAGGCATCACATTATTTCTGGGAGTTAAAAAGGAAGTGACAATAAGGTAGCTCCAAGAATCCCAGGTAATGCTATGGTTCTGCATCCAGCTTTTTTGCATTCTCTTGGTTGGGTGGATTCCTTGGTATACAGATACTGACAATTCTCTTTCATGTCACTTCAAATGTTCTTTCTATTCCGAATCAGAAGACATAAAAGAACAATCAACAGACTTCAAACAAATCAGTAAAATGAAATTCTGTGAAGTACAAGCAGATTATATCTTTCCATTAGGATTATCTATAGTCATGTTTTTATTTAGCTTTTCTAAACCCAATCTCCTTTTACCCTTTTCTAAAACAATGCAGAGATTAATCAGGTAACATAAGTATTTAGTTACTGTGGAGATACAACCTTTTGCTGCGTTCCATGGTGGGATCTGTGCAGTGCACTTTGCTTTAACTTGGCAGTATTCATTTTAAGCAATATTGCTCCTTAATCAGATTTTACAGTTGCAGCTGGCAATTGTAAGAATATGTTGTCCAAACCAACAATAATCAAAATGGGTTCTGAGTGCTTGGGCAAAGCCGCAGAAAACTGTTTGTGTAAGTGGAGCTGAGCTACAGTTTTGAGGGGGGAAATCTTGAACTTTAGCATTCAATGGCTCAGCTAGAAGGCACACAAATTCTTAGGGAAGGATATCTAAGAATTATTATGATTATTATGTTCCTGATGGGGAACAACTAGGCCAAGACCTCAACCCCAATTAATTACTACATTTTAATTCAGGTTGCAATTCTTCCCAGTTTTAATCAATAATATCTATCAACTAAGTCTAGTGTTTATTAAAGTATTATATGAGCGTCATCAAGGTCTGTGATATATAATTTGTACTGCCACCAAATTCTAGCTTGAATTTGAAGACCAATAACAGGGCCATATCAGCTGCCACTGTGGACCTCCCTATGACTCTGAACCAGACACCATGCTGACTTTTTCGTGCTTGAAAGAGAAAAAAAATTCTTTAAAAGCATGCAATTTTATCTAAACCATGCCATTTCATCTAAAGTAGCCAATCAACCAAGACCCATTTTGCCCCTTTTGGTAAAGAGAAAGTTGACCTTTTACCAACAAATGCAACACCATTCCCTTTTGTTCTCAAAGTATTTCCGCTGATGCTGGAACAAAAGCTTGGTTAATAATTCATAAGATCAGACATCCTGATTCTTGTAATTTCTTCTGACTCATCATGCTAAGAGAACTCATGCATATACATCTGGTGTGACACAACAAGCCTATTGATATCAGACAGAGTATAAAAGTTATGCCTCAGAGATTCACGGCTATAGGCTTTCACAGTTGTTTGCCCTCATTGGCTTTTAACAAGCATAAAAAAGCAAGTTAATGCAAGTGTCAAATAAGGGGCCCTTGTCTATTGTAATTAAGCTCTGTGTAAAGCTTTGTAAAAGGGGCAGAGTGGAAAATGGGGGCTAGCAGCTTGTTTCTTCTCCTCTCCCTATTGCCTGCAGTGATGTGACAATTTCTGTTAAGCTATGAACTCAAAATGGGCTGCAAAAGAGTACAAACTCTCTTGAAGTATTTACACAATGATCCTATAATTCTGTAATTCTAATTCTTACTTATGGAATGTTGACACTTCCTCTGACCCAAATATCTAAATTTCTCCATCCAGACTTTCATAACACCATGTAATTACAAAGAAGGCTTTAGTGTTGTCTAAACTGTATCTTTGGTTCTGAAGCAGCATTTGCATTATCTTCTCAGATTGTATCTTTCTCAAAATCCAGAAAAGCAAGACACTAGGATTTCTTTCAAAAAATATCATGAAGTCTTCTTTTTTAAATACACGGGTATAAAGCAAAATCTCCATTATCAGAACATCTGGAAAAATTGTTCACAGTATGCCCCCTCACTCCTCATTCAATTTATTTTCAGCTTAATGTATTTGTGACCATCCTAAATTTGTTTGACAATGTAACAGCCATTTTATTGCACTGGTCTGCCTGATGGTCTCTCTCTTTCTCTTTCTCTCTCAGTTTATTTCAAATTTCTGCCTAATGTCTGCACAGAAGACACATGAGTTGGTTGTAACCTCTCCTGACTTCATTTATTTGGAAGCCACACAGTGTTGTCAGTGTTATTTTGGACTTTTCTGTGGCTTTAAACTGGGGAAGTATGAATCTGAAAGCCTTGCTGGCTCATTCCACCTTAGCCAAACAGTAAAAAAAAAAAAATGCATCACCCCAAATAGTCTTTTATGAGCTGTTTTGTTTTGTTTCTTAAGAAGAGCCCTGTTAGATCAGACCAGTGGTCCATCTAGTCCAGCATCCTGCCTCACACAGTGGCCAGCCAGTTCCTCTAGGAGGGCCAACAGCAGGGCATAGAGGCTGAGGCTTTCCCCAGATGATGCCTCATGGCACTGGGATTCAGAAAATGACTGCCTCTAAATGTGGAAGTTTTCTTTAGTCACCACGGCTAGTAGCCACTGAAAGACCTATCTTCGATGAATCTTTTAAAGCTGTCTATGCCTATGAACATTACTACATCCTCTGGCCACAAATCTCACATTTTAACCACTTGCTGTGTAAAGAAGTATTTCTTTTTGTCCATCCTGAATCTACTGCCCATCAACTTCCTTTGATGCCCTTGAGTTCTAGTATTTTGGGAGAGGGGAAAAAAACTACTCTGTCAACTCTCTCCACCCCATGCATCATTTTATAAACCTCTATTAAGTCCCCCCCTTACTTATCTCTTTTCTAAACTGAAAAGTCCTAGACTCTTCAGCCTTTCCTCATAGGGAAGGTGCTCCAACCTCATAGTCATCTTGGTTGCCTCTTCTGTACTTTTTACAGCTATGCAGAACTGTACATAGTTTTCCAAATGAGGCCGCACCATAGATCTGTACAGGGGCGTTATAAGATTGACTGTTTTATGTTCAATCCCTTTCTTAATAATCCCTAACATAGTTTGGCTTTTTCACCGCTGAAGCGGTGACTAGGTTGATATTTTCATTGAGCTATCTACTATGACCCCAAGATCTTTTCCCCTTTCAGTCTCAACAAGTTCAGACCTCATTCGCCTATATTTGAAGTAGGGATTTTTGTCCTAATGTGCATCACTTTACGCTTCTTATCTTGATATAACAAAATAAAAGTTCTGTCTAAATTGTATTAGTTTACACACCTATTTTATTCAGCACTGCCTATACCACTTGGTTACAGCCTTTCTAGAAAAGGCTATTATACCCCCCATATAACTGAAGGTAGGTGGCAGCAATTGAGAAATGTCCTTGCTAACAGTTGCATAATAGGATGCTATGTAGACAGGCCAAGCAGGAAAACAGAGCTTACTTGGTCAGTTACCAACCAATGAAAGCAGCCAAGGGGCCCAGTCCCAGTTGCAGCTTCTGCCAATGAGGAAGAGAGTCTTCCTCCCTCATCCCACCTCCCTACCCAGCTTTTACAATGAGGAAGGGAGTTTCATTCCCTCCTCTGGCTTTCCCTTTGCAATTTGCTTTCTGCACAAAGCAGTTGCTCCTGCATGCTCTGAAGCACATGACACAGTCCGTTTTTCACTTTAGCCCACTAGCTCATGCCAGCCCCCAATTCCTCTCATCAGTAATACATAAAAGTTTTTGGCTTCATTTTTACAGGGGGGAGTGGGTTCAAAAGAAATAGAGGGAATGAATGGTGGCAGCAGCCTTTCACAAGTGAACTTGTGACTATTTTATGGAGTGTGTGGGCACCCATGCAGCTGGTTTTGGCCCTTGACAATGGTTGGGGGGGGGGGGAAGAGCTCTGCACCACAAGCCCACAATGGATTGGGGGGTCACAGCATTTTAAAATCACTGGTTGTGATGGTGGTGATGAATTGGTTCTGGCCACAATTTTGCCTTCTCTTTTAGCTGGGGTCAGTGAGCATGGGGGGGGGGGGAATCACTGACTGTAGGGAGCAGCCCCCCCCACTTGCCTTCCTACCTGCACAAAGCAAAAAGCCACCCTTTCCCTGCATGCCAGGCAGGCTGTAGCTACTAAGGATGTGTGTGTGTTTGTGTGCGCTCATTAGGGCTGCCAACTCCATGCTGGGAAACGGAGCCTGGGGAAGGTGGAAGAGGGGTGTTAATTGGGTTTAATGCCACCATCTATCCTCTGAAGTACCCATTTTCTCAAAGGGACAAGATTAGTGTAGTCTATAGTTCACTTGTAATTCTGGGAGATCACCAGGCCCCACCTGGAGACTGGCAACCTGATTGTGTTCCAGTTTGTGTGCCTGTAGCTATCCTTTCCTATAACAAGTTACATGGAGCCAAACCAGAGCAGGGCTTGGGGTGTGTGTGAGAGAGAGTTCAATGGAAGATGATGTTGAGAATCAAACGAGCCATCCATCCAAGAAAATATACACTCTTCTGTGAGTTCTGTGATCACAGCCTCATTTCATGCTCAAAGGAAGAAACAGACACTTTTATGGTGAAACATTGGTGGTGGGGATTCCCATTTGGCACACAGCAACCCAGGAAAGTGGAAGGGGGACAAATAAGGGGGGATTTTTGTGCATTTACAAGAATCTGCCCATCATGTACAAATAAAGGAAGAAGGTATCTGGTTTTAAACACCCCCCCCCCCAATATTATCACTACCCTTCTTTGTAGAATGACCCCTTGTAGAGACTTTACACTACATCAAATCTCATTCACTGAGTCCCGCATCCCTAAATACAGTTGTGGCTTTGCAGTTATTGCTGACAGTTCCTGTTTCAATTGCATCAGCTGAAAGGAGCTTCAGGAAGCTGAATTAATCAAGAACTATCTCAGGTCACAAATGTCCCAAGATTGGCAGAATGCTTTAGCAGCCTTGCAAATTGAATCATGTGAAGCACAATATGTAGATTTTGATACTGAGACTGATTGATTGATTGATTGATTGATTGCATTTATATCCTGATTCCTGCTCATCCCATAAACGGGCTCATGGCGGGTTACAACATTTCAATAAATACAATAAAATTTAAAACACATTAAAAACATATAAAATCAATAATCATAGCTTGCCGTAGGGAGAATCCAGCCCACTGATGTAGATAAATATGGCCAGTTATCAGTGGGTGGGAGACAGCAACCTTGGGGGTGGGGGGGAAATGTGGACGCCCACTACCTCAGCCAAAAACCTGGTAGAACAGCTCCGTCTTGCAGGCCCTGAGAAATTGAATAAGATCCTGCAGGGCCCTGATTTCAGTAGGGAGCCTGTTCCACCAGGTGAGGGCCAGGGTAGAAAAAGCCCTAGGCAAGGCTAGGCAGACATCCCTTGGGCCAGAGAACACCAGGAGATGTTGACTATCAGAGTGTAATGCTCTTTGAGGCGTATATGGGAAGAGGTGGTCCCTTAGGTATGTTGGTCCCAGGCTGTATAAGGCTTTGAAGGTGATTACCAATGCCTTGAAGTGGATCCAGTACTCAACCAGCAACCAATGCAGCTGACAAAGCAAATGCCGAATGTGAGCTCGCACAGGTGCCGCACTGCAGTAGGCGCACTGCCACATTTTGTGCCAGTTGTAATTTCTGGATCAGCTTCAGGGGTAAGCCTGCATAGAGTGAGTTGCAGTAATCAAACCTGGAAGTGACCATTGCATGGGACACTGTAGCTAAGTCCTGGGTGGAGAGATAGGGCTTCAGTAGCCTTGATCGGCCTAAGATGGAAGAATCCAGATCTGGCAACTGCAGCAACCTGTGCCTCCATAGATAATGAGGTATCCAGTGTTACTGCCAGTTTCCTCACTGACTGGGCTGACAGCAAAGGTGCCCCTTCAAGGGTGGGAAGCCTGGTGCACACCTCCATACCCCAAGATCCAGGTACAGGATCTCCATCTTCGATGGATTTTACTTCAATCAACTCTGCCGCAACCCATCCAGCCAGAGCATCCAAAGCCTCAGCCAGATTTCCAGGAACAGAGGAGAGGTGACCATTCATTAACAGATAGTATAACAGCATACTGATGGCAACCCAGCCCATAACTCTGGGCTAACTGGGCGAGGGGGCGCATACAGATGTTAAATAACATTGGCGAGAGGATCACCTCCTGCAGCACTCCACATTCTAGTAGGTACCGTGGGAAGACTCTCTCGCCCAGGGCTACCCTCTGTCCCCGACCATGGAGAAAGGAGGAAAACCATTTCAAGGCAGTCCCCTGAACTCCTACATCAGTGAGGCGGTGGGTCAAAAGATCATAATTGACCATATAAAATGCTGCCGTTAAATCTAATAACAGCAATGCTGACCCACCTCGATCCAGATGTCTATGGAGGTCATCTGAAAGGGCGACCAGAGCCATCTCTGTCCCATGGCCAGGATAGAAGCCGAACTGGAAAGGATCAAGGATAGAAGTGTCATCCAGGAAGGCCTGAAGTTTTTCGGCAACTGCTCTCTCAACCACCTTACCCAGGAACTATCAGTTCAACACTGGGCAGTAGTTGGTCAGGACTGTTGGGTCCAATTATGGCTTTTTCAAGAGCAGGCAAACTAAAGCCTCTGGAAAGGGTAGAGAGGTACCCAGTAGAGAGGGACAAATTGATGACTTCTTTCAGAGGGGCCCAAATGCTCTCCCCACAAGATTTCACTAGCCAGGAAGGGCATGGGTCAAGGAGGCAAGTAGTAGGCCTCACCACTGCCAGGATCCTGTCAACTTCCTCCCAGGTAAGTCGATTGAAGTGGTCCAGTAGCAGACCAAAATACGGACAAGGGGCTTCCAGTTCCTTTACTGTCTCAATTGTGGCCAGGAGGTCCTGGTGGAGTGTCATGATCTTATCTGCAAAATAGCTTGCAAATGCCTCGCAGCCAACAGCCAATTCCCTACTATTTGTTCTGCCCTGAGGCAGAGTCATAATAGACCAAATAACTAAATAATTGGACTGAAGGCGAGTTTGCAGACGCAATGGAGGCTCCGTAGAAATCCTTCTTTGCAGCCTTAACTGCCATCTCATAGGCCTTCATAAGCATCCTATAAGATTTTCATGACACTTCGTCATGAGCACACTGCCACCTTCGCTCTAGCCGTCTTAACTCCTGCTTCATCCTCCGCATCCTTCACCATTTTGCTGTTGAAAAAACAAGGTTGATTATGCTTTAGAGCCAACATGGTGTAGTAGTTAAGAGCAGAGGACTCTAATGGGGGAACCAGGTTTGATTCACAACTCCACCACATGAAGCCTGCTTGGTGACCTCGAGCCAGGTCTCTCAGAACTCTCAGCTCCACCTGCCTCACAAGGTGTATCTTGTGGGGAGAGGAAAGGAACCCAATTGTAAGCCTCTTTGAGACTCCTTAGGGTAGAGAAAAGCAGGCTATAAAAACCTATTCTTCTTCATCTTCTACATGCACTTAGAGATGTAACTTTCTAGAAAATGTCCAGGCCTTCACATTTCTACATGCACCACTGCCTGGAAACTCAAAAGGATTTGGCTTTTGATTAGTTAGTTTTGATTTGCAAACATTATATGCAATTCATGTTTAATGGCATATTGTTATGGATTCATTATACCAATGTTACATCTAGGATATATTGTTTTATACAAAGTAATAAAAGGTAATCAAGAAAGCAATATTTTGTATGATTTCTCTTAACCAAAGTAAGCAAATTGAAATGGAAAAGGGAGGGGTTAATGAAGAAAAGGTGTAGCCAAAGGGGAGGAGCCAATTGGAAGGGGTGTGGCTAGAGGAGAAAAGGGCTCTACCAAAGGGAAAAGGGGGCCCAGTTGTAGGGTTTTTGGGTTGAAGGCCGACAAAAACCTGTAACCAGCTCTGTATGCAGAGTTACTCCAGTCTAAGCTTATTGATTGCAATGTAATGTAGACTGGAGTAACTTTGCATGGAATTGCACTGTACATAGCTAAATGGACTTAGACTTTTTACTTTTACGTAAATGCAACCAGGAGCTTAAAGAGAGTAAAAAGGTGAGAGAAATACATGGAACTCTCATTTATATTTGAAAGAGAACCACTGACCCAGGATCTCATATAATTCTCTCAATATCTCTAATGTAAGAACAGCAGCTTCCCCTTTTCCTCCAATACGCCCACCTGTGTATTGTTGTGGTTATTGTAGGTTATTGTGGTTACTGTAGGAAAAAAATATAGGCAACCTGTTATCCATACATAAAGGGAGCAAAGGGTGGGAAATAATTTTAAAATAAAACCATAATATGTGGACAATATGAGCTAAACTCTGCCTACACCTACACCTTACAAGAGTGCTAAGAGATCTGCAAATGGAACTTCAAGCTAGGCTCTAATTCCTGAGGTGAGTCAAGTTGGAAATGGGGGGGATGTTTCAGGCAGTGCAGTACACTGATATAAAGAATGGAGGGACCAGGATTACCTACCCTTACCTGTATGCTCCTGTTTAATTAATTAATTAATGTTATTTATAGTCCGCCTTTCTCTCTGACATAGGAGAAGGTAAAGAAAAAGAAGAGATAGGATTTATACCCTGCCCTTCAGTACCTGAATGAGTCTCAGAGTGGTTTACAATCACCTTCCCTTCCCCTCCCCACAACAGACATCCTATGAGGTAGGTGGGGCTGAGAGAACTCTCTTGAGAACTGCCCTTGAGAGAACAGCTCTGACAGAACTTGTGACTGACCCAAGGTCACAACAGCACCAGCATGTGGAGGAGTGGGGAATCAAACCAGGTTCTCCCAGATTAGAGTTTGCACTCTTAACCACTACTCCAAACTGGAGGAGGAGGAGGAGGAGAAGAAGAGTTGGTTCTTACACCCTGCCCTTCACTACCCGAAGGAGTCTCAGAGTGGCTTACAATCTCCTTCTCTTCCTCTCCCCACAACAGTCACCCTGTGATGTAGGTAGGGCTGAAAGAGTTCTGAGAGAACTGTGACTGAACCAAGGTCACCCAGCTGGCTTCATATGGAGGAGTGGGGAATCGAACCCAGTTCTCCAGATTAGAGTCTGCTGCTTTTAGCCACTACTGCAAACTGAAGGCAGATTACATTGTGTAAGTCAAATACAATCAAATCTGAAAACAAACAGTAATCTAAAACAGAGCTGAAACAAAGCATGAACATTTAAACACTTAAATTTAAGATTAGACCTGTCCACATCCAACTTGAGAATCCTAGAAAAGGAAGAAAATCTCACACACCAATTCACAATTCCTAGTGCCTAATTGTGTAAGCAATGTGCCTATAAAATGAGGACATCGTACATGCCCTTCCTTGGTATGGGACCTGAAAGTAGAATTCCTTTCAGTATATTCCAGAATAGTGACAACGGTATTTAATTACTGGCTGAAGATTAAGCAAAATGACAAAATATAGACTTTTAAGAAAAATGTGTTTGATGGAGGAAATGGACAGCTCAGGGTCTTCTTGACATTCTAATTTTGGTGAATTAATTTATTTGGCTTTCATATTTCCTGTTTTTGAGATGAGGCTACAAGATCAGAATTAAAGACAGGGGCTTGCATCCAAAAAATCATTTTGTAGGCACAAGGATGTTGGTCCATGATGTATAATTTTCCTAAATTTCTATTTCAGGTTGCTGGGGATAGGGGGATTGGAAAATTTTACAGTATGGGTGTAAGTCTTTGCACCTGTGGAAATGTGAGTATGGATCCAAACAAAAGATTCATGGTGTAACTAGGGAGACGAAATTTGAAATAAAACAAATATTCAGCTGTCATTTTGGAATACTAAACTGAAATACTCATGTTTGTGAATTTTATCTAATTTTATAAGACAAATCACACTAAGAAGTACATTTATGTTGTCAAGGTTTCAGCAACTGATTTGGAGTACAGGTGGCTATAGCTTCCTTATGCCAACAGCAAGTGTACTTGTGAGAGTGGTCAAGTTGAGGGTTTGAGACATTATTTTTCTATCATTCAATAAATTAGTGAAAAGTGTTGCTCCTCTTTTGAGAGAGGAAGTCCACTCAGCCTATCTAAGGTAGCAGTTTTATATCTTTGCTGTATGCTTATTAGAAATACTATAGATTGCCAATGTGATGTAAATTCTTTATACACACACACTAAGAATAAGGCCCATTGTGGAAATAAATACAATGGGCCCTAGAAAGAGGCTCTGGGTGGGTGCCCCAACCTTGAAAACTCTGTGTCAATTTCCTGTGGTGACCTCAGCAGGGTATAACAACAGGGTATAACAGCAGGGTATAACAATCCACCGTTTTCTCCAGGGGAACTGTTCTCTACCATCTGAAAAGCAATTGTAATTCTGAGTGATCTCCAGCCCTCACGTGGAGATTGGCAACAATGGTTCCCCAGGAGGCACTGTACCTATCTGAGGTCCCACCCCTCCCCAAACCCCACCCTCTCTAGGTTCCATCCCCCAAATCTCTGAGAATTTCCCAACCTGGAGTTGGCAATACTATCTCCTTCCCAGCCAACCATCAACCTACCTTTATCTGTCCCTCTGACTTAACTTTCCATCTCCTCCCCCCTCCCTGCAGAATTTAAATTGGAAAAGTACAGTCTTTCTCTGCAGTGTGGACCAAAGAAGCTCACATCATTCTCCTCTGCCCGTTTTGATCTATACAATAATCCCATGAGGTAGGTTAGGCTGAAAATCTGTGACTGGTCTGAAATCACCCACTCAGCTTCCACAGCAAGAACTTGGGTCTGGCAGACCCTGCTCTGAAGTTCTAACTGCTATGTCACACTGGCTGCCATAGGGGGCCACCTCAGCAGAGTATAATGACACAGAGTCCATCATTTTCTCCAGGAGAATTGATCTCTGCCATCTGGAGAACAATTGTAATTCTGATTAATCGCCAGCCCTCACCAGGAGACTGGCAACAATGGTTCTCCAGGAGGAAAAATACAGTCTTTCTCTGCAATGGGGACCAAAGCAGCTTACATCATTCTCCTCTCCCCCTTTTGATCTGCACAATTATCAACCCTGTGAGGTAGGTTAGGCTGAATGTCTGTGACTGGTCCAAAATTGGTCAGCTTCCACAGCAATAACTTGGGTCTGACAGACTCTGCTCTGAAGTGCTAACTGCCATGTCATGCTGGCTGTCATAGGGGGCCACCTCAGCAGAGCATAAGGATACAGAGTCAAACCTCTAGGGCCTCCAAAATATTTTTCCTTTGAAAAGCTGCCAAAGAATGCATATCTTATGAAATCATATCTTCACTAGGGGGAGGAAGTCTTATTTTTGGACTATCATTTGTATTAATGATATTTGTTTCCCATGTCATTGTCATTATTTGCTTTCTCATTAGCAATACCACTGGAATTAATAACAGCAGGGAAATGCCAATGAACCTGAAGTCATCATTACATCTATTTCATTTAAGGCATAAGGGCAAGTTCTTTTGTAAGGAAAACTATAAAGCTCTAAGGATGACACTGAGGCTGCATCAGTCAAATTGGTTAGAACTCCAGATTGAGTGGGAAACCAAAGTAGCAAGCAAGTGGGGGGGGGGGAAGCAAATGTTTCTAGCCTATATTTCCACCCCTACTACAGAGAGCTCAAGGTAGCTCACAAAAATAACAAAGCAGTGAAAGCAAATTAAAGAAATCCAATATTATCAAAGGCAATGGCAATTCAAAACAGACTTTAGCCACCACTAAGATCCTCTTATAAAGTACAGTCTTTCAGGCTTCTCTGAAAGCAGGGGGAGTGGAAACGTTCTTAACCTCCAAGGTAGTCTTATAATAGTTAGTAATATTAGTAGATGGGATGTAACTGGCAAACAGGTTCATATATGGAAAAATGCCACCCTCATGGTATCTGGGTTCCAGGTCAGTAAGAATCAGCTCCTTAAACTGAGCTTCAAAACCAACAGATAGCCACATAGCTGTCTCAAGACTGGTACAGCATGCTCCAGTCAGCTCACTCAAGCCAAAAGTCAGCTGTCATATTTTGTTCTGAATTTTTTTTAAGGACAACCCCCCAAACAGCATGCTACAGTACTCAAGAGGCTACTGTAATCTCAAGGCTTGTTTACAGTACAACCCTCCTATATCTAAAAATGAAATCAGCAGCACATGGTTGTAAGGGTGCTCCATGTCATTGTCATTTATTACCTGCCTTTGTCAATTTGCAATATCTGCCAGTAGGACCATATGTTCTTGAGTCACTACTGGAAACGCTATACAGTTTTAACGGCTGCTGCAGTTGCTTCAGCCAACCCTACAGGGGCTTATGACCTCCAGCATTTGCCCAACATAGCTGCCCTTTGGTGCCAGCCAAAAGACATTAAATGGAAACATCTGGAGTGAAGCAAAACAGAAAATGGTACTCTGCCCAACAAAAGGCTACATGAACACTGCTATGCAATGAAGACTACATATAGTAGGCTCCAGCATGAAAACACACACGTAGTTCAGCATGTATTACTTCAATGTTGGATACAGTTCTCTCCACTCATCGCAGGAACCTCTTAGATACATACAGACTGTCCAAGTTCCTATGTGCAGATTGTGTTTTCTGGGCTGGAGGTGCATGAAACAGACAATAAGATCCTCTGAATGAGCATAAGTGAGACGATGGGCAACTTTTGCTTTGAAGCCATGGAGTGAATGAGTGAGCCCCCAACACTCTCATTTCCTCAAATAGTGTGTGCTCTGCTGGAGTACTTATCTAAACCTTCTTAATTACTAAAAGCTTGAATTTTGATCCTTCATAAATACTGCCTAAAATCAATTCGTTGTCAGGCAACAGCTGTGGCATTCATCATGGCTCGTTCCCTGGAAAATGGGTAATTCTAAAATATGCTAATAGCCTCATCTTTTTCAATAGGAAGATTTAGTAATCAACATTTTAATTTGCCATATATATGTAATTATATAATTATATAATATAATATATGGCTATATAATACGCGTGCATTTAAGACAGGTTAGCCTGACAAGAGCATCACTTTTGATCCAGCTGAAGGAGGCAAGAAGATTGTATATCCTCGTTAATACCATAATTGGCATCTGGAATCTGTTCAAAAAAATTCTGATTTACTTTGTAACAGAGGATTACGGCTGCATTTGGAGTTCTTAATGGTCTGCAGAAGCTTGTGAAATTCAAATGTAAGAACTGTCAGTTAAACATTTCATGAAAAGTCCTACCTTATGCTAATCCACAGAAACATGAGCAAGTGCTAGAGGGGATGAAAACCCACAATATGTTTTGGTAGCTAACCACTTAGGGAAACATTAACATTCTTGGGCAGGGGCGATTGGTGAGCTACTGAAGTAACTTAGGAGCTATCAGGATTCAGTTTTGAACAGATTTCCAATGAAGTTAAAAAAAGTAGTCAGAAGCCTTGAGTATTTATGAATTATTAATGCTGCCTTTCTCGGTTTTTCTTTTCTTTCTTTCATTTTTTTTAAAGGTTTGGCTTTTGTGTGCATGCTCAGCTGAGTAGTTCAATAGAATGATAGAGACATGAATAGATATGCTAACTAGCATGAGGGCTAACCTTTAAAGTTCGTTAAAGCTGCCAGAGAGCTTTCACTGAAATATTTGTAATTTTTTATCTGAGCTGGAATATATAAATATTATTTGTACACCTGGCACTGGCAGTGGTGGTGGGGGGACTCCCAAGGAATCAGCTTTTAAGACTGAACAGGGGGGAAAAAACCCTGCCAGAAATAGGAAGGGTGTCAATTTTACAGTCTCGCATTTACAGGCCTTGTCACCACAATATATTCATGTTGTGCCAGTTACCACTCTCAATTCTCATTACAGTCATTGTCATCCAAACATGGTGACGGAATCTGAATCTCTCCTACATGCTCTCCATGGAATGCAGCAGAATTGGGAAGTAAATAGAGAGGTAGAAGAAAGGGAAAGAAGAAGTCTTGCGTCAGTGTGTGGGCTGCTGAAAGGACAAGAGTGATCTCAAATTCAGCCTAAAGATTAAAGATAGCTAATGCATTTTGGACCAATTGTTGTAAACAAGAAAAGTACAGCTAATGACTCTGGCTGCGGTCACATGGTCCTTAAATGGGGGAGGAAGGGCTATTTCCTCCTGCATTTAAAGGGGCCATCTACAACAGCCGCAGAAAGTCCTGCGCCGAAGTGGGCTCAAATGTGGGTTCCTCCCACATTTTCCGACCCCGGGGAAATCGACAGTTTTCCCGGGAGTCGCGGGAGGAACCTGCATTTGAGGTATCTGGACAGCCCTCTCTCGCAATCATTGCGAGAGCAGGGCTGTCCAGATGGTCCTGTTGGCCATTCCCCCCCCCTTTTACACTTGGGCAGTCAAGCGCCCAAGTGTAAAAGGGGGGGAACCCCAAACTTACCAGGCAGCTGGTGGGTCCTTTGCTGCCTCTTTTGCCGCTGGTATGGCCGCCTCTTCCGTGACTGCCACCGCCGCTTCTGCCGCCGCCATGGCCGCCTCTTCTGCAGCTACCACTGCCGCTTCTGCCGCCGCTGCCGCCTCTTCCGCCGCGGCCACCTCTTCTGCGGCCGCCACCGCTGCTTCTGCCTCCGCAGGGGTTGGGATGTGTAGGTAGAAAAATGTGGCCCCTTTAAATCCGGGAGTGCTCCCGGATTTAAAGGGGCCGTGTGACTGCAGCCTTTGTGGTACTAGTTGGACCTTCTCTCAGTGAATAAGCCTGCTCTTAAAGGTGTTTTCTGGCATGCCAAAAAACAACAAAGCACAATTCTTCTGTTCATGTTCTATTAGAAAGGCAGCAGTTTGCCTTCTCTAACACTATCTGTATCTGATACCCTGATACCTCATCCTAGGTTGCTTCCACACTAGCCCTTTAATTTGATATTGCCATCATCCAGTCATTATTAGCACCTTTCAGTTTTTATCTGTGATTAAGATCTGAATTAAATCCTGTTTTAATATATTTTATCTTTTAATGTGAGTTGCCCTGAGCTTGCTTCGGCGGGGAGGGCAGGATATAAATCCAATAAATAAATAAAAATTCTGCAGAGAATTCACATGGTGTCATTGTCAAATTATTGCAGACCAATGTTTTTCTATTTTTTCTATTTTATTTATTTGTTTATTTAAATATTTACTAGTTGTCTTTCCACCCAGTGGTCCTCAAGGTGGATTAAAACAGATCTAGCTATCAGAGCATTTCCTTATGAGTGTCTATGCCACAATCATATCTGAATACAGATGAATATGTTCTAGATACTCAGTCCCTCCAGTAATATACAGAGCTGTTTAGCCATTAACTCTTTCTTTTTAAAGACCTAATTTGTGGTGGTTTTTCTGAATTTTAATGGATTTACCAAAGCACTATTAATTCATCTGCTGGATGTATCCTGTGAAGATATCTGGTGATGTCCTAGTTTCCTTCATGGACTGTCCACTCCCCTATGGACAAGCCATTGCTGGACCTATCCTCCATAAATCTAATATTCTTTTAAAGCCATTCATGCTAGTGCCAGAACTAAAGAAGCAGTTGTTTGGACTGCAGCTGCTATTGATTAGTGAGGCGGGTGAAAGAGAAATGGCATTACATGCCCAGGTAGCCATTCCAAAAGCTTTTAAGTACTTGCTTATGTGTTTCTGTTCCACTGATAACAAGTAAGTGATGTCCTAAAATACATTAAACTAGAAATAGTTTCAGCCACAGAAATAAATACAAATATTTGGCACATATACAGATCTTTCCAGTGAAAGATCTCAAGAAATTTAATCCTCAAATAATTTAATCTAGAACAGTATTTGAACAGGATTACTACAGTGTATTAAAACTGATTTTAACAGTTAGTCCCTATCCCAAAGTCAAACGTCTTCATGAGCAAGTCCCATTCATCCTATTAGGGCTTACTTGCAAGAAAGTATTCATTTTTTCTTTCTATTTAATAGAAACACAAATAGATGATACAAAAGACTTCTAATTTGAAGTCTCCATTCCACAAAGAATGTGATATTGTTAGGGATGTTGTTGCTGCTCAGATATTACTATGGAAATCACAGAATGCTGTTAGCAATTTTAGACTAAAGAGACCAGTATGGCAGGCAGCTGTTTTCCTATCAAAATGCATTGTACACAATGCGCTAGAGACCAGGTCAATGTAAGATAGGCTCTGGACATCTCACAGAGGTGGATAAGTAGACCCCTAACACAGTTTGGAAATCTGATTTCTTGCTGCCTACACCTGCATTCAGAGTGCGGCTGCTAGGTTTGTCTGAACATGCCCACCCCTTTCCCTGGTAAGATTTGTGAGCCATATTTGAAAAATACAAAAAAAAAATTGCCAGATTTGTAACAAGTGCTTTTGACTCTTCTATCTACCATATGAGATTCCCCCCCACACACCATTTGTTGTGTGCTATATAATTAATACTGTACCTACAGTTCAGTCATAAGCAGTTACACCCTTGTAACCCATTGACTTCAATGGGTTTAGAAGGCTGTAATTCTGATGACTGCACTATTATATTTGAAACTTGTAGAGGTAGTAGCATGCTTAGATAAAAACTAATGATTTGTGCAAGAGAGAAACAAACATAAAATGGGTGTTTCTGACTCAAAATAGGACTGCAAAATTTTACAGCAGCCCTAATTCACAGAGGTCCCCAAATTAGAAAAAGTGTTTTAAAATGAACGTCAATGACTGTATAACATGCCCAATAAGTTCATCAGCAGAAACTGTATTACAGCCTGGCAAACTGTTCAAGAGTAGGGGGGGGTTTCCAATAATTTATACAATTTCAGTGTCTACATTAGCTTTTTCACACTCATTTTACATAAGGCAACAAGGAACTGAAAGTACAGAGATTAATTTAGGTAACAATTACCACAATTCACAATTGCATTAGCACCTATTAAGCTTCATTGTTCTGTGGAAATTTTAATGATATATTCCTGAGTGAATAAAAGCAGAAGATGATTAGAAGTAAAATTGTTTCTATGTGTGCTGACAGGGCTGCTGAGCATAATAACACATTTCTGAGGCGACCTGTTTGGAGTTTACTCCATAATTTTATGTAAATTCTGAATAACTTCATTTTTTTCAGGTTAAATGCTGATGTGTTATTTTAATACATGGGGATTACTAATGGACATATATTGCCATTGATGGAGCTAGTGTCACATAAGAGGCCTGAAAATTTCAAAATGATATTTACTTCTTCATTGTTTCCCCACCCCCTTGCTCAACATCAATCTTGAACCAGCTGTAGTGCTGACATTTTTAGTGGCTGCAGTCTAAGTACAGAACCAAGCCTAATACATAACCAAGCCTTTTCAAGAATAAAGGTTCTTGAGTTTGTCCTTTTTAAAACTTTAAAAAAAAAAAAAACCCAACCCTCAATTATTGCAGAGTGGTTTTTAGCAGTTTGGTATATTAGTGCATGCAATATTAAAGAATGGTAAGATTTTTCAAAAATCGAAGCAAAAAGCAAGAAATAAAACACTGTGCAGACATATCCCTGCAATTAAAAGCTGTTCAAAACTGCACCATTTTGTAAATACTGACAATGCAAAGCTTGCCCTCAGATGAAATGGTGTTCAGACTGTGACTTCAGCCACTTTTAAATGTGAGGTATAACACTGCTTGCCTCTTACAGGAGGAGAAAATTGATCTGGCTTGCATAACTGATAAATGGTTGGAAGAAGAGGATGTGGAAGAAAACTGTGAGGTTATACAGTCCTCCACCAACCCCTCACAGATGGCTGGGGAGGAGTGGCTATTATCCTCTGTGATTCCTTCAATGTCCACAGTCTTCCAGTACAAACTACAACTGGGACTGCACTATATGCTCCTTACTTTAAAAGACTAAAGGATGGATAGATAGGGCATTCTGTTTGTTTATGGACTGCCTAACAATGGGCACCCTCTCTGAGTTAGCAGAGGTGCTCACTAGGTACTTTTCTGGTGTAGTCAGCATCCCAAATATATTTGGGGATTTTTTGGGAAATTTTTGGGAATTTTTGGGACCGATTTTTTGGGAAACCAAAAAAATGGTCCCAAAAATTCCAGAAATATTCGGGATTTTCCTGGACAATTGGGAGCCAGCAGGCTCCTGAGGACAGTTTTTCCTTTCCTTTTCTGTGTTTAAGGGGGTTTCTAAGGGCTTCTGGGGCTGCTTTTGTCAACTTCAAATGTGTATTGTCAGTGTCAAGAGCCCCACCCCCGCCCCTGTTGCTTTGTGTCCTTTTCACTTTTTTTTGCACAGGGCTTGCAAAATCCCCCCCCCCCCCCCCATGCTTGGATTTGTAGTGACTCTGTGGTTTGACATCAGTCCTGTTGAGCTTGCACTGCCACAGTGGCACAGGTTTTGCTGGGCATTCTAAACATTGCCATTGGTTCTTCTGGGTTTGAAAAAATACCCCCCTTCAGTTTCTGCTGCAGAGATTATCTGGTTTGACATCAGTCCTGTTGGGTTTCCACTGCCACAGTGGCACTGAGCATTCTGTACATTGCAATTGGTTCTGCTGGGCTTACAAAAATGCCCCCGAACCTTCAGTTTTTATTGTAGAGATTCTCTGGTTTGATTTTGGTTCTGTTTGGCTTGGCACATTGACTTGTGATTCAACGGGGACTACTGGGTTCTGCAATGGTTCTGTTGGACCTGCTGTTGGTTCTCAGTGACTGCTACTTGCAGGCATGGGGGGGGGGGTTGTCCTGGACCTTGTAAATTTCCCTCCCCCACTCTATAGTAAATAATGGAGAATGGCTGAGGGCACCTGGTTTATGGGCTCATAAAACTGGACCCCTTGTTCCAATCAATCTGAAACTTGGGAGTTATTTTTAAAAGACAGGCACCAGCAGCTCTGCTGCAATTTTTGGTGCTTGTACTTTTAAAAACAACACACACACACCCCGGCCACCCAGTTAATTTTCCCACAGGGAATAATGGGCCCCCAAAAGTCAGAAACCCAAAAAAAACAAAAACAAAATCCAAATCCAAATACCGTAATGGTATTTGAAATTCAGGAATATTGGGAATATCAATATTTTTCAAGTCCAATATACCCCCCCCCAAAAAAAAAACCCAAACATTTTTTTCACACTCTTAGCTCTGAAAATGTGGTGCTGAAAATCTTTGAGGTTGAGTTTCTTTGACGGATTCTTGGTGCTCAGAACAAAATTGTGCTTTTTTTTTTTGCCTAGATAACATTTGATAATAACTGATGCTACAACTGTTAATAAGATCAATGTTTGTTTTTGCATGAAGATTATATGGCATATAATGTATGAATGGTTTATGGTGGTGAGAGTGGAAGTAAGGCAGATCTTGAGGGTAATGGGCTAGTAGCAGCTGAGTTCCATCTGGGCTAAATTTGTCTTCCTCTCCTTGCAGGTGCTTAAATCCTGGGGGGGTGCAAGAGCATGAAATGAAGGACAATAGCCAAAATTGCTCTTGGAATGTGGCTCTCACCCTGCAGGTTTGTGTTAGGCACTCTCATCAAACAGGATGAACCCAAGATCTGTGTCCAGAGGTGGCACCCCCAGACTCCAAGGTGCTGTTCAGCCTACCTCTGGCAGCAACAAAGGCCCCAGCCCCGACAGAGTCCACCTTACCTCCAGCAGCAGGGGAGGGGGCTCCCTGGCCCCAGCAGGGCAGGACAGGGGAAGACTGGGTGCCTGAGAGACAGATGATGATGCAAGCCCCAACAAGCAAAGGAAAAATGAGCTGCCAGCAGACATGGCCAGCCGAGAAGGAAGGCCAGGAAAAGCAGGGAGAGAAGGTGGGGCTGCCCAGGAGCTGCAGCTGGGAGAACACACAAAAGGAATGGCTGCTGACTCAGCAACCAGGGAAAGCGGGGCCAGACAGCAGGATGGCCCCACCCCACACTGAGGGTAGAGATGGGGGTGGAGTTTCCAGGAGGCTGAAACAGTCCCATTGGACCCTAGTCAGAAAGTCCCTGCCAGCCCTTTAGAGGGAGGGGAGGGACGGAGGGAGGGGAGGTGTCTATATCCAGGGGGAGATGTAAAGAGGAGGCTTCAGGCAAGCCAGGGAGGAAGACCACAAGACTCTCAGAGGAGAGTTTGGCAAGTCAGAGTGAACACTCAGAGAGCCCATGAGCAGGAGAGAGGGAATATGGTGCTTTCGCCACCCTCCTCCTGCAACATCTGAGGCAAAACCAGCAAGCCTACTGACCAGAAAGCAAGCCCTGGAGGAGCCAGCCCCCTCCCCAACCTAGTCCCAGGGGCACCAGGACTTGGCAATCTGCTTCTTTTGTTTGTTTTTGCTGTTTTCTTGTATCATTCTTACTGTATTTCAGTATTTTCTGTGAGCCATTTCCATTGCCTTTGGGGAGAAAAGTGGTATATAAATGCCATGCATATAATATATATAAGTGTAAAAATGGTGTCAACATGCCATACAAGAAAATATCAAAATGTAAATATCAGCAATAAAATAGGTGAGATGAAAACACTGTCATGGAATTTGCCCCCATGGACAGAAGAAAGAGATGTACAACAGTAGTTAGGAAAATAAAGACCACTTTATTTATTAACTAAAACAATGGCAAGGGCAAGCAGTATGCAGTGGCATGGTCAAGGCCTGGGGTCACCCAAACCCCACCCTTGCCATCATATGGGCAATGCACCTGGCCCCCAGGATGAAGCCCGCTGTAAACGGCTCAAACCCGGGCAGCCCAGCCATGGAATATGCCATGACCATCCCTCACCACAGCTGCACAGCCTGTGTAGAGGCTCCATCAAGGCAATCCAAAAGGCTGTCTGCCCTCCTAATCCCTGGCCGCACAGCCACAGTGATGGTCCTGACAGACCCCTATACCCTCCACTATTTGCCGCACCCCCAAATTCAAGCTGAGAGCACAGACCTCTACAGGGGTGACCCAAATCATTGCCACCCAGATGTATAACTACTACATCGGGTGGAGAGCCAGTGCCCTTTCCAAACAGAAGATGGAGGAGGCCCACTCAGCATAGGCCCCGGCATCCTCTCCATTCAGTCGTGGCCCATCGACTCAGGCCCAACTGAACCCTATGAGAAACAGATCACAGAATGGCAAGGGAATGCACACAACCCTTATAGGCAGATGGCCTCCAACACCCAACATGCTGAACATCAGCTGCGGAATACCCCAGAGCAGCTGTGGTGGAAGCAGCGCCAATCTGAAAAGAGTGAGTCCCAAACTTCCCCCCAGAAAGGCCCAACTTGTCCAAAGCCTGGGTGGTAACTGCCCAAAACTGATGCTTGGTCAGCAGACTCCCATCCGCATGCCTAAACAGGTAACCAGCTTCCCTTCCCCTTAAAGTCAGGTAATGGGACAGGGCCAAAACTGGGCAGAGCTCCCTATCTGAACAGATGCCCAGTTTAATCATGGAGCCCTTATGCTTTTGATCAGTCTTGGAGCTCCGTGTGGTAACCTGTGCCTCATTACCTTGGCAGTGAATGTCCCGCACCTGCAAGGCTTTCCCAGACTGGTCGGTTTTAGATTGTGCTACCAACTCACTTACCCAAAGGGCCCCAAAAAATGCAAGCAAAAAGGCTGCATGGAAAAGGCACGCCTCAAAACCTGAAGTACAAACACCACTCCAGGTTGCTCGCAATCCCTTAAGGACCACCGGGAAAAAGAGTCACCTCTCATCCTTCTGACCGCCGATTTCAGGCAACCAACCCTCCAACATTTTTCTAATTCTGAAGTTGTTGGTGACCTCTTTGAAACCCAATGCTTTGCTGGCAAAGGCCAGAGCAGAAAGATGGCCTCTGATAGAATGGACAGCTAAGCCAGTCTCCTTTAGGGAAACACAGTAGAGGATTAATTGTTCCACAGTGATAGGCCAGACCTTTGGATAATGCTCCTTTGACCTGAAGACATAAAACTGGCAAACTGCTTGCTCATATCCTTTCTGCATGCTAGGGGCCTGCAAGCCTCAGCCCTCCAGCCTGCCAGAGCTTCAAAGGCATTCATGAGGGCAGATAATCGGCCTCTGGCACCAGCTCACAAAACCTTGCCATCTGTTGGCATGGGAGAGTGTCAGCTACCCCATTGTTCACTGCTGACACATGCCTAGCAAAGAATAGGATGTTGAGCCAAGGGCATTGCAGTGTGAAGGTGTGGACCAGCCTCATAACTCGTGGCAATTTGGATCTCTCAACTCATCTCCCCACTGCCAAACCGCCACTAAAATGGGAAAAAATTCTAAAAACATGAGGTCCCTAATCAAACCAGCTGCAACCCGTTCTCTGGGCCACTGTTCAGCACACCAGTGGCCCCAAAAATACACGCCAAAACCTTGCAACCTGGCAGCATTGGAGGTGACCTTAAGCTCTGCCTCATGTCATCCCTCCAAAAGGAGACTCCGTTAAAGGAATTGAGGAATTCCTGCCAGATACCAAGATAGGCATGCATATCATTGTTAATGCACACTCTGTGATGTGGGAAATGGAGCCCTATCATAGCATCACAGAGCTGCCAGACAAAGGTCCACCTAGGAGCAACAACCTTTCATGCAAAGTTAAGATGCCCAACCAGCTGCTGCAGCTCCCGCAAGGTAGCCTTCCTCTTTCTAAGAAAAGAACAAAGCCAGACTTGTAAGTCCTTAACCTTGTCCTGGGGCAAGTGAGACGTTTGAGCTACCGTTCTAACTCTACCCCTAAAAAGACCAACTTTGCACTGGGCCTTCAGTTTTTTCATGGGCCAAAGGAACCCCCAGCTCATCAGCCAATTGAGTAAACCCCAACAACAGCTGTGCATACCTACTACACCCCTGGAGACCCACAAAAAGAAAGTCATCTAAATAATGGGCAACCTCCTGAATGCCTGTCTTGACCCACAATACCCAGTCTAGGAATGTACTGAAGCACTCAAACGCAGCACATGACACAGAACATCCCATGGGCAAAGCCCTGTCCATAAATAACTGGCCGTCAAAAGAAAACCCCAAAAATTCAAAATCATCTGGATGCATTGGGAGGAGGCAAAATGCAGACTTAATATCACACTTAGCCAACTCTGCACCATGACCACAGCATTGCACAACACAAACCACCTGGTCAAATGAGGTGTACCTCACCATGCACAGATGATCCAGAATGATATCATTCACCAACTCCCCTCGAGGGTAAAAAAGTTTGCGAGTTAGGCAAAATTCACCAGGTTCCTTTTTAGGCACTATACCCAGAGGTGAAACCCACAAATTCGGGAGTGGTGGTGCAGAAAAGGGGCCCAAAACTCTGCCTTGATTCACTTCCTTAGTAATCTTCCTCCACACCACCGCCTCCATGCCTCTAACAGACTTTAAATTGTGAGCCATAAACGGGGCCCTCAAACCAATAAATGGAATATGAAAACTGGAGCTAAAACCCTCTAACAAATATGTACCATCCTCCCTCTTAGGATACCGCTGAAGCCAGCCCTCAAGAGTCTCAAGTTTAATTGGACTAGGCCCCTTTTCCTGAAGTAGTGAAGGAACTGCCCCCCCCCCAGCACTGACTCCTACATGGATTTCCCCTTGCACAGGCTGTAAAAGAATGGGATCCACCTCACAATGGGCATTCGTGCCTATACAGACACATTTTCCAGCTACAAACCCCTGGGAGCCGAACTCCCAGTTAAGCAAGCGGGGTTGAGCTGCCCATCCCGTGGGCCCACGGGAAACAGAACTGGAACTTCCCTGCGAGTGTTGCACTATATGCCCGCTGTATGAACAGTCCCCTACATTGGGCTATGCCGGAGACATAGTATGCAGCCAGAGATGGGGATGGATCTGATCCCACAGGAGCGCTGGATGCATGGTGGCCCTCATACGGAATTCCTCATCGTATTAGAGCCAAGCTGAGCCAGTAAAGCCAGTATAGGCCTTGTATAGAATATCTAAATACTGGAACAGCAATGCAGCCTTCCAGTGTTGCACCCGTGAGATCACCCCAGCATAAATGAGAAAACCCGGCAACCAATCGGCCCAGGTCTGATCTACCTTTCTCCTCTTCAAAATCTTCTTATCCCTGTCATCCAGCTCATCTTTGTCCTTCTTTTCCATCTCCCCATAAAGAAGGCTAAAGAAATCTACATACTCCCCTATAAAAATCTTTTCCCAGGTTGCAGGTAAAAGATGTTTTCCCAGAGGCTAGAGGAAGTACCTGTTGTGTCAGGTGCTGGACCCCAAGGTCCCCATGGCCAAATAGTGAGCCAGATAGAAGACCTTGGCCAAATAGAAGAGAGCCAGTTTGGTGTAGTGGTTAAGTGCGTGGACTCTAATCTGGGAGAACCGGGTTTGATTCCCCACTCCTCCACTTGCACCTGGCTGGATGACCTTGGGCAAGCCATAGCTCTGCACCAGCTGTTCTCTCAAGGACAGCTTGGGAAAAAGCTCTCTCAGCCCCACCTACCTCACAGGGTGTCTGTTGTGGGGAGGGGAGGGGAAAGGAGTTTGTAAGCCGCTCTGAGACTCTTAAGTGAGTGAAGGGCGGGATATAAATCCAATCTCTTCTTCTTCTTCTTCTAGTGTTCTGTTGGAAAGCAGTATCACCCTTACCACTAGGACCATGTTACTCAACATCAGACACCACGATTGCAGCTGAGTCTCCAACATCCGCACCAGGTGTCTCCGCCTCTATACCAGCACTTTCAACACTTTTACCATTGCTGGACCTAGACTCGATGGAAGACAAACATTTAAGAACCTCCTCCCAAAATTTTTTCCTTTCAGCATGACTCTCCTTATGATGGCCAGACTTAGCTATACCTTCCATGAGTCCTGTTGACCCTGCTCCTTTAGCTTGCTCTAAAGCAGCCAACCTAACCAGAATTTCTTGCCGCTCCCTTGCCTCAACCTCATACGAAGAAGCTCCAGGGGGACCCTTGACCACTTTTCTGGGAACCTTTGGTGCAGGCACCTTGCCTTTCGACTAGCCTTGGTCCTTTCTGCATGCATAATTTTGTAATGTTGTAATTTTAACTTGGGTTTTATGGTTTTATTGTGAACCTTTATGGTGTCTTGTATTGTTAGCCGCCTTGAGCCGGCCTTGCTGGCAAGGCGGGATATAAATTAAATAAAATAAATAAATAAATAAAAATGCCATACCACTGGCTACCACTTTACCTATTGCCAAGCCTAAGCAGCTAAATAATACACCTAAAATGGCCATCATTCAAAAAGGACCTAAAATGGCTGCCACCAGGGGTCCTTTCGTAAAAAAAGAGGTGCAGGAGCTCATTAGCATAACTTATTTGCATATGCCACACCCCCTGACGTCACCGGAAGTGTCATAAGGCCACACATCCCTGACGTCAGGTGTGTCAGAAGGCAAGAAGGGAGGGAGGGGGAAGGAAGGAAAGGAACAGGAAGGAAGGTAAGGTAGGTGTGGGAGAGAGAGAGAAGAAAGAAAAAGGAGGGAGGGAGGGAGGGAGGGAGGGAGGGAGGGAGGGAGGAAGAAGGAAGGGGGGAAGGAGGAAAGAAAGGAACAGTAAGGTAGGTAGGTAGGTAGGTGGGGGAGAGAGAGAAGGAAGGAAGGAAGGGGGGGAGAGGGAGGAAGGAAGGAAGGGAGAGGGGAAGGACAGGGAAAGGAAGGAACAGGAAGGTAGGTAGGTAGGTGGGGAGAGAGAGAGAGAAGGAAGGAAGCAAGGAAGCAAGGAAGGAAGGAAAGAAGGAAGGAAGGGGAAGGGGAAGGGAGGGGGAAAGGAAGGAACAGGAATGTAGGTAGGTAGGTGGGGGGAGAGAGAGAGAAGGAAGGAAGGAAGGAAGGAAGGAAGGGGGGAGAGAGGGCGGAAGGAAGGAAGGAAGGAAGGAAGGGGGGAGAGAGGGCGGAAGGAAGGAAGGAAGGAAGGAAGGAAGGAAGGAAGGAAGGAAGGAAGGAAGGAAGGGAGAGGGGAAGGAAGGGAGAGGGGAAGGACAGGGAAAGGAAGGAACAGGAAGGTAGGTAGGTAGGTGGGGGAGAGAGAGAGAAGAAAGAAAGGAAGGAAGGAAGAAAGGGAGAAAGGAAGGAAGGAAGAAAGGGGGAAAGGAAGGAAGAGGAAGGTAAGTAGGTAGGTGGGGGAGAGAAAAAGAGAAGGAAGGGAGGGAGGGAGGGAGTATTTAGGGGGGGAGGAAAAGAGCTTCCCGGGGCTGCGGCGCTCTGCTGCGGCCCCGGGAGCAGTGGGAGGCGGGAGAGACTGGCCTCTCCTTCACGGGGCCGGCGGAGCGCCGCCGGCCCTGGGAGTATTGAAGGGGGGAGGAGATGACGAGGGAGGGCACAGGTTTAGCAGTTGTTCCCATCTCCGGCCAAGCCGAGCGGCAACTGCCGGGAGGGGCGGGGGCGGTGACTGGAGGTGGTGGCAGCAGCAGCCATGCCGAACTCTCCCCCCCTGGGTCGGAGAACGAGGTCAGGCACATTGCGGCAGCGGCGGCGGCAGCGGGGAGGCTCCGGCTGCCTAATTAAACCAGCCAGGCGAGGCACCAGAAGGTCAGGCCGCCTCACCCTGGCCGCGCTGCCTCGGAAATCAGTCCCAGACTTGCCCACCTCCTCTGCTTGGATGCCGCCCTCGCCTGCAGCACCCCAGACGGCTGCAACGCTACTCGTTGCACGGTGTAACCCCCTGGCCCGCTTCGCTTAGTCCCCTCCGGGCTGCGGGGGGCCGGCTCTGGACCTTGTCCCGTTGGCCCGACACCTGGGTGGGAGGGAGGGAGGGAGGGAGGGAGGGAGGTGAGGTGGGCTGCCTGCGCACCTGTTCCAGCTGCCCCTGCAATGGTGGGTAGACGAAATGACCGACACCACCCCGGCTGAGGCTCGCGGCTGCCTTGCAGCCCCGAGGGGGGGAGCGCCTTGCAGCCCCAAGGGGGGAGTGCCTTGGCAGCTCCACACGGCAGGTGACTAGCTTGCCCTTCACACGAGACGCAGACCTCGGGAGCCCCCTTGCACCTTCCAGAGATGAGCAAGAGGTTACTCTTGGAGGCACGGCCGCTGTAGACTGGCCGCGAACGCGCCGTCGGGGAGTTTCTGGGGCCGCTGATTGACGCGCCGCCGTTTACTGCTGCTCCTGCAGTGGGCGGCCCTGAAACTCGTCCGCCTTCCCCCCCCCATCTCGGCCTTCATTTATTCCACGGCGGCTCGCTGGCTAGATCGCTTCCAGGCCGGGTCAGCTGAGTGGTTTTGCTTCCAGCTCACCTCGCTGCAAGGAAATGCCCACCCGACCAGGGGCTGCAAAGGCCGCCTGCTTGCCGCCAACTCGTCTCCCCCCCAAAAAAGAATCCCCCCTGCTTTTCGCATTCAAGGCAACAGTCAAAAGTTACCATGCAACACATACACAGAGAGAGAGAGAGAGAGAGAGAGAGAGAGAGAGAGACGCATACAAACAAAGAAAAAAAAGAAGAAGGGGGGAGGAAAGGAGTTTCCTGGGGGCCGTGGCACTCTGCCGCGGCCCCGGGAGCAGTGGGAGGGGGAGGGACCAGCCTCTCTTTTCCAGGGCTGGTGGAGTGCCGCCGGCCCCGGGAGTATTGAAGGGGGGAGGAAAGGAGTTTCCCGGGGCCCGCAGCGCTCTGCCGCGGCCCCGGGAGCAGTGGGAGGGGGAGGGAAGGGCTTCTCCTTTCCGGGGTCGGGCATTGACGGGGGGAGGCCGGGGGGCGGGGCTTTGTTAGGTGCTCGCCCCCCCGCGTCCTCTCTCCTGGAGCGGCGCTCCGGCGCGCCCCGGCCCCAACGGAGCCCTGGCTGCCACCAAGTCCTTCCCAAAATTGCCACTGACCACCACTCTAGAAAATAGCCTCCAAATACCTCCCCAAGATGGCCGCCACTCTACTAACCAGGGAAACCTTCCAAAGATGGCAGCTGCCTCCCTTTCTTAATATGGCCACCTGCCTAACTCCCAAATGGCCAAGGAGCTCTGAATCTGCCTTTGAGGTGGAAGGGAGGGGGAAATGGGCTTTACAGAGGGAGGGTTTTCTCCTAGCACCCTACCCCAAGCTCACTGCCAAATGAGAAGGGGGGGGTGGCTTTATGGATCAGCCTACCTGGGTACAGCTGCCCTGATACCTCAACTTTAAAAAAAAATTATTTGGGGGGGGGGCTTTATCCCACAGCCTTACCTGCTGCAGCCACCCAAGCCTGCCACAGCCTATGAGCCTTCCTCCACCAGGCTGCCCCCTCAAAGAGACCTTCCTGGGCAAAGCCCTCCCCCTGAAATAAGGCCTTCTAATTGCCCCCTAGGCCTCTCCTGGCTGCTGCCACTTTGCTGCTGGGATCACTGCTGCTCCAGGACCCTCTGCCGCATTGGGGATTCGGCCACCGCTGCTTCTCACACTGCCGCTCCTTGCCACCACTGCTTTTTCATGATCCTCGCCACAGGAGCATTCTTGCCACTGCTGATCCGCTCCATCACTGCAAATGCCATCACCGAGAGGGCCACGGCCCCGCAGAAAGGCCCACCACTGCCGAGAAGCCCACCACTGATCCTACAGGCCCGCAGCCTGTAACTAACACTGACTGCCTCGTGCTCCTCACTGATCCAGCACAAGGCGAAGACTGACGAGGAGTGGCTGGGGCCAGCCGTTAACACAGCACTGGCCCCGCCCACTCAAGTACCCGGCTGCAAATGCAGCCAGCCTCTCTCTCCTCCTTTCTCTCCAGCCTCTCTCCTCTCTCTCCTCCTAGTAGATGCAGTTACTGTTTCTGGTGCTGGATTTGTAAATTGCCGCCATTTTAGTGGGTATAGTGGTTTTACTGTTAAATTATTAACTGAATTTTGTATACTGATTTTAATGTTGTGAGCCGCCTAGAGCCACTTTGTGCTGGCTAGGCAGGATATAAATTCAAATAAATAAATAAATAAATTTCAAGGAGGCAACGTTGGCTCCCCACAGGACATTGTGGGTGTCTACGGGGGAGCCGGAACATACAAAATCACAACATATTCCTGCTTTGTTTTGCCTACCCTTCCCATCTTATTCTACAAGTTTACATGCAGCACAAATGTATAAGAAAATAGAGGAAAATACCAATGCAAAATTAAAACAAAAGAGCCTCCTCGTGGATTCAAGATCTAAATGCTTGGTGACAGATACAGAAGGAAGCAGAGGCTGCTGAAATTGTCAACATCACAAGTAACTTCTTTGAATTATTTCCCAACTAGGTCACAAACAGGGAACAGCAACAGAGTTGAAGTTATATAAATTGTTCACCACATTTCTGAAACACAGCAAATTTCTGTCTTTTTCCCTATTGGTCCTACTTTAGAGCATACTGCAGCAAATTCCTGAACCTGATGTTAGTCTCCATGATATTTTTAACATGGGATCTTTAAAACAAAAACAAAAAACTTCAAACAGACATATCAATGGCTACACCACTGAATTAGCAAAATATGATCAGACTAGAGGAGGTCAGACCTGTTTTGTGAAAAAAGGGCTTAATTCAACCTAATATGATGAATAAACTTTAGCCTAAGTAAAATATTTATTGCACAACTTTTGACCCCCTTTTCATAGAACACAGATCTGATCATAGTGATCATCATAACCACTGACATACATCAACTTACGAGTTTACCATCCACAAGAGCTGGAATGTGCCAAATTATAGAAACCAGCAATTAGTGTGTGTGTGTGGACAGTCAATTTCACAGGCAGAAAGCCTGTTCCATGCTAGCAGTGCACCAAGGTCAGAGGGAAGCCAAACACTGCCATCAGCAACCTGTACCACCTTGAAGACACCATAAACTCTGTATCATTAAGTCCTCTAATGGAGAATGTAGATTACTGAGGGGAATATACATAGCATGTCACCAACCTAGAAATATGTGGATTTACCATGAAAAGAGGGCTTCATAGTATCTTTCTGCAGCTATGGGATTAACGGGTCATCTCTTCAACTAAGAGATTAAGAGCTGTCCACACAAAGATACAGAACAAGCAGCGACTGGGACCACATCACTCTACCTGCATTATTGTTGCACTCTAATATTATCAGTGACCGCCTGGACCAACAGCAGGGAAGCACCTTTTCAGGGCTTCTCTATGTTTTCAGCCATAAGCCTGCAGCCAGTGGAAGCAGAAGGAAAGCTGCAGAGGGGATTCCCTTTGCTGCAGTTGGTGCCATCTATTGTGGCTCTTTGCCCCATGAGGCAGCATTTTCCCTCACCCCTCCAGCATCAAGTAGGAATCCAGAAGAAGACTGGGACAAGCTTTCCATTCAGACTAGTGCTGTGGAGGGACCCCTCCAGGGCTTCCCTTTTTCTTTGACTTCATTTAAATAATAAGAGGCTCTAACAAAGATTGAATGAAAATATTGAAGATTATCACAGAATATACTACTTGAACTGAGGGAATTTGCCTCTTGGAGAATTTCTTGATTGGATAATTAATCACTTAAATCAATGTTGTGGATCTCCACATTTATATGTTTGTACACTGTTCTTGAAAATTGATTAACTACATTTAAATATTTTTAAGGATTATAAGTGGCATTAATTTCTCAATGAATCAAGAATTTTAGATATAGATTATATTCAGTGGTTTAATGTCATTGATTACTGTAAGATACAATCAACTAATATGTTCCAAAAGAAGCACCCAGAACAATAAGGAGGAGACCCCCTAACTGAAGTTCCTTTTCCTGTTATGCTATAAGACACATGCTAATAGTGAAATTCAAGACTTTTGAAGGGGAATTATGAATAAAATTGAGGAATCCAAAGCATTGCACATGAATTTAAGGAACAGAAAATAATTGTTGCCCAACTAAAACCACAAGGTGATACCGTAGAATCAAAAATGCATTATTACTGTGTCACTAGTAGAAATGTTAGGAATAGAAGATAGAATAATTGGACAATAATTATAGCAGATTTTACTAAACTTAAAGGAAAATTTAAAAAAGGGATAATTTCACTGTGTTAGTTAAAAACCTATTTTCTGGAATTTGGGGTTTTTATTTTATTGATTAATTTAAAATAGGCTGACCATTTAGGGTAAAATTCAAGAAATTCATGTTCTAGACAAGTCTGTTGTGATATTATCATAGCTTCTGACACTGTTAATATAAAAGAAATAATTTTGGGGCAAATACAGGAGGAACTTCTGGTGATAGGTGAAGAAACCTTTGAGAAACCTGATATTTCACTCCCAACAGTACACACAAGAAGAAATTTGAAATTTCTTCCTGGCAGATTGAGGAACAATGGAGTGATTTACAGATGGGAGTTTCCCTTCAGGTTAAGTGTTAGATGCAATTGAAAGAACTGATGAAGCTGAAGAGATAATCAGATGGATTTTTTTTTCACTTTAACTGTACACTCCAAAACACCCTATCTCCTCCTTTTTGTAGTTATTTCTCATTGTATTGTACATCTGTAGATAAACATAGATTTTTTAAAAAAAAATTGTTAATGTAAATGGATTAAATAAACCACATAAAAGGTCAAAAATCTTTTATAGACTATGCAAAGCAATTTTACTGCAAGAAACCCATTCATTTGTTATAAGGGCCGGATGTGACATAAATGGGACTTTGTGGAGCCAGACCATGCATGTCATAAAATGTAATACCAATAGCAGATATATAAACTTTATGAAAGATACAAATAGAATTAAAGATATTTTTTTACTTAAAATACAAATATGGTTTAAACTCTTGTGATATTTTGTTTAACTAACAGTCTTTGATAACTGACACCTCCCAAACCTCCCTCCCCCTTAAAAGGTGGGCTTCCTGGCTAGCTGCTCTTTTCACTATGGTAAATAAGACTGCTCAGATGCCAGCAGCCTGGACTAATGCAATAATTATTCCCATCTACAAAAAGGCTGTCATCTTAATCCATCTAATTTTAGACCAATTAGTTTTTTATCTGTTATTGGGACACTCTATGGTAAATTTCTGCAAATAAAGCTTAGCTCCTGGATGTCCTCTAATAAAATTTTAGGACCAGAGCAGGTGGGTTTCTATCAGGGGAAGTCACCTTTGGACCACTGTTTAGTCCTCACTCATTTGATTAATAGTATGTAAGAAGGAAAAGGTCTAAATTGTTTATTGCTTTTTTGGCTTTTGATTTGGTTTTTAGGTAATTTCTTTGGGTAAAGCTCGAGGGACTGTCTTTAGATAAGGGGTTATTATTTCTTATTAAAAGACTTTATACCTCTACATCCTGCCAGGTTAGGTGTACCCAATCAGGGACACATTCCCCTCAGATCCCTATTGGGAGGAGGGTTAAGCACGGATGCATTTTAGCCCCCCACTTGTTTAATCTTTTCCTTAATGACTTTGCCCCTTTTTTGTCATTAGTTGATGGCCATAGCCCTAGACTTGGCTCTGCTCTTATTCCCTTGCTATTATATGTGGACAACATAGTTCTTTTGTCTACATCCTGTGTTGGATTAAACCACTTATTAAATCATTGTCATGAATATTGTGTGATCAATAGATTGGAGCTGAACTATGACAAATCAAAGATATTGTTTTTTTCCCCTATTCCCAGAAATCATATAAGTGGACTATTAATGGTAATAAATTTGAACAGGTTAAGCACTTCAAATCATTGGGTGTTCACTTTCATTCTAGCGTCACTTGGACCCATCACCACAGAATGGCTATTAAAGTTTTACTAAAATCAGCACTGTGGCAATCTCTCATTTTTATTTTTTCTGATTGTGGTAACCAGTATGTGCCAGCTGCACTCAAAGATTTAATGCTAAAGATAAAAAGGTAAAGGTTTCCCTTGCTCAAAAGCCAGTCAAATCCAACTCTGGGGGCAGTGCTTATCTTTGATTCCAAGCTGAAGAGCCAGCATTGTCCAAAGATTTTTCTGTGGTCATGTGGCTGGCATGACTAAACACTGAGGCACACAGAACAGTGCTAACTTCCCACTGAAGTGGTACCTATTTATCTACTTGCAGGAGCAAGTAGGCAGGAGCTGGGGCCAGGGATGGGAGCTCAGTCCGTCATGCAGCACCCAGGTCTTGAACTGCCAAGCTACCAACCTTCCAGTCTGCAGCTCAGCGTCTTAACCTCTGAGCAACTGAGGCCACCTTTAATGCTAAAACTGGAACTTAGTTATTGTATGGAGTACCCCTCTGGATTGATGCAATTGACATTTCAGTAGAATGTGTCCATTCTACTTTTTTGTGAAAGATCATGGGGGTACCCATGTGTGTTCCATATGCTGCTTTATGTTTGGAGTGTGGACAGAATTTGATGGCTACTAAGGCATGAATTCACACTATTAAGTTTTGGTTGTGACTCCACTTCAGCTCCGACCTCTCTATATGTACCAACTATTTTCTGAATCTACCAATTCTAGTTGGCTATCTTACATCAAAGCCAAAATATGCTCTTTGAATTTACCCTTAGAATCCTTATTTTTGCTTTCTGAGTCTGAGGCTTTTAAAAAATAAAATCTAGTTTATTGGGCTCAGAGTTGCAAACTCTCTATAGCTTGGCTAAAAGAACCTGTTCTCCCTTAAACTTAGGGATTGTTCCAAATGCAAATCTTCCAGCTGTATCTTTATCAATTTATAGCTCCAAATTTGCACAGAGCCATCTCCTTGGCCAGATTTAATGTTCTTCCTTCCGCTCTTCTCTCTGGCAGATTCCAAGGGATCCCCTATTCTAGCAGGTGCTGTCCTTGTACGAAGGACTGTGTTGAAACTGTCCCCCATGTTCTTCTTCAGTGTCTTTTTATTTGGCACCCGTCAGGATCTATATTAGCTCAATTCTCAGAGATTTCTGATGATTTTAAAGGGGTTTTTGCTTGATAATCCAGATACAGAAATAACTGAAATAGTAACAAGGTTTCTTCTTAGTGCTATAGCTATACATTCTGATAAGTAATATTAACCACTAGGTTTTTATGCTTTTATGCTGTTTTTCTGTGTTGCGGCCCCAATTTTACCCTCTGTGGATTTGTATTTTCCAATCTGTATTTAATTTGATCTCCTATTGTATGTATATACATATGTCCAGGGCTCTTTTTTTTAGAAAAAGCCCAGCAGGAACTCATTAGCATAATAGGCCACACCCAACAGCAAAAATGTATTACCAAATTAGGCCACACCCCACACAGTGCAGCTCATTAGCATGTTAGACCACACCCCTATGCTCAGATTCCCTCAGAGATGAATAGAAGTACTATGAAGGGAGAACTGTGTCCAGCTGGCACATCTTACCATGGCTTTGGCGAAATGCCAGTGCTTTCTGATGGCCTTTTCATCAAAGGTACTTTTAGAATTTGCACTGAAAGGTGTTGTGGAAGGAAGGAAGGAAGGAAGGAAGGAAGGAAGGAAGGAAGGAAGGAAGGAAGGAAGGAAGGAAGGAAGGAAGGAAGGAAGGAAGGAATTGCATAAACATTTTGAACAGATTTTATTTGCATAAATATTTTGAACAGATCATACCCAGATTGACCCCTTTGGAAGATAAAAGTAAAAACAAAACAGGCAGTATTTTAAACTCTATTTTAGGTTGGATAGTTTTGAAGCTGGATGACTCAGCCTAGCCCAATCTCATCATATCTTGGAAGCCAGAGGGCCTCGCATGCCCAATCTCTAAGGGCCCTTTCCCGCCAGTTCTCTGCACTTAAAGAGAGCTCCCTTAAGGACATAAGAACATAAGAGAAGCTTATGTTGGATCAGGCCAATGGCCCATGCATTCCAAAACTCTGTCACACAATGGCCAAAAATACCAGGCTTCACTGGAGGTCCATCAGTGGGGCCAGGACATTAGAAGCCCTCCCACTGTTCCCCCCCCCCAGCACCAAGAATACAGAGCATCACTTGCCCCAGAGTGAGAGTTCCTATTAGGTGCTATTAGGAGGTCCAGCAGTTGGACCAGTACACTAGAAGCCCTCCCACTGTTGCCCCCCAAAACAAAAAATACAGAGCATCACTTGCCTCAGACTGAGAGTTCCTATCTATACCTTGTGGCTAATAGCCACTGATGGACCTCTGCTCTTAAGAACATAAGAGAAGCCAATGTTGGATCAGGCCAATGGCCCATCCAGTCCAACACTCAGTCATACAGTGGCCAAAAATACCTGGTGCCATCAGGAGTCCAGCAGTAGGGCCAGGACACTAGAAGCCCTCCCACAGCACCACGAATACAATGCATCACTTGCACCAGATGCTTGCTTCAGCTTTTCTTGCTTTTCTATGTCCCCCCTCCCCTCCCCTCCTTTTCTATGTCCCCCCTCCCCTCCCCCAACTGTCCTCTCCCCACTCCCCAGGTCCTGCCTGGCAGAGGGTCAGGTGCACTTCAGCAGTATATTCCCCTTTCCTCCATCAAGAACTGTGTGAGGTGGGCATGGGGGGCTCTGTGGCACTGACCTATTGATCATGATGGAGATGTCACCCATCCAAGGGATGAGGTGGCAGCCTTGCTCCTGCTGAAGCACCTTATCATTGTGGAACAGCTTACAGGAATAGCCGAAGACCTGCAACTCCATGCAGCCTCCACCGCCGCCACCATCACCACCACTGCCAGCTGGGGCCCCAGCCATGGAGGAGGAGCAGGATGCACCCAGGAGTGCTCTCCTGCCAGCAACTCTCACCAGCATCATCCACTGCAGCGGCCTGGCCTCCACCGCTGCCACCAACATGGTGCTCGCCCAACTGACATACATGGAGATGAGGTGAAAGAAAGGAACCCAAAGCCTCGAGTTGGCCAGCTGCTCCACACCACTTTGCTCCCCTCAGGTTCTCCATTGCCCAGAGATTGGGCATGCGTGGCACTTTCCTGCTGGTGGGGAGGGGAGGGACGGGGTGGGCTTGGACATCAGCCAGAACACTGTTCCGGTGCGTTCCATCCCCAAAATAGCCCTGCATATGCCAATAAAGGCTTGCCCGGGGGGTGTCTGCTAATGTGGTTTTATGCTGAACAGCACCAGCAGAGGTTGAAGACTCCAATAGACGAGACAACACTATGTATAGTGTATGTACATTTATTTAAAAGTGATTTGGTTAACTCCACCAACAGAGTGCTTCGCCAGGCACTCATACAGAAGAAAAAGCCTTTTACTACATATTATACATTAGCTATATACAGTTTGACCAGTCCTACTAACCACTCAGGTTGGTGCTGAGTCATTGTGCAGTCATGGCTTACAGAGCAGGTCTGGACTTGTTCCTGCCAGTTCTACCTTGCTCAGTCATCTGACTCACTGTGAATCTGTTAGCTGCAACCTACCTGACAGCATAGCATGTGCTCACTATTTATGAGTCTCTAATACTGACCGGGGGGGAGGGGAGTGCCAGCCTGAAATTGAAAGGTGGGGTAATAGTGGGGTTTGGCAATGCCATTTTTAAAATAAAACATCAAGAAAAAGCACAAGGATCTCAGCAGAAACTAAAAATATAAAATGTTCTGAGCCCAGGAATATAAAATGGCTGGGCACTGCAAGCTTCTCTCCCCCCCAACCAGGTCTATTCAGAGTGGCTCTCAAGTGTAATGTTCCCCTTTGGCTGTGGGTTCCCAGGTTAGAGTACTTAGGCACCCATTCTCAGGTCCATTCAGAAGAGACAAGCTGGCTCAAAACATCAACCCTGTATCAGCAAGGAGACAACTCCAGCAAGCAATAGCTTTAACTCTACAAACACTCCATTGAAATACATTGCAGCACAAAGTAGCAAAGAAAATGTGGAATGAATTTCCCATTAAGGTCTCTAGGCCCAGATGGACTTTTCTGGGACTGGAATGACAGCCACCAGAGTGAAATGACAGTCCCTGGGAGTAGCAGAAGCATTCTGGGATTGAAATGAGTGCCCCCAGAGTGGAATTCCATTCCCAGAATGCTGCTGTCATTCCACTCTGTGCCCTGTCATTCCAGTCCCAGAACACAGATTCCAGTCCCAGAACACAGATCATCATTCTACTCTGGGGGCTGTCATCCCAATCCCAGAGCACTGTTTCTATTGCTGGAAACAATCCCAGAGTAGTCTATCTGAGTACAGAGGCCTTAATGTAAACATCCATTCCATATTTTCTTTGTAATTTTGCAAGCCCAGAAAAGCTTCCTGACAAAGCAGGCAGAGACAAGAGGGAGGGAGCTGGGAACTTTAGCAGCCTCAAGCTCCAAAGGGTGAGAACAGGATGGAGTGGAGAGGGGAGGAAAAGAGCCATGGGCCTGATTAAGCCATGGGTGGGCTGCTTCCAGCCCAGGGGCCTTAAATTTGACACCCCTGTCTTAGAATATCCTATGTTAGGCACTCTGTACTTAGCTTTAGATAATTATACCTCTTGCTTTGTGATTATCTACATCATTAATCCAAATATTAAAATAACTGATACTTTAATTGTTAAAAGGGGTAGATATATAATTCTAAAAGGAACAATAAAAGAACTAGTTATCACTATTGGGAATATATAAATGCACCGAACACTAATAAAAAAATCCTTCAAATAATTTCAAGAAACTATTGCTTCTTTTTCCTAAGGGAAAGTGATATGTGGAGGCAATTTCAATGTGGTACAATTTAAGACAAATCTATAAAGAAGATAGATGTGGGGAAAAATTGATCCATACATTTGAGAAAGCTTTCAAATTCTTTAACTTGATAGACCTTTAGCATGTTTAAAATTCTGCTGCAAAAGACTTTACTCACTTATCTCACAATTAAGATTCAAGAATTGTTGTTTTTGATATCAGCTTATTTGACAAGACAAGCTAGTAGCACAAGAAATGAAGCAATGAAGAAATGAAGCAAATGGTTTTAGAAATGAGCTTTAAAAATAAATTATATGATACAACGTCTAAATGCTGAATTGTTGGGCAACCATATTAGAATAAAATTACAAGAAGAACTTCAAGAGTTCCTCCAGTTCAATGTTCAACCTGAGAAGTCACCTATAATAGTGTGGGAGGCTGGGAAGGCTTTTGAGAGGTATTTTGATACGTGCTTTGGCAAACCTTAGGACACAAAAGAGAAAGAGTGGCATTGTCAATGCATTGACAAAATAAAAACTTTGGAATTAAAGCATTAAAAATATCAGTGTATAGAAACATATAAAGAACTTCAGAAAGCCAGGATAAAATTAGATGAAGCAGAGGCTGGCAGAATCCATAAAAACATGTTATATGCTAAACAACAGTTCTATGAGCTAGGCAATAAAGCTGGTAGACATCTAGCATCAAAACTTAATGAAGAAGGCTGGAACATAATCATTGATATCACAAACAAGGCTGGTTTTATGATAACTCATAAAGAATCTATATATTTATTTTTATTTATTATATTTATGAATCACTTCACCCCTGCTACTGTAGGACTCTGGGCAATGTACAACCAGAGATAAAACAAGATAGACGTAATTAAAACCTTAGTACAATATTAAAAACAAACAGATGGTGAATAACCAATCTTCCTTCCAACTCCCACTGCAGGCTACTTTGTGGACGGGGGGAGGAGGGCAAAATAGATAACAACAGGGAATGGGATGGGTGCCAGCCAAGATGGAACCATTGTTGTCCTCACCTAAAAGCCTGGCAGAACATCTCTGCCTTGCAGGCCCTGCAGAATTGCATCAGATCCTGCAGGGCCCTGATGGAATTTGGCAGAGAGGTCCACCAGGTTGGAGCCTGGACTGAAAAGGTCCTGGCCCTTGTCAAGGAGAGCTGGATGTCTTTAGGGGCAGGGATTAAAGGATGTTGTATTCTTTTCAAGAACCAGTGACAACAGATCTACATGGATTTTTGTCCAGTGTTCAAATTCCTAAATTTTCTGTATGACAAACTGCTAGATGAACCTATTGCTTTACAGGAAGTAACTGTTGTAGTTGAAAATCAAGAAAAAATAAAGTATCAGGCCTTGATGGCCTGGCTCTAGAATTCTACCAGACCTTCACACTCATTGTTATTCATCCTCTAGTAGCTACAACCAATACCATATTTCAAGGGGAAAAAAACCATCTCCCTCAAACCTGAACAGAACCAAAGATGATTTATTTTACCCAAACCAGGAGGAAAAGATGTAATATGAGTTAGCTTTTAAATTATGACTATAGTATTCTAACCTCTATACTGGCAAATAGGCTAAAAGGTATAATCGACAAATGTATTTCTTCAACCATTAACATTAGAAAGGTTATTTATTTAATAGGTTTTGTCAAAGATTTTTACAAAATGAGTCTATATCAGGGGTGGGCAATTGTTTTGGCTCGGGGGCCACTTTGTGGAAGCGGAGGTTAGCGGAGGACCACACCTTTTAAAATGATTGCATTCATTAGTTAACTTTGCATTTCAGAAAAGGTATAAATTGTATCATAAAAATCAATAAATATAAATTAAATAAAATAGTGGTAGTTTTATTCAATTTATCTATTGTGCTAATTTCATATCATCTATAGTTGCAAGCACATTTAATTTTAGAATCAGTTTAATGAGAGAAATGTACCCTATCACACTTTTCTACAATTTTTTTGAAATCAGGAGATTGCTTGTTGAGAAACCACGTGGCCGACTGTCTTGGTGGGCCGCAAAAAACTCTATGGTGGGCCGCATGTAGCCCCCGGGCCGCAATTTGCCCACCCCTGGTCTATATTTTTCTTCTTAGATGACTAAAAGGCATTTGACAGAGTTAAGAATCAATTTTTGCTAAAGTTCTTGAAGGTGTTTGGGGGGAAGTTTATAGACTGAGCTGAAATAATATACTCCAGGTCTACCATGAAGCTAAGCTTACACAATATACTTTCTATACCAGTTAACAGAGGAGTAAAACAAGGCTACCCCATCAGCCTTATAATTGGAATCCATGGCAATAGCAATTTGTGAGTCTCAGATATTAAGAGGACTGGATTTGGGGCCATACCATTATAAGCTAAATTTGTTTGTGGATGATACTGTAATATTTTATTAGACCTTGTTAACTTCAGTAAGGAACTGGAAGCTGTTATTAAAACTTATGGTTTAGATTTTCTGGCTTAATGGTGCTTCGTGGCGGGCTCTGGTCTCGGACGCTCCGAGCCAGAGACCCGGACAGCTGAGGGAAGGAGGGAATTCCAAGCTGGCTCGGACCCCCCCAGGGACCCCCAGAAAGGGGGCCCTGCTTGGGGCGCACAAGGCTGCCTCTCCCGTGATGGCGATCCAGGGATTGAGGCTGCTTTATGCCCTGTAAAGTCCTCCCTTGGTTAGAACCCTCCGGGGACTTAGAAGCAGCTGCCGGACGGCATGCAGGAATCTGGACTTAAAAAGAATCAGCAATCCTACCTGAGACTCATGGCGATAAACGTGAGTCATCTTTAACAAGATTCTCTGATGTGATTGTGGGAGTTAAAAAAAAACCCTCCTCGGCTCTCCGCTCCGGTGAAGAGGGAAAAAGAAAGCTTTGTTATGTAAAATCGGAGAATCACGGCTTGAGCTTTCCTTTGAGATCTGTGTGTGAAGTCTTGGCTGCATTTTGAGGAACTTTAGAGAGGCCAATTGATTTCTTTGAATGTCCTTATCTTCTGATAAAAAAGCTACGATGGCAGGGAAAGGAGAAAAATGGTGCCTTCTCCCAAAACAAGCTCCACATTAACTAATGTACTTCCTGGTTCAAAAGGCGATACAACAGAGCTTAACCTGGCAATAACAGCTGCCCTGCGCCCCCTGATGGAACAGCTGTCTGCAGTTAACCAGAAGCTGGATACAATGCAAAAGGATGTATTAGAGGCAAACAGGAGGTGTGAGAGAATGGAAAAAGACTTGTTGGATGTTAAGACCAAAACAGAGAAGCAGGAGTCAAGGTTGTCCAAAGTGGAAAAGAGTCAATCCTCTGACAAAAATGCTTTATTGTCTATGCAATTGGAACATTCTAATTACTGTTTGAGATTTCAGAGTGTTCCTGAACAGCAAGGAGAGAATCTTAAGAAGCTACTCAGTGAATCACTGGCCCCAGTGACAGGGATAAAAGCGGAAGAAATACAAAGCGATATGGATATGATCTATAGAACATATCCAGATTTTGTAAAGAAGAAAAACCTGCCTGGGGAAGTTATGGTGCGATTCTCCAAAAGATCTACCAGAGATGTGGTTTTCAAAACCACTAACAAAGCAACTCTGAAAATCCAAGACCAGGAAATTAAAGTGTTAAAAGACATTCCATACAAAATCAGGAAGAGGAGAAAGGCGTATAAAAAACTGACTGTTTGGTTACAATCTGCTAATATTTCATATTGCTGGATTAACCCAGAGGGCTTAACATTCAACTTTGAAGAAAAGAAGAAGAAAATAGACACTGTTGCCAAGGCAGATGCCTTTTTGGTTTACTGCAAGAAGAAAGAAGGAAAAAAAGGAAAAGAATCTTCATCAGAGGACTCACTGGATCAACAAGAAAGCATTTATGGACTAGAAAGTTCATCTTCAGAAAGTCTGGGACTTGATGAAGGTGATTCGGAATCAGAACTGGGTGCAGCAGGTCCCAAGATCCCGGAAAAAGGGAAGAAAAAGAGGCAGAAGAAGGAAAAATCAAAGAAGAAATAATTGTTATAAGATGTAATCTCTTGAAAGTTTGATTGTTTTATTTAGTCACACACTGAATCTCAAAGATATTTGTATAACTTGCTTAGAATCTAGAAAAAGAACATGAAATAGCCTGAATTATGTAACCATTCTTTTAAGAAAGTTGTGTAAGGCATAGACTAACTATTATCTGGATTCCTGTTACCTTAAAGGTAGTTTAGTTTTGGTTTTTTTTAGTTAATGTAGCTGTTTTGTAGGTGGTAGTGTAGGGTAAAAAAATCAATAAAAACTATATTTAAAAAAACGTATGGTTTAGTCATAGGTTATAAATTGAACATCAGTAAAACTGAGGCTCTCTTTTTTATTACAAATTAATCTTACTTCCCCAGCACTGGCTAACACAGATGAAATTTAGTGCCAAACATATGACTTTTTATGGATCAAAACTGGACAGGATAACACTAACTGTTAAAATATTTTTAAGACAGAAATTATGGACATTAAAACTAAATTGGCCTTATGACTTTTAAACTGTAATTAACAAGTTGCACAGGACTTCTGGCAAGACTTGCGATCATGGCGGACGTGCTCCTCCGCATCTGCGGGGAGCGCGATCTGTACCCGGTGGGAAGAAGGGGCTCCGGACTGGTGCCGAGCCTCCAGAGACCCCAGTGAGGGGGCTCTGCCTGGGGTGGCTCGAAGGGGATCTCTCCCTCCAGTGGCGACCGAGGGATCGAGGTCCCTTTTCATCACCCCCATAGGTTCCCCCGTCCGTGGGAGCCATATGGCTAGAAGCGCAAATCCGTGAAGCAGCAGAGAGTGCGAAGCTTTGAAGCTTGAACTTATAGTTACACATGGAGAAAACGTGAGTCTGAAGTAAAAACAAACAGAACACAGCGGGAAAGGTGGGTGGAGTGAAACCCCCCCCTCGAGATCGGCGTACTTACGAGACTCTTTACATGGCGTTACTGCATGAAAAAAAGTACGTTCGGCTTGCTAGATGGCAGCATCGCGCTTTAGAGGATATGAACTTTAAAAAGTTATAAGCGCAGTCGTAGAATTTGCTTCTTTCGTCCATCTTATCTAACTATCAACAAAAAGCGCAGCCTCAACAATGGCGGGGAAACCGAAACCTTCCCCCAAACTAGGAAGTATAGCTCCGAGTTCAAAGGTTGATACCACAGAGATGAGCACTGTGTTCTCCTCGTTATTGCGACCTCTAGTGGACCAAATGACAGCTCTCAATGTCAAGATGGATAAAATGGATAAAATGCAGCTGGAACTGAATAAAACCACAGAGAAGCTGCAGCAAGAACTTCTGGAAGTTAAGACTTCAGTAAAAAATCATGATTCAAGGCTACAAAAAGCGGAGAAAGAAAAGGCCTTCCATTCTGATCAGCTCTTGAAACTACAGATGGAAAGATCGAATTTTTTCCTAAGACTTCAGAATGTGCCAGAGGATAAAGGAGAAGACCTTAAAAATCTGCTAAGTGAAGCGCTTGAACCAGTAACAGGCTTAAAAGCAGCGGAAATAAAAAGCGACATGGATATGGTTTACAGAACCTATCCAGATTATACCAAAAAGAATAGCCTGCCTGGTGAGATTCTGATAAGGTTCTCCAAAAAGTCAACAAGGGATGTGGTGCTTAGGACCACAAATAAAGCGGTTCTGAAGATCAAAGGAAAAGAAGTTAAAGTGATGAAAGACATTCCATTCGAAATAAGGAAAAGAAGGAAAGCCTATGGAAAACTGACATCTTGGCTACAGTCTGAATCTACTATCTACAGGTGGAACGTTCCGGAAGGACTGGGCTTCAGCATCAAAGATAAAAAATATAAGATTGACTCTGTTCAACAGGCAAAAAGTTTTTTGGAAAAAAGCAAAGAAAAGAAAAAAGAGAGAGACTCAGATGGTTCGCTGGCATCGCAAGAAAGTATGTATGGATTTGATAGCTCAAAGAGTGAAGAAGAGATTTCTGACTCGGAAAAAGGAGCAGCAGCTCCAAAGGCACAAGAAGAGACTGTTAAGACAAGAAGAGGACAAAAGAAGAAATAAGGGCTGAATTGTTTTTATTGAAAATTGCACTTATATATTTTATATAATCTGTATAATTAAGCATTCCTCCAAAAGAACATGTCTGTCAAATAGCTTTTTTTATTTTTCTTATATCATCAGTAACAATGTTAATTGAAAATCAACCAAGGTTTAAAATGCTTCATATGTATTTGTGGTAAGGTAATATTAAGCAAATGCTAAAGCACACTCTGTATAAGGTAAATGTAGCTTAGAAAGTAGCGATGTAGATGTAGTAATAGAAAAAATTAATAAAAAAAAAACAAGTTGCACAAATGCAGTCAAAATGATAATTCTTTTGAAGTTGTTAACCAATGTACCTACAGAAATCTTGGATAAAAAATTAAAGGAACGGAAAAGCGTAATTAATGAATTTATATGAGGAAAGAACACAGGATTAGTTGGATGACTGCACAGGGGGCCTAGGAATACCTTCTATGAAACTACATCATAATTCTACAGTATTAACTTGGGTTAGCAGGTGGATAATAAATAACACACATCTTTCTGAAATAGCAATTGAACAAGCCTATGTGAAGATACCATTTAAAGGCCTTTCTTTGAATCAAAAAGTCTGAGAGAAAAATGTTTTCTAAAAAACAGTTCCATCTTTGGCAACCTTTTATTGAACCAATGGAAGGGCGTGGTTAGTGGCTTGGGTTACATAATTAGAATGTAAGTGGCTTGGGTTACATAATTAGAATACATAATCAGAATATCATCATTATAAGCTTGGATATACCTTTTTTTGTTTAAAATTCAAGATTATTCTGTGTTAATGGTTGAAATTCTGGATTTAAAAAAAAGATGAAGGATTGATTGCAAGCAATTCCCACATAGGTACATGAGAGGTTATGACTGTGAACACATAACTCTACCTGCATAACCGTTGTCCTCTTATTTAAATATTGTCAGTGCTTACCCTAGTTGGCTGGTTTACAGTGATTATTCTTTAAGTATACAGTTCGTAAAGTATCTTTCTTTTTTCTGGGTGTCATCATCATTCATTAGTTTGTTTGAGGGTTTTGTTTCACTTTCTGACAATATTTGCTTCTTTAATTCTTCTTGTGTCTTTACTTATTTGAACTTGCTCAATCTTTTCAAAACTTGATTTCCTTTTAATACTTTGTTCTTCTGTCTACATTAATAATTTGCAATTCTTCTGTCTAACTTCCTTTTTAAGGGTTGCCAGCTCCAGGTTGGGAAATACCTGGAGATTTTGGCAGTGTAGCCTGGGTTTGGGAAGAAGAGGGACTTCAGCAGTGTATAATGCCATAGAGTCCACCTTCCAAAGTGGCCATTTTCTCCAGGTGAACTGATCTGTTGCCTGGAGATCACTTGTAATCCCAGGAGCTCTCCAACCACAACCTGGAAGTTGGCAGCCCTATTTTTGTTCCATCTTTTATTCCATAACTTCTTCCTGCTTAGCAGTTTACTTGTATGAAGATGACCCAGGATGAAAACGCTAATCTACAGCCCCATCTTCTGTGTGCTTACTTGGAAGTTCCACTGAATCCAACGGTACTTACATCCAAGTGTGTACCTAAGATTGCAGCCTCAGTTATCTTAGTTAATCAAATGAAGATTGAGTTTGCTCCACTAATGTGAAGTGTTAGCCATACTTCAAGATACCTTTAACAACTAGAGTGGAACACAGGCAGTGCTGTGGCACAGAGTTTCTCCTATATATCAGTGCATCTCACAGTTGCAGAGCTTACACCTATTTTTTCCAGATCACCACACCATTTAATACCTTTCATAGCTTGGCAAAACATAACATAAGTAGGACATGTTTCAAGCAGAACCTTTCCACATTCATCACTTGCAATGTTTTCAGATGCCATATTTCTCTGAAACTCAGTCAAAAGAATAAAAACATTTAGAGTAGTAAATGAATTAGTACTATCCTCAAGTGATCTAAGCAAATAGATACTGTATGCTTCCATTTCCACTTGTCAAACTCACATTGTTGGAGCACACTGGTTCTTTACTTAGATATTTTCTTTAAAGAATTGATTGACACTTTGACTTAGACAAGGGTGAAAAGGGAGGGATTGCAGCTCTGTCTCAGAACACATCTTGAAAAAAGAAGGCCCAAGGTTGTATCTCATCAGTTAAAGAAAGGTTAACAACTATTGCTTGAGACACCCTGGAGAAACACTGCCAATAGGGTTGTCAAATCCGAGTCAGGGAATTCCTGGAGATTTGAGGTTGGAGCCTGGTGGGGATGGGTTTGGGGAGGGGAGGGATCTTATTTTGGTTCTAATGCCATAGAGTCCACCCTCCAAAGAAGGTTTTCTCAATGGGGAACTGACCTCTGTCATCTGGAACTCAGTTGTAACTCCAGGAGATCTCCAGGCCTCACCTGCAGGTTAGCAACTCTCACTGCCAACCAGCATACACAGTAGTAAGATAGCTGGACAAACAGATTATACTAAGGCAGCCTCATATGAAAGTCCATTTATACTAAAGTGTTGTTCAGTCATGACTCTTCGCAACCCCATTGACTACATCATGCCGGGCCCTCCAGTCCTCCACCACCCTCCAGAGCTTTCCCAACTCTATGCTTGTCACATAGATAACACTGTCTAACCATCTCATCTTTTGCCATCCCTTTCTTCTTTTACTTTCAATCTTTCCCAGCACCAGGGTCTTCTCCAGTGAGTGCTCCCTTCTTCTTTGGTGGCCAAAGTATTTGAGCTTCAGCTTCAGTATCTCACCTTCCAGGGAACAGTCAGGGTTGATTTCCTTTAGGACTGACTGATTTGATCTCCTTGCAGTCCAAGGGACTCTCAAGAGTCTTCTCCAGCACCATAATTCAAAAGAATCTATTCTTCAGTGCTTGGCCTTCCTTATGGTCCAGCTCTTGCAGCCAGACATTACTACTGGGAATATCATCACTTTGACTATACAGACTTTTGTTGGCAGGGTGATATCTCTACTTTTTATTATGCTGCCTAGGTTTGCCATAGTTTTCCTCCCAAGGAACAGGCATCTTTTAATTTCATGGCTGCAGTCACCATCTGCAGTGATCTTGGATCCCAGGAACGTGAAGTCTGTCACTGCTTCCGGGACTTCGCCTGCTATTTGCCAAGGAGTGATGGGGCCAGATGTCATGATCTTCGTGTTTTTTGATGTTGAGTTTCAAGCCAACTTTTGCGCTCTCCTCTTTCACCCTCAGCAAATCATTACATCATTTCAATACAATGTTACAATACAATACAACAGGGTAAAAAAAATTCATAACCACTCAGGAGACTATAATTCAATACAGAAATATGAATAATTATAGAAAAATAGACAGACTCAAATGTTAGAGATTCTGCTGTATCTGCATGAGCTATTGTAATAGAAATATAACTTGGGGGTTATTTGGAGATGCTTGCAACAATTTAGCTGGTAAAGCCATTACGATTTTTATATGGAACCAGTGGTAATAGACTTACACATACACCATGAAGAAGGTGGCAGTTTCACCTATGCCAGTTTTGCAAAAATTACAGTTTCTGGGGTCCCCCCCCCCCTTTAACCAACATTGAACCTGCCAAGATAGAAAGACAGCTCTGTGGGGAAAAATCATTATAAGAGGCTTGTAGTACATGTTTTAAACAAATATATAAATCTCCTCAGACGTGTCTCGTTTGCAGATTGAAAATAATGCATAACAAAACATATAATATCCTGATGGTTTTAGATACCTCTTTTCTTAGCCCCTAGAAAGCAGGCCAAGAATGATTATATAATGACAAACAAAATTTTACAGGCAGTTGGCTCCGGTATTACTGGGGTAAATATTTCCCTGAATTATTTAAGTAACTGTTTTGAAATCAGTCTCAACTTTCATTCAGATCAGGGGGAAAGAGGTGTGTTGAACCTGCAGTACTTACAAGAAGCAACTAGCTCTCATTGTTTCCAGGGATTTTAAAGCATGGCACTGTGGAAAAGAAGAAATTTTTGAAAAGCAATAATTAATATTTATTTATTTGTTTGATTTTTGTTCCACCGTCCCTCCCAAGGCAGGCAAAGGATGACTTACATTAAAAGGATTAAAAATATATTAAAACACAAATGCCTAGTAATACAATACAGCTTTGTAAAACACATAGAAATAACAAATCACAATACAAATTAGAATAAAGTGCAGCTGGTGGTAACATCCCGGTGGCTGTGATAAGATGATCCAAAATATGGCTCCCAATCAATATCCATCATGACGGGCTGTTGGTGTAAACATATAGGGCCTTGACAATTCAGTTATTATTGTTAATATTGTTAGTAGTGGCTCCTAATCGAAGGCCTGGTGGAAGAGCTCCATCTTACAGGCCCTGCAGAACTGTGCAAGGTCCCTCAGGGCCCTGATGTCTTCTGGGAGTTAATTCCACTAGAAGGCCCTGGCCCTGGTAGAGGCCAGTCTGGCATCTTTTGGTCCAGGTGTTAGAAGTGGAGGACTTGGCGCTGTCTCTTGTCTCAGACTTGAGAAGATGGCACCAGAGAGTTTAGACAGATAGAGAGGTCAGGAAACACAGAGCATCCTTTCCTTCCTGCTATCTGATTCTTTCCTTTGAAGTAGAATGCTACTCTTAGGGGCAATTTCCTCTGCTTCCACTCCCCTCACTCACTCTCTCTCCTCTTGCACGCACGCAAGAAGAAAGTGCTTGATCTCCATCTTGCACCATGGAGGCTGGACATGTGTCCAGCATCCAACACAATCTAGCTAGTTAGAATAGGTAACCTATATCTGTCTCTTACCTGCACTCTCAAGCATGTATTTCCTTTAATAAAAGTTACTTATTAGTTTTTAGACTGACTGCTGACTCCATGTGACTTTGTAAGTCTGTTGCCACACCAAGCCCCAAGCTTTGCTGCATTTAAGCCTTTGAGCACTCTGCTATTCTTTTTGTGGTTCCCTGGCAGTACTTAGTCCAGAGAAGCCAACACCAGGGAAGGCCAAACAGTTTTGAGACCCTGACCTCAGTGCTCTCTGGGGAACATAGGGGAAAAGCAGTCCCTCAGGTAGGCAGACCCCATGCCATATAGGGCTTTAAAAGTCAAAACCAGCATCTCAAAGTGAATCCGGTATTCTATTGGCAACCAGTGTAATGTCTTCAGCACAGGCTGGATGTGCTATATAGTTCCTCTTTTATTTGGGATTAAACACTATTGGTCTCAGTGAACATACTTCTGAGTAAGGAAAACTAGGAAAATTAGAGAAGTTTTATGAAATTCTAAAAAATATTTCCACAAAAGCAAAGCTGATCCTCCTTGCTACATTTTAGACAGGCAAAGGGGCATCTTTATTTTACAGGCCACTAACATCCTTGCTTTACATCAGGCAAAGAGCAACTTCAGAAGATAGGTAGGCGCGCAGAACAGCCACAGAGAAACATTTGGTACCCCCTAACAGCAGGCAGCATTACAGAGTAGCAGAGGAAGGTACCTGACACTTCAAGAAAGGCAAGTGAGTGCTGCACAGCAAAGTGTGTGCAGAAACCTGTGAGTAGCAACCCAAGAAAGCAGTTGGTTTTACAGTAGGTTTGCCAACTCTGGGGTAGAAAATACCTGGAGATTTAGGGTGGAGACTGACAGAGTGAGGTTTAGGGAGGAGAGGGAACTTGGTAGGGTATAAGACCGGACAGTTCACCTTCTAAAGCAGCCATGTGTTAGATGAAATAATAAATAATAACAAATACACAAGCAAGAAATCTATGAAGTCTGGAGATCAGTTGTAATTCTGGGAGATGCCCAGCCCCCACCTGGAGGTTAATACTACAAAAGAAACAAACCGTGCAGAAATAACGAAAAACATTCATCAGTCAACACTTATAACAATCTGAACCTATATAATTAGTGTAGTTTATCAAAAATATAACAATGGTCAAACTCCATGTACAGTCAAAATACACGAATAACCTTCAGAGAGTCCAAATCAAATTCCTCAAGTGAAAAGTCCAAACATCAAAGTTTATAATTATACTTTAAAAAGCTCTTCTCGCTGCGTGTGTATCCACTTGACGGCCCTGCTAGCTTGCTAGTGCCGTATCGCGTTGCTTCCTCAAAAGTTGAACACCAAAACCACCCAACTTCAATATTGTTGTAGACTACATAATATGTTTTACATTCTCAATGTCAAGCCAAGTACTGTGATATATCTCATCATATCAGGACAATGTTGCTACCAGGGCTGATACTGCATGAGCCCTCACTCCTCCCCACTTACCCAGCCAGGGAGGAAGATACAGTGCAGGGGCCACAGAGCAGCCCAGGCTCCCCAGCAAGAAGCAAGCTTTGAAGTCCTTCTTAGAAGCTGCTGGGTTGTGACTGCCAGGGGGTGAGGTCATTACCTGGCAATGAAGCAGGCTCAGGGCAGCAGGAGGAAGAGAAGCCTCAATGGAGTCCAGATGTCAGTGCAGCAGCCCTTGCTACCACCAACAGTGCCCCAGCAGGGACAGCCAAGGACCCCAGCCCAGTAAAGCACCAAGGAGACCAGGTAGTAATGGTCCAGCAGATGTTCTTAAATGGAGGGAACCTGGAAGGTAAGGAAGAGGGCCAGCCAGCTAGGAGAAGCCAATTTAAAAGGGTGATACTCCACAGGTGGTAGGACAGGTGAGGCTGGGGCTAATTAAAAGATTAGGAGGATGCATTTAGAGGGATTCCAATACCAGGCCAGGAAGGAAGAGCTTGCCTAGCTAAAGGAGCAATCTTGAGGGAAAGAAGAGGACAGACTTGGGTGCTGTGATCCTTGCTCCTATCTCTTTTGCCCCTGTTCTGAGGTTTGGGGACCCCAAGGAGGGGAGAAGTGACAGCAGAGGAAAAGGGAGTGGAGGTGGCCAGGAAAGACCCTCGCACTGAGGAAAGATTTGATGTGATCATGGAAATGATAGCACAACCCCATGCTTGCTTTGGATTCAGAAAGCTCTCCCAGGCCAGTGAGACTGTATAATGGCTGATAGATACGCAGTGGTGCAATCTTCTTCAGGGGCCAGTAAACTCTATTGGACAACAGTCTACTCTTATTCACATGAACTGCTGACCCACTCTCAGGCTCCTCTCCCTCGATTTCTCCTTGTCCTAGAATGCATATCCCTAATGGCCATGACTTCTGATAAAGAAACTTTGAAACTGCAGTTCAGTGGCAATGATAAGACTTTATTACAAATTCCTACTCTTCCCCCCCCCCCCACCAAAACATGGTTATTTTGCTGGGGAGAAGGAAAAAGTGTTGAGATCATGTAAAGGATAAACTACACAGTACATGGGATTCCCCCAATTTAACATTAAAAAGCACCCACAGCCCTTCAGCTTCCACCAGAGCTGCTGACAACCACCATACTCCCCTACAAAAAAATCCCTTCTTCCCCCACACCTATTTATTTAAGAGATAGAAACATGCATGGAAAGTCATAATACACTTATGAAAGGTGGAGGGTGAGTTCCCAGGGCAAGAGCACACAAATAACCAAACTGACATTATTTAAAAAAAAAATTGTAAAGTTTATTGGAAGAATAGACAAGTTAATATGACTATTACCAACGGTCACACAGGACACAAACCAATAAAGCTAACTTTTATCTACCTAACACTACTTAGGAATACTGTTAGCTGGTACAGAACTCACATCCAGATGAAGGCTTCTAATCAGCATAGATGACGATTTCAGCAAGCACAGAGTCAGGCCTCTGTCCATGAAGTTTCAGATAAGTAACTAAGCCACTGAATGGATTTTATAATTATACTTTTGACCCCTCTAGTCAGGTGACAGTGACATCCAATCCTAATATGTTTCCAGGAGAAATCTCTAGAATCTTACATCTCCACTCCTGGTCTCCCCCTCCCAACTCTAGAACACATTCTCATGAGAAGCCAATGGCTCTAGCCTTGGACTGGTAAGGTGCCAGGCATGCCAAAGCAAGGAAGAACCAGGCCCATTATTATATACATTAACCCTTGAGGGGAGGCAAGAATTGTGTTTCACTTCACAAGGGAGGAGGGAAATTCTCCATTCAATATATATGATGGAGCACAGGAAAAAGCTCTTTAGGTATCCATAAACTCACTTTAATACTTTGCTTGACAAGAAAGCATAGTAAGCACTCTCTTGTTATAGATAAGCAAGGAATTGAAATCAGGCAGTCTTGAGATCTACACAAAAAACTAAAAAACCTAAAATGTAAGCAGAAAGGAAGGATCACTGAGGGAACAGCCAGAAGACCCCAACAGAATGGGACAGGCAAGTTATTCTGAGGGAGACAGGTCCAGAGTTTGGGGACCATGACTGAGAGAGCCCTCTTTCAAGCTGCCACTCACCTAATCTCAGAAAACAGGAGCACCCAAAGCAGGGCCTTGGAAAATGACTGTAACCAGTTGGATAGCTTCATAAGGGAATAGGCAGTCCTTTAAATATGTTGGTCCCAAGTCATATATGGCTTTAAACTGTTGCCATGCAGTGTCCATATGGGAGCCAGTGTAGATGGACCAAGACTGGAGTGAAATGGTCCCTATGACCCACTCCAGTCAGCATTCTGTTGTGAAATTCTGTACCTAATAGGGTTGCCAGCCAGTACCTGGCAAGTGGTGAGAGCTTTGGAGGTGGGGACACGGGGGTGCCATTATCGCATGCACCATGATGTCACTTTTGGGAAAAACAAGAAGTGATGCCACATCTCTACAGGAATTGCCATAAACTCTATGGTAAATTCATTAACTTTCCAGAGATTCCTAGAATGAGGTGACAGCAGTTCTGGATTTCCTCTAAAGTGCTGTCACACCACATGACAGCAGTGGTTTTTCTTTAAAAAAAATTCTTCCACCTTCGCTTGGAGAAACCTTAGCACTAATTTCGGGGCATTTTTAAGGGCAACCCAACATAAAGTGCATTGCAGTAATCTAATCCAGATATAATAAGGGCATGCACCACAGTGGCCAGATCTTTTCTGCCACTTCTGGTAGGGCCACAGCTGGCTAATCAACTAATGCTGGTAAAAGGCACTCCTGTTTATCCAGCAATAGGCCTGGGACCAAGGGCCATACTATGGACCTGTTCCTTCAATGGAGGGTAACCCAGCCCAGAAAGGGGAATGTCAGACCATTCACTAGTAGTACTTACATCTTGTCAGGATTAAGATACAGTTAATTAGCCCTCAACTACTCTAAAACTGCCTCCAGGCACTGGTTCAGGGTTTCTTTTGCCCAGCCTGCATCTAGCATTTGCTCCGCCATTGCCCCCCCACCAAAATAAGGAGACAGACAACAGCTTGGAATTAAACAAGGGCCACTTTATTAACTATTTAACAGAAAATTGCAGCAACGGGCAAGCTAAGCAAGCACAGGAGCAGGCAAGGCAGGCATCACTCCCTGACACAACCTCTTTGCCTTTGATATGGGCGGGACACCTAGCTCCAGTCTGAAGCCAACCACATGTGGCTCGTAACCGGCAGCCCAGCATAATGGTAGCCCCCCAGGAGTGCCTACCCCTGAGACCGAATGGACCTTCAGAGAGGAGCCTAGCCTGAGAGGTTCCCAGAGGAGACCACCATTCCCCGCCCCGGACCGCACAGCCCTAGGGCAGATCCTGATGACCTCCTGTTCCTAATCAGGCCATGCTGTGAGGAGCTCACCAGTTCCATTTCTTGCTTGCACAAACCTGCCAAGTGACCATGCTATTTAACCCCCGTCCACCACCTATGCCCTTAATCCCTGCCCACAGTGTAAGATAGGCAAAGAACGCCTCCACACCCAAAGCCAATCTTGGTAAAGGCGTAAAAATTCCTACCTGACCCGAAATGGCGATCAGCCGAAGCCTACACTGCAAACAGGGCGGGCGGGTGGGCGAGCACGCAGAGTGACTGACGGCAGGAGCAGGGCACCTGCCCTTATAAGGTAGGCCCCACCCCCGCAAGCTCCGAGGCGCGCCAGAGCGCGCCGGAAGTTGCTGCCTCCCGATCGGGATGGAGGCAAAGAGGCCCCCAGGAGCCATGAAGTTGCTGGGCGCCCGGGAGCGCAATTTTACCAAACCCACGTTGGAACAGAAATTCCCCTCTGCATTGCATGCCACTTTCACTTTGAATGATTGTCAGATTTTATGGCAGTGTCCAGACTGCATGCAGCTTTCACTTTGTTTGATCTCTTGGTTTTATGGTACCGTCTGCATAGATTTATGGCCATTTTATGGCCTTTCAGGGGTGACTGCAGTCAGTACAGCGTTGGCACAGGGTATTTGAATGTGGTTTTGAGCAGCATCTTTTTCTGCTCCAGTGTGGGTTTGGCAAAACAAAGGAGCAAATGCTAGATGCAGATTGGGCCTTTGTCTTTTATCAAGCCTTCAAACTTCCACTGAGGTTCACTATTGCCATGTTTCAAGAATCAGTGTGGCAAGTCACTTCGATGACTTTAACATCTTCCTCCTATTGTTTTGGTTGTGACTTCATTTAGAATGCTCTGGAAAATATATAGATATTCATTAATCCAAATCAACCATATTTCTTTCTTCTATAATTATATTCTGTGAAACTGGACTGGATCTTTTTCAAGATCCAGTAGAAGGCACTGTTGCCATATCAAAGGATGAGCCCCTGACCATTTACCATGTATGGAAATTCTAGTTCCAGGTGATATTTACATTAGGTATTATCTTGTCTTCTAGAAAGCAAAACCATCATCTTATTTACAGTACATGGTGCCTTAATAACAAGTGAATTTTTGGTTTTAATTTTTGCTGTTGCTGGTTTTCCATTTCCAGAGCAAAACTTTCCTAACAGGTCTGGCTGGCCCTGATGATTCATGTTGTCGCTTCCTTGGCTCTTTCACTAATTCATGTTTTTCTACTGATTAAAGTCTATCTTACTTCAAGATGGATTCCATCAGAACCTGGACATTTCAGGTTTCATGAGGCAGCAGTACCATGATGTAGTGGTGTAGTTTGGTGTAATGGTTAGGAGCGCGGATTCTAATCTGGGAGAACTGGATTTGATTCTCCACTGCTCCACATGCAGCTGCTGGTATGAGCTTGGGTCAGTCATAAATTCTTTCAGAGCTGTTCTCTCATGAGCAGTTCTCTAAAGAGTTCTCTCAGCCCCACCTACCCCACAGGGTCTGTTGTGGGGAGGGGAAGGGAAAGGAGATTATAATCCACTCTAAGACTCCCTCAAGTAGTGAAGGGTGGGGTATAAATCCAATCTCTTCTCTTCTTCTTCTCTATGATGTTAGGGTGACAGGGACAGCGATATCTGTCAGGGAAACATCATGGGGTACCTGCTGTTCCCCAACTTCATAGCCCCACCTTGAATCCACAGTCCCTCTACAGTTGCACAGAGCTTCTGTGCAAGATGCAATTTGACTCTAAGTACACAGTGTACTCCAAGAAGAAAATTATTACAACTATCATACTCCCCCCCATTTAAGCTCTCCATTTGTTCAATCTATACTATTCTTAGGGTCCTTTCTTATGTTACATTTTAAATGTAAGGAGGCAGTGGCTTTGTGTTAATGAATATGTTTTGCATAAAAAAAAGACTTCAGGCTCAGTCCTTGATGTTTAAACTTAAAGGTATGAGAAAAGATCTCAGTCTGAGACCCTGGGGGGGGGGGTCATTCTTAAAGAGCTGTGGTCACCTAGGAGCAAGATGGACAATTGATCTGACATGATTGAGTTCCTAGTTTAGTGGTGATGAAGTGGAGGAAGTATACTGCAGAGTATTTAATAAATAGTCATGTCTCTGTGCTGTAGAGTATCACCTAATACCCAACAGCATCATTTTGATATCTTTATGAAGGGCTTTATTGTGTTAAAAGAAATTAAGCCCAAAAGCCAAGATGTGGGGGAAGTACCTAAATGAAAAACAAAAGGGAAGAAAGACATGCACTTTGCTGCAGGCATTCTTCCTGAGCACAGTGCAAACCACAGTGAGAATATCAACAAAGTCTCTCTCAGGTTGCTCTGTCTGTATGTGATGACAGGCAGGCTTTGAGGAATGTAGTTCAATGAGTATGTGAAAGGGGAGGCCTTTTTTGAGATCCACCCTTCTCGAATGGTGCTATCTGCTGTCTGCTGAAGGATTATGTTACTTTTATCCTAACCCCATGAAGATGAAAAGTAACAAATGCATCATCTTCACACAGGGTTGGCAGACGTGTGTATATTGCAGATGAGATCAGCTTCACCTAGCTCCAGCTTGAAATCCACCTGTAAAATATATAAAACCATATGAATAATAAAGCAGACTTTGAGGGTTGATTTGGCTTCTTTTGAGGACACTGATGAAACTCACTGATGTATGAGTTTCTGATGGCTCTCTTTGCAATTAGCTTATTTTGATGAGTTTTCTCAGAAAACACTTGAAATTCAGGGAGTTCTTCAGAGTTCTTTAAGTAAAGCCTGAATTGGTTTAAACTGAGTGCCCATCTAAGACAGCCCCTCCTTCCCAGGAAGCATCACCCTTGTGAAGGGGTTCAGTGAGCATGGAGAGAGCTAGCCAGCAACAGAAAGGGTCTTGTAGGTCAAGAGTGTCCTTCTCTACTGAAATGCATGGAAATTATAGTTTCCACTGCTTCTAGGCTCAATTCGTCATACACAGAGGCTCTGGAAACTACAGTTCCAATGGCATTAAGGAGAGACCCACAAAAGCTCTTCAGAATCAGCTAATGTCCCCATTGCCTGTGTCTCCCTTTGCTTGGAAGAGGTGCCTAACTGGGAGGAGTAGCAGTGAGCTCATTACAAACCAGGCTCAAACTTTGAAGGAAGTGTGTGAATTCGGAACTGGGATAGTTTATTCTTGACCTCCACCAGTTCAGTGACTACTTGGTGATTTAATTAGCAAAGGAAAGTCAATACAGGTAAGAGAATTTTCCATGAAAAAGTACTTATGAACTAGGGCTAGAGTTATCTGAAAGTGGGATGCAACCTCGTCAAGGAAGGGCATATAACCAACTTCTTGGAAATTCAATAAAGGGTTAGCAGATTTGCTGTGTGGGGATAGGAAGTTAGCCATAGGGTGCCAGGAAGTAATAGTGAAAATCAGTTCATTTTTTAAAAATAGGTTGCATATCTCTGCTAACAAAACTGAGCAGTGGGCAAGGGCAGAATCATTATCAGAATGGAACCATACTGTGTAGATGCAAAAATCTGAGAAGTGGTTATTTCAAAAGCACAATATTCACAGTTATATGGTGCCTCCATTGTAATTCTACATGTGGCTTAATGCCAGAATAGCATTAGCTAACTTGCAGAGAACAGCCCCAATGTTGAACCAACCTGTAAATGAGGAATTAGCAACAATACTGTGGCCCCTTTCAGATACCCCTTGTAATCTGTTTTGGTTGTCGGTTGCTAACAGATTTTTTGTGTCATTTCAGACACAACCATTTTCACAACCAGCTGCTAACGTGTTTTATTTACCTTTTCATACAAAGCTGCTTGCGTTCTTGAGGTAAACTGCTCTCTTCCATTTTCACCTCTTCTTCGAACTTCTGAACTGCTGTACTATGAACATAAGAACATAAGAGAAGCCAGTATTGGATCAGGCCAGTGGCCCATCCAATCCAACACTCTGTCACACAGTGGCCAAAAACACCAGGTGCTTTCAGAAGGTCCAGCAGTGGGGGAAGGAAGCCCTCTCACTGTTGCCCCCCAAAACACCAAGAATACAGAGCATCACTTGCCCCACACTGAGAGTTCGTATCTATACTTTGTGGCTATTAGCCACTGATGGACTTCTGCTCCATATGTTTATCTAATTCCCTCTTGAAGCCATCCATGCTTGTAGACACCGCCATCTCCTGTGGCAGTGAATTCCACGTGTTAATCACTCTTTGGGTGAAGAAGTACTTCCTTTTATCTGTTCTAACTTGAGTGCTCAGCGATTTCATGGAGTGCCCATGAGTTCTTGTATTGTGAGAAAGGGAAAGAGAGTTCTTGTATTGTGAGAAAGAGAGAAACTTCTTTCTCTACCTGCTCTATCCCATGCATAATCTTATAAACCTCAATCATGTCACCCCTCAGCCGTCATTTCTCCAAGCTAAAGAGCCCCAAGCGCTTCAACCTTTCTTCATAGGAAAAGCGTTCCAACCCTTTTATCATTCTAGTTGCCCTTTTCTGCACTTTTTCCAATGCTATAATATCTTTTTAGAGGTGTGGTGACCAGAACTGTACACAGTACTCCAAATGAGGTCGCACCATTATGATACTGGCTGATTTGTTTTCAATTCCCTTCCTGATAACCCCCAGCATAGTGTTGGCCTTTTTCATCGCAGTCACACACTGTCTCGACATTTTCATTGAGTCATCTACTACGAATCCAAGATCTCTCTCTTGATCAGTCTCCACCAGTTTCAATGTGTATTTATAGTTAGGATTTTTGGCTCCAATGTGCATCACTTTGCACTTGGCCACATTAAACCCCATTTGCCATGTTGATGCCCACTAGCCCATCCTTGACAGATCCCTTTGGAGTGCCTCACAGTCCTCCCTGATTCTCACCACTCTGAACAACTTCATGTCATCTGCAAATTTAGCCACTTCACTGCTTACTCCCAACTCCAAATCATTAATAAACAAGTTAAAAAGCATCGGACCGAGTACTAATCCTGCACTATTTCAAAGGTCTACAGCACTTCCAATAGCACAGTGGTTCTTAACCTGGGTTCGATCGAACCCTAGGGGTTCGCTGAGTCAGTCTCAGTGGTTCAGTGGGGCCTCCAACTTAGTACTATTACTAAGTACTAAGAATTATTTTTCACTAAAGAAGGGTTCAGTGAATGCGCATATGAAACTGGTGGGGTTCGGTACCTCCAACAAGGTTAAGAACCACTGCAATAGCACCACAATTTTTCCCCTGCCCCTTTTTGCTGGATGATCTTCCTCTAACTTTTTTGAACATTCTAAGTTGAGCACTATAGCACTAGACTAATATAGCAGTTCAGTGCTACAGTGGCACCTCTGAGATACACTGAGAGCTGCTATATTGATCTAGCACTATAGCACTCAATTTAGAATGTAAAAAAAATTCAGGGAAGATCACATGGTGAAAAGGGGCTGGGGGAAATGTACACCAATGTTTGAAATGGCTAGATTGCTTTAGAGATGTCTCATTAAAGGAATCAAATTCACTGTATGAAACCCCTGTCCCTGTATCACTTTACTTGGAATTGGGCCATCAATAGATAACATCCGGTTTAGAATGGTAATGTGAAAAGGGGCCTGTGAAACATATTGAGTTCCATTTGGGAGAAATTGAGAGGTATACAATTTGAGGGGCAGGGG
>JARCFY010000004.1:94290894-94468394 GCA_029233225.1 Lepidodactylus listeri
CAATTTCATCTTCTATTATATTTAGCAGTATCCATACTATTAGTTCCTTGTATAGAATGCTAACTAGGATGAGAGGAAAAAGCAGAAAAGTTGGAAAAAAGTGTAGGAAAATAAAACATACTCTAAGATCCTAAAGCCAAAATTTTGGCAGGTTAGTTGCGGAAAGCGAAATCTGGTTCCTCACCAGCTTTGTGGCCTCATGGGCCCTTTAGCTCCTCTGCCTACAGTACTTCATGCTCCAGAAGCTTATTTATATCTCTCTTCCTGCCAACAGTATATAAATCCTAAGTCCTAAATTGAAGAATTGGCTTACCAGTGAATTTTCCTTCTACATGTTTGCTAAATAGGACTCCAAACATTAAATGACTGGCTATATCCACCAGGTCCACCTAGCCAGAGAGGTGATAAATGACACCTCTTGGTTTCTACCCAGAGCCTGTTACTACTGACATAATGCATATAATGCATCACAGACAAAGACCTATTCCTAACTAGCAGGAAAACCATAGAAAGCTCCCAAGGCAATTATTTCATCCAGAGAAAAGCAGAGTCAGTACAGCAGAGTCAGAACCACTTCCTGGTGAACAAACAAGAAACAAACTCACAGGTAAACAACATCACTGCTCCTCCATATTAAATTCCACCCAGTGGTCCAGATGCTGGGAATAATGAAGCAATACCCTAAATGTCCAAGAAAGAATTCCACTCAAGGTTCTGATACACCTACTAAAGGCTGACTGAACTGGAAAAAAAATTGATTCTGTAGTGTTTGGCTGAAATGTGGAGAGAAAACTAGACAGATGTACTTTCTTCTTACATAGTGATTCTAGACTGAGTTACACAGGAGGCAACAGCTCCCTCTAAAGAACAGTTGCCCGAAAGACTAGAATAATACAACTCTACCACAGGTTCAGAGCATTTGTTACCCCATAACGAGCCCTGGTCTGGGAGACACGTTTCTGAAACACACACATATATGTTTCTCCATGACTTCTCCGGCCATATGATATCTGAGACTGTGGAAATATCAGGCTACAGGCAATCAAAAAACTGACTCACAGGAAGTACCCAGGAACCCAAACACTCCCCTGACAATGGCTCTGTTCTTTGGCTTCCTAAGGGCTCATCTCAGTTCTGGCTAAGATTAATGATCAAGGCTTGCAAGACAATAGTCAGCCTTCTAGGATAACCCAGGAATCTGCTTTACAAAGCAAACTTCTCTGGAAAACTAATTATAAGCAGGAGATAGGGCTATCAGTCATTGACTGGCCTTCGTCAACAGATATTAATCAGTTTTTCCACTCGAGCAATTCAATCATCCTACCTAGATATGCCCCACCCCAACCCCCCATTATCCAATCTAGTACCCATCATAAGGCCTGGGAATTTCCAATTGGACCAGGCACAGTGCAAAGTTCCAAAGAAGGATTTTGTCTCCCGTATTCCTGAAAAACATAAGCTGATCAATCCCTTGCTCTGTTCTGGGCATCCACAGTAGGCAAAACTGCTAACTTTGATTATTTGGGGATTATTTTGGGGCTCCAACTATTATACCAATACTCCTTAAACTGGGGAAAATTTTGGTTGGAAGGTTTCAGTAACTCAAAATTCCTTCAGTGGAGGTAAAGTGTATAATAACATCTGCGAGTCTCTTCCTTTCCTTAAGGTACTCCCTCTCTCTCACAGGCAAAGAATCTGCATTTTAAGAAATCTGCTATCAGATAGCCAAGCAGAAGTTACCTATCGGGTGGCTAGGTTTGGATGACTTGCCCTAAGAATTAGAAAATCTACAAGCAGGAGGACCCACGATACTCATGGGGGGGGGGGCAGGTGAGCCCCTCTACCCTTCCTCCCCGAAAATCAGCAGCGAGACCCGCCGCATGCTGAGCCTCCTCTCCCCTCCCCGAAAATCAGTGGCAGTCGTGCGCCAAGCCTGTTACCCCCTTCCCCCGAAAATCGGCAGTGGTGGTGGCCGCGCACCAAGCCTCTTCCCCTCCCTCCCCGAAAATCGGTGGCGGCTGCATGCCAAGCCACTTCCCCTCCCTCCCTCCCTGAAAAAAGCGGCAGCAAGGCCCGCTGCCCGCCGAGCCCTCCCCCCAGCCAAAGCATCCTCTGCACCTGTGCAGAGAACGCTTTTACTTTTGAAGGGATTTAAATATCCCCCCAAAAGTTTTTTTAAACATTTAGGATTTTTCTGCACATGTGGAGACTCCTCTACGTGTGTAGGAAAATCTCCCTCTCCCCCCCCCCCCCAAAGTGCTCCCCTGTGCGGATTTAGATATCCACATGGAGGGGGCCACTTCAGAATTAGTATATAGATAGTAGCTCGAAAAAAGGAGAATTAAGATCAAGTTTCATTAATTTTAACCATTATGGTTTTTATGGTGTTTTTATAACCAGTCTTAAAATTCTGTTCCTACTTTAATGTGACATCTTTTACCCATGTAAAAAAATGTCATCGGTTTTTGTTTTGGTCAATGACCGTGAATAACACATATCTATCATCCTCCTTCAGTGGAACTCTGTAAACCTGAAACAATTAAGTAGATCATTTGTTATAAAAATGTTGCAGATAAGTAAAGATGAGACTTTGAAAACATTGGTCTCTTTCCATAAGAACGTAAAAAGAGCCCTGCTGGATCAGACCAGTAGTCCATCTAGTCCAGCATTGAGTCTCACACAGTGGCCAACCAGTTCCTCTGGAAGGCCAACAACAAGGCACAGAGGCTGAGGCCTTCCTGTGATGTGCTTCCTGGCTCTGGGATTCAGAGGTTTAGTGCCTCTGAATGTGGAAGTTGACCTTAATCACTACGGCTAGTAGATATTAACAGATCTATCAACCATGAATCTATCCAATTTCCTTTTAAAGCTGTTTACTCCTGTGGCCATCACTGAGCATGTTTGTGGGGGAGGGCAAGATATAAGTGCAGTAAAATAAATAAATACATTCTCTAATAGCAAATTCCACATTTTAATCACTCTCTGTGTAAAGTAGGCAGGTAAAGTAGGGCAGGGCAAATAATGATTATACTGTGGTAAGCAATAAAGCTGAGTTGTGTTGAACTTGCTCATTTGACATAAATGCTTTACAATATAAAAGGGAAGTATCATATCCACAAGTGAAGAACAAGGTGTGTGTGTGTGTGTGTGTGTGTGTGTGTGTGTGTGTTTTAAATCCTGGCAACTCCACTGCCTTACACTATCTAACACAGGAGCCACAGAAAAGAGGGCAAATCCCATGGTCATTGTGCAGAGTTTTTATAGTTTTAGTATAACTGGGCCTCTCTTTCTTATGTAAGTGAACAACACTACCAGCAGCTCCACTTGACTGGGATCTGTAAGCCTGTCTAGCAACACAATCCTCGGCAGAGTTACAGATTTACAGTGTTCTGAACCCAGTGACAAAATGAAATAGACTTTCCACAATTTCCCTCAGGAGAGGATTCCAGAGAGCAGGTGCCACAACAGAGAAGATCCAAACTCTCACTGCTATTAATCTTACCTGATGGGGAAATGGTACTGTCAGCAAAAGCTTGCTGACAAAAATTTAGCTTGCACATGGGCATTTATTGGGAGAAACAGTCCTTCAGGTGTGTTCCAGGCCAAGAAAGGCTTTAAAAATTAACATCACTACCTTGAATCAAGCTCTTAAACAACTAGCAGCCAGTGCAACTGGTGCAGAACAGGCTGTATATGCCAGGTTGAGCTGCCCAATTCATAGGGAAGAAATACTCTCTGTTAGCTGAAGTTCAAGAGTTGTCTCATTTACAATGCACTGAAACAATCAGATTTTTCCAGGCTACTTACTAATGTCACACAGTTGCTGGTGGTGTGTCCTCAAAAGCAAGAAAAACAAGAAGCATGAGGCTGGAGGTAGCCAACTGTTTTACTCAATTTCACCCTTCTGCCCTCATTACTAGTCTCCATTCCACATAGCTTTCATATACGTAGGTCCCATGATCTCCATCATAGCCTTTTTTGATGGTGAAATAGAATCTCTCCTTTCTTTTTTGCCGGCAGAAATGTGATTGGATTCAACCCATGGTGTTCCATCAATGAAACTCCAATTCCACAACACACTTAGCAATTAAAGCCAAAACACACAGTTGTACTGGGCCAGAGTCCCCAAGACAAAATCTAGTTGTGCAGAATAATATTGAATTCAGATTGTCACATGTACAATCAGCAAACACAAGAAAAAGATTAAGCCTTCAACTTGAAGTTTTCATTGTTGCTCTGGTGGTGGGGTAGTTAAAAGTAATAATGCTGGTGAAGCTCTAACTAAGGAAACTTAAACTGTGAGGAGAATGTTTGGGTGAAATCTGAACTCTACTTTTGAGCACTGTGTGTATTGATAACTTTTGTTCACAAAAATTCACCTATTTTTCCCCTGAGCCCTAGAGTGGAAAATTCACATAAATGAATATAAGGAAGAGCTATGGGGAACTTCCCATCACTTAAGTCAGGGGTCCCCAACCTTATGGAGCCTGCGGGTATCTTTGGAATACTGACAAGGGTGATGGGTGCAACCACAAAATGACTGCAGCAAGAGGTGGAGCCAACCACAAAATGTTAGGGAGTGAGGTCATGCATAACTCTAGTAGTTTTCAACATTTAAGACAAAAGCTCTGCTTAAAAGGATGCCTTTTACAATTGAACATATTGTTTAGAAATGTTTTCTTGCATACACAATAGTTACTTCCAGTTACACAGTGAAGATACTTATGCTGTACTAGTAAAAATCTGCACATGTGTAAAATCTGCACATTCAATCAGATCTCCAATGGACAATCAGAAGCCCTGCTGGGCAAAAGTCCCACCTATCCCAAAGCCAGGAGGCAACATCACAGGAAGGCCTCAGCCTCTGTGCCCTCTCATTGGCCCTCCAGAGGAACTGTTGTGTGAAACAGAATGCTGGACTAGATGGACTTCTGGTCTGATCCAACAGGTCACTCCTTATGTTTTTGTTTTCTAAAAACAATTGGAAGGCCCCAGAAAAGGTGTCAGCAGGCATCATGGGTCCTATAGGCATCATATTGGGGACCCCGACCACTGTTCCCTCTAAGCTGAGTTAGTGTGAACTAGCTCACAGTTTTTTAGCCTCTGGCTCACACATTTTTGTCTTTGTCAAGAAGGATGGCTCCAGAGCAAGCTAATTTATGCAGGAGCCAAATTGCTTGCTCACAACTTTAATGCCAGTAGCTCACAAAGTAGAATTCTGCTCACAAGACTCCACAGCTTAGAGGGAGCATTGCCCCTGACTTAACTGAACAGATGGTAGGAAGGACTCCTCCACTCTTCCCAAGATTGAGGTTTGTTTGTTTTTTTACTGCTAGATTGAATGCTGTATTAACTACAGAAACGAAAGGTTGCTTTTTGGGAGTTCTCTTTTCAGAATGTTGATGTTTCTGCATTATGGGGAAGATAGGTACCCTGGCTCATCTAGTTATCGAATGTTCCAATTTCAGTGAGGAGGGACAGAGATGGACTCCTCCACTCCTGTCTTCAGAAAGCTCATGCTCCAAGGCAGAAGGCTGACATCAGGAACCTTCCAACTGCCCTATAGATCATTCTTATAGAAGAATGACTGCAAACAGCTGTGGCAAATAGACATACCCATGGGGGCAACTGGATGCAAACCTACTGGTAGTAACAGTTTCCAAGTACTAAGCGGCCTACAATTCACAACAAAATTAAAAAGATCCAAATTTTACAAATAAGCATTAGATTCAACAAAATATTACCTTATTGCTTCAGCACCAGGTCGCTGTGTTATTGTTGTACATAAATCAATTAATGCAAGTTTTATCAGCTCAGGCTTGTCCACGTTTTCCCTTACTGACACCTTCATGCTTAACAGCTTTACATATAGCTTTATGGCTTCATACTGCATAAATTGAAAACATGTCAAAAATGCTCGAAATATTTTTTGTAAATACACAGCTGAATAATCACAACTTTTATAATGTGAAGTTCAGAGTAAACTGCAATATTTATCTGTTCAACATGTAAAACAATCCATATTATTATTTGAAGGATATTTTTTGTATCCCATTAACAAAACAATTCTAAACAAGTCTTCTAAGAATGCTACTTAGGTCCATTCAGCGGAGCCCACTCCCAGAAAAGTGTTTTTAGGATTCCACTGTCAGATTTTCAACAAACAGAATTCAAAAATACACTTGGTCCCTCATACATACACACAGAAAAGGGGGAGGAGGGCAGAACTAATGGAACAAGGCTGAAGAAGAACAAATTAAAAACTCTCACCTAATACTGAGGACCAGTTCCATCATTATTGTTTCTGCATTTGCCATTTAAAATTAAAGTGCAAAACAGGTTTTAAAAAAACAAAACACACAACCAGCTCTGCCCCCACAACTATTCATTGCACTGGAAGAATCAGATGAGAACAGACACACATGTTCAAGATGTACCTGTTGCACTTGCATCTGACTTTTCTAACATGATCAAGAATCGTAGCTTGACAAATTTTTTGATCTTCACAAACTCTTTTGAACTCAAGTTGAACTGTGAATGTATTGTCAGTACACATCCAAACTATGACAAATTCTCTCTGATCACCCCTGGAGTGGGGCTTCTTCTGCTAAAGCTGAACATTACAGTGCCTTGGTAAGCAGTTCTCAATTACTAGCCTGTGTGCTCATGCCAAGCCATAACTCTTTGGTGGTCTGTAAATCAAATGCAACTCTGTTCTGATACTACTGCAACAAAATTCGGAAGCACAATTCCTTTATTCTCATGCTTTGTCAAGGCAATGCTGAAGCTCCCATTTTCTCCCTCTCCTTCATCTATTATACTGTGAGAAAAAAAAGTAATTGCCAGGTTTCCTCACACTAAAAACCTTTAACGTTTTCAAACAATATTTTGAACAATGCATGAAGCATGGGATGAAAATGACCTCCAATCTGTTTAGAACTATATGAAGAATGTTTGGAGTACTTCTGATTTCCAAATGTGTGTATACATGGCTGATTATTTTCCCAGGGAGGGGGGGAACTTACTCTCATGTTCATATCTAAATGGTTTCTGGATTATTTCAGGCCTGAATGACTGAGAATTACTCTACCTCCTATTGTATGGCATCAGTACACTGAATACAGTACAGTACCTAAACCAATATTATAAATCAAATCACACTCACCATTTTGGGTAGTGTGGGATCAGCAGCTGTTTCACTATAACCAATTGCTGCATAGAGTTTATTCTTCTCCTGTGGAGTCATCAGCTGTTCAAGACCTACCATATTAATGTAACAAAAAAATACTGGATGTGGATTCATGAGATATTGCAAAAAATAATAGATACAACTATACCATTTGTACCAGAACTGTTTTTATTAAACATTATCCCAGAGATATTTTAAAAACTAGATATATACATTATTGTACATGTTATAACTATGGCTAGGATTTTGTATGCAAAATACTGGTAAAAAGAAGTACCATCAAAAGAAGAAATAATTTATAAATTATTAGAAACAGCAGAAATGGATAACTTTACAGTTACGAGGTAAAGAAGAAGAAACTTTTGATAAGAACTGGTCAAGGGTATACAAATGGCTAGAGGACTATCTCAAGAAGATTTAAGAACTGGAACTCAGATTCTTGAAAGTTTAAACTATTTGTGCAAAGAAGACAGATTCTATTTAGACAATTTTAAGTAATTATTATGAGTACAGACTTCATGTTTGTTGTATGTTGATTTTTGCTTTTGAAAAATAATAAAATAGCCTTATTAAAAAAAGACCTACCATATTAGCCAATCAATATTAATGCAATCAATTAAAAACAACAATGTGACTGTCATATTGCCACTCATTACACAAACTACACAATTATAGATATCCAGTTACTAATAAAGATAACTTCCTAAAGACAATTTGAAGATAGTTTGCTGTTCCATAAAACTTAATTTATAGACACTGGGTTGGATCCAGACTAAATCCAGAAGCAAAAATGGAAATTTCCTGCCTCCCTCTGCTCACTGCAGCCCACAGATCTCTACAGAATTCTATTTCTGGGGGATATGGGACCCTGAAGAATATCATGAGGGGGATCTGCAGCAGGAAAGGGGCATCAGAGGACATTGCCAATTTAGTCTAGATCCAACCAACTGTAAAAAGACTGAAGAGTTGGCACTACAGAGCATGTTGACTCAGAAGTCAATCCAGAAACTTTGCAGTTATTACCACATGTACAACAGTGGACATCAAGTATATGAGCATAAAAATGCACATAATACACGTAGCTTCTACTTCAAGAAAAAGGGGCTGAAGCAGTATTTTAGATATCGGGCTATCATATATACATCTAGCATGAGTATGACTCATTGCATATATTGAAGAAAAATACAGCAGGCCTCAGGTCTCATCTGTACAGGATTTCAGACTAGCAAACAATTATGGCTAGCTAGCAATTACAGAAGAAAGCACTATGAGAATATATTGGGGCGGGGGAATCAGGAGACCCATGAGTAACTCAGAGAACAAAATAAACATAAGGTGTAGGTGGCTATTTCTGTTTTAGTCATTGCTAGCCTGGATTGCTAGGCTGGATTGTGTAGAAACTGGCCCTGAGAAAGGGCAATTACTTGAAATGCATACAACATTAGATTTTCAGATATTTTTAAACATACTCTGAGATCTCCTCTTTCTAGATGGCGCTGGGAGAGAGATTGTCTACCAGGCACCCACTAGTATGTGGGGTCCCCCGGGGGAAATCCTCTCCCTGATTTATTTAACATCTATATGTGCCCCCTTGCCCAACTGGCATGGAGTTTCAGGCTGGACTGTCACCAGTACGCTGGTGGCACCCAGCTATATCTGTTGACAAGGGGCCGACCGAATACTGCTCCTGCAAAACTGGCCTAGGGTTTGGAGGCCATAGTGGGATGGTTAAAGCACAGTCGGCTAAGGCTGAATCCTGGTAAAATGGAGGTTCTGTGGCTGGGTGGGAGGAACACAGAATCAGGATGCCGACTCCCGGCCCTTGATGGTGTGCCCTTAACACCGGCACCAGCAGTGAAGAGGCTGGGTGTGACACTGGATGCCTCTCTGTCAATGGAGGTCCAGGTCACAAAGGTTGCTGGACTGGCATTTTCCCAGCTTCGTAAGGTCAGGCAACTACCTGTCTTGCTCTGACCTAGTCACGGTAATCCATGCAACGGTCACCTCCAGAACAGACTATGTAACTTGCTGTTTGTGGGCTTACTCTTGAGACTGACTTGGAAGCTCCAACTGATCCAGAATGCGGATGCACGGGTCCTTACTGGGACCCCTCGAATGGCACACATTCAACCTGTGCTGCACGAGCTGCACTGGCTTCCGGTGGAGCACTGGATCAGGTTATGGTTCTGACATTTAAAACCCGTAATGGTCTGGGACCCAAATACCTTTGGGACCACCTCTCTCAGTACACCCCCAGAAGAACTTTATGCTCAGGAGATAGGAACCTCCTGGTGGTCCCTGGCCTGAGAGAGATCCGGCTTCCTCAAACAGGGCCAGGGCTTTTTCTGCCCTGGCCCCTACCTGCTAGAACTCTCTGCTAGATAACATCCATGCCCTGAGGGATTTACTATTTTTCCACAGGGCATATAAGGCAAAGATGTTCTGCCAGGCATTTGGTTGAGGAAAGCGATGGCTAAAACATAGTCTGGCACACTCCCCTTTGTTTCCATCTCCTTCAACCTCCTTCCTCTATGAGGATGCAGCATCTTCTGTAAACTTTTGCCATCAGATGGATTAGACTGTGTTAAATGTATTCTTTAGGTATTTTAATATTATAATTCTGGAAATTTTTAGCTGTGGTTCATGAACTGTATTGGAATTTTATCATCTTGTACACCACCCTGAGCCCTGTCTTCAGGGGAGAGCAGCCTAAAAGCCCAATTTAATAAATAAATGATTTAAAAGGTAAAGGTTTCCCTTGCTTGAAAGCCAGTCGAATCCGACTCTAGGGGGTGGGGTTCATCTCCGTTTCCAAGCCAAAGAACTAGTGCTGTCTAAAGACATGTCTGTGGTCATGTGGCTGGCATGACTGAACACAGAGGTGCATGGAATACTGTTACCTTCCCACTAAAGCAGTACCTATTTATCTACTTGCAATTTCTTGCTTCCAAACTGGCAGGAACTGGGACCAGAGACTGGAGCTCACTCTGTCACACAGCACTCAGATATCGAACTGCCAAACTACAGACCTTTCGGTCTGCAGCTCAGCATCTTAACCTAATTAGTAGCTATTAAAAACCAAGTTGTGTATCACTGCACACTTTTCAGGACTGAAGGAAGTCAGCGGATTTGAAAGTAACAAGGGTGGTTCTATGGTAGAAGATTGGTATCCTTCTTTCATTTTCAGTGTTCTACCACTATAAAACCAAAATTACATTTCTTACAAGCTTATCTGCTTAATATGAAGTATACTGTGCAGAATTTCTTTAGAGATCTCACTAGTGACACCCTATTTCAGAAAGACTGGATGAAAATTGCTGAATTCATACTTTTAAATTCTAAGATGGAACTGCAAGTGTTATAAATAAGCGTTATAAGTTATAAGAATTATACATTATTTTACAGGATGTCTTACTGCTTATATGGTATAGAAGTTCAGGCAAAAGCTATCACTCATTTTACTTTTTTTTTGTTGCATCTGTGAATTTATAAGAATTTTAGCTCTTCTCTTAAACCTAAAATATCTGATCAACATAATGCACGAGTACCTACCTGAGCTAATTTATTTAAAAATGCTTCTCCAGTTGAAACCAGTTAGAGCTCTTTTAAAATAAATACTCTGCATAAGATAAAGCCACAGAGCTGCTTAGAGGCAATTCTATCTCGCCGCTATCTTGACTCTATCCCCACCCCCACCCCCGCTTCTCTAGTTGTTCAGCTATTAACATTGGGAAATTATTACAAAAACATACTTGATTGTAAATGCCTTGCTTAAGTTCCTCTGTAAAATGCTATACACCCACTTGATCCATATATAATTAGTGTGCTTTCTGTAACTGTTCTCATAATACTGCGATCAGAATAATGTAGGTTATTCTAAAGGAAAATTATTGTAGCTTAATGCCTAAAAATGCCTGTTATCATGAAGGCTGAATTAGAACCTTCAAGTTCCTTCCAGTTCTAACGTTGTATTAAAAAATGGTTGTGTACGTGGTGCAGACTAAATTTTTGGTGGTCAGAGGTATGCAAGTCATTGTGCTAGTTTATGTAATTCATTCAGTCATCAAAAAGAGAAAAATCAGCTTTTTCAGGGAACTTGCTTTCTTTGGAAAAGTACTCATTATTAAAGTACATGCTTTCAATATACAAGGCTCCACAGAGAATACTTATCATGGCCACCTGAAGCATCTCAGGTGGCAGATCTGAATTATTACAACTCAGGTTAGATAATAGTGGACAAGCGGACCAAAAGTTTGACTTGTTAAAAAGCAGCTTCTCATGTTCCTAACTTTCTAGTTTTGATCATGTCACTTTAATATGGTAGCAGAAAAGAAAAATCAAGGTGTTGAAAAAACTTTTTAATTGTTTCTCTTTCTTGATCCCGATGTGTTTCAACTATAGCTTCCTGAGGGGATCTTCCTATCATACCTTGAGCACTGGAAGCTTGTGTTATGAAAGATCTCCTGAGGAAACTATAGGTAAAACACATTGGGATCAAGAAAGAAAAACAATAAAAAGTTTTTTTTCAACACCTTGATTTTTCTTTTCTGCTGCTACTGCTGGTGTGGCCCTAACTTCTTCACTTTAGTATGGTAACACTCAGGGGTCCTTTGGGGCCGGAGAGAGGCGGAGCGATGCTCCACCAGCTCAGGAGTGGCCACTAGGGCAGCCATGGGCCGAATCAGATTTTCTGATCTGATTTGGCCCACCGCCAAATTGCTGCCAAAATTCGGCGGCAGCTTTAAAAGCGACTGGAGGGGAGGGGGTTTGAGGGAGATGCTCCAAACTTGCAGGGTAGCTGCTGGAGCCTCTCCTCCAAATACCCACCAAGTTTCAAGAAGATTGGACCAGGGGGTCCAATTCTACGGGCCCCCAAACAGGTTGCCCCCATTCCCTCCATTGTTCTCTATGGTAGGAAAAAAGTAACATGGAGGGGATGGGACAACCTGTTTGGGGGCCCATAGAATTGGGCACCATGGTCCAATCTTCTTGAAACTTGGTGGGTATTTCGAAGAGAGGCCCCAGCAGCTAGCCTGCAATTTTGGAGCCTCTCCCTCAAACCCCCTTTCCTCCAGCCCCTCATATACCCTATGAGTTTTTGCCCTTGATTTCAATGGCCCATAGGGTATAATGGGGCTGAAACTGACATTCCCTTTCTGACACACTTCCGGTGATGTCAGAAGACGTGGCATATGCTAATGAGTTATGCTAATGAGCTCCTGCACCTCTTTTTCTATGAAATGACCCCTGGTAACACTAATCTGCACTCAATTAACCTCTTGAGAAATATTTTTCTGGCTGCTCATATGTTTATTTTTGTAAATACGTATACGTTTTTCCCACTTACACAGCAATTCCAAATAAGCAGCTGTGTATCATAAAGAGTACAATATAAAGTATACTCAACTATGACTGATATTACAAAAACTTAGATTGAACAAAACTTACTACTGATTTTCTGTACCTATTAAAATGGTCTATTTTATATATGCTTATTTCTCTGCATTGCATAAGGAACTGAAAAATTCCTTGAATCTGGTTAGTCACAAATAAGAGAAAATGAATTAAAATGCCCTCTTTCTTATAACATACAAGTTTTTTTCTACAAAACCTATAGTTCTGAAGTAATGCCATGCTAAAAGGCATATTTGCACCTTTTGGTTCTTGTACTTTTTCTTGGCGGCAGCCACCTCCACCCCATCCCCACATCCAACTAAACCAGCCTTTAGACTCTTCGTCATCTTGTTTAGCTCCTGGCCTGAATATTTTTAATCCAGCCTTAGCTGCCTGTGGGGGGAAAAAAACAGAACAAAATTAGTATAATTACTCTTTAATATCTCACATTAAATGTCTTAATAGAGCAGGCATGTAGAAGTGTAACAGGAAGAGATGCAAAGAAAAACTGGGTAAGGCCTGAAAAATCCAGCAGAATGCTGGACTTCTGGAGGAGCCAGATACCAAACTCCCATCTAAGGAATTTAAATCTGTGCTGAAAAGTAGAAGAACGGCTAGCAGTGAAATGGAACTGCTACCTTAGCAACACTATTTAATGTCAAACTTTTTGTTTAAAAAAAAACTGCAAAAAAGATGAGTAAAATTAAATAATTATAAACTTGGCAAGGTTATAGACTATACAATTAGATACCTGAAAGGAGATGCCAAGATTGATAAATGTTATACACTGAAGTATTTGAAATGCATACACACAAATTATTGCACTGAAGCTTGATTTTTGTTGTTATTTTGGATAAGGATTTTGTTTGCCTTTATACCTAAGATAAGGCAGAATAAAAGTTTTAACACCAAAGAGCTCAAACAACTCATGAGTTCCAAAAAAAAGCAAATTCAGAACAGCTGCTATGTATTAAAACATTTACCTGAACTTCTGCCTGTTGTCTTGCCAGGGTAATGTTGAATATATCCAAGGTCTTCTCCATTCCCTATACATAACAGGAAGGAACATACTGCATGTCATAGAATTCAATTAAAGCTTTCTTACGTGATTTGTTATTATTTATCTTGTCTTTGTTACAAAAGGAAAGTGAACTTAAAATCTAAAACTTCATAGTAGGAAGGGAACAAAGAAAGAAGTGAATGAATGTGACCAAATGCATTTACACATGCTCAGACTTCACTGTAGCTTGGAATGAGGTCTGGGAGTAGACAGTGGTATGTAGAAAATGGAAGAACCTAGAAAAATGTAGAAAACGGCATCACAAAGGTATTCTGAGAGGTAGTTTTCATGTCTAACAGGCTACAAGGGGAGAATGGGTGGAATTGTTAAAAACAGCAGGATGGCAGCTGAGGATATTAGAATAAGACTTTGGGGTAAGGATACAAGAGTCAGCATAGTGTATAGTGGCACCTTTAAGACCAACAAAATTTTAATCAAGGTATAAGCTTTCATGTGCATGCATAGAAGGCCACCATCAGGCTTCAGCCTCTATGCCCTGTTGTTGGCTTTTCAAAGTTGCTGGCACTATATGAGACAGGACTACTGGTCTGATCCAACAAGGCTCTCCTTATATTAAAAGGAGCACGCTGTGAATGGTGTGTTCTAAATGTTTCCTTGTAAGGATGAAAACTGGACATTAGTATTGCTGAAGGAAGAAAAGGCATTTACCTTCAGCAACATGATAAGACCACTGAGGAGCTTCTTAAATGATTTAGCAAAGATAGTCTTTCTCCATCATTAGATCTACAAAGTGAGAGTTTCAAGTTTGGCGCATCAGGGTCTGTGCCAAAGCTGTCCTTCCTGTGATCCTCATGGATTTAATAGAAAGTATGCTGGAACTAAAATTGGCATGTGTAAGGTATATCGCTGCTAGTGACATTTTGCACCAGTTTCTTAACTCCTCACGTCTATTATTCAGGATTTGAATGGCTCTAGAAAATTAAAAGCTTGCCAGCAAGGACTTTAGGACAAAAACAAGAATCTCAAACTATCTTTTAAGCGTGCTGTTCAACTTGGAATCTGGTTGGTTCTCTTTTTTGTAGGGCTGCAAGATGAAACCCAGTTGAGGATAGGATTGCCACAAAAACATTGGTTCTGGGGCTACTCCGCAGTTTTTGCCACTTCATAGTTTGGATCACTTGATCTGATGCAGGTTCCCATCCTAATGCCTTCCCCCTCCACCACCTACACAGCTTCACTTGCTGTGAGAAAGACTGCTACCTGAAGCACTGGGGAGCAGGTAGGGTTCTGTAGTCCTGTTTACAAATAGGGCACCGCAGATATTATCTTAGTGTTGTTCAGTGATTCTCGTAATTGGACCCCAAGGTGCAAAAATGGGAACCACTGGAAGAATGCAGTATGTACCACAGATTATCTAGGATTAGGGTCAACCACAATAGCTAGAGATGGCAGCAAAAATATGTGCATGAGACTGTGCTTGCCTGCTCCCTCAAGTAAAATTTGATAGCCACTGACTTGAGGGTGAGGGCTTGGCCTTCTAAAATGAGCCTAATATGATGTGGATTAATCTTGTCTGTTGAGAGAAAAAGTTGCGTGCCAAATTCTGTTGAGGTAGAAAATATCTGGGAGGCTGAAAGAAAGAAAGGTGGCATTTACCCAGTGATAGTCTCCAGGCCATGTTGTGATATACTCTGCCTTTTAGTGGCCTGACAGAAATGTAATCTATTTGGTAGAATGGAATTTCAGACAATTTGGAGAAGTTCAGTCAAATATCTACAAATATTAGAAAGCCATTTGGAGGTGTGGGACTGACTTGGTGCAGGGACTAGAAAGTTTTAGCTGGGTGTCATCTGCAATAGTGTTACTGAAAGCTGTGGAATTTGATGAGGTCATCCAACAACAGTGTGAAGGAAAGAGTACAGCAAGAGATCAAATACATTCTGAGGAACCCAAATAGGGTGGGATAAAGCAGAGCTCTCCCCTCCCCAGTGGAAACATGGGCGATACCATATGATAAAGAGGAAGGCCAGCTGAGAGTAGAGCCAGACACCTAAGGCACTGAGAGCTAGTTGATCGTTTTAGTGAGGATTACTTCAGTGAAAAGTAGAGAGCAGGTCACATTATAGGTAGGGTTCTGTAAGAAGAAGTAAATCTAATTAAGAGATTCATTAGAACTAAAAAAGAATGCAAGGAGCACCACTATTTTCCCTCCTCAAATAACATGTCAATGTAGAGTGAAAGCCTTTCTCAAATGAAGTTGTTATTTTCAAGAGACACTATGAAAGTGATACCCAAAGTGATATGCAGACCCAAGCTCTGATAGCCTAGAGTTTTTAAGTTTTCAGCTGTGTGAAAAGGCAGGTCCACTGTGCTCTTTTCGCTCATCCCTTATTCACAGAGCACCCTCTCTTATTTCTCTGATAATTAGAAAGAGCACATGGAATAAAATGTATCTGGTTTATCCTTCTCGAACATACAGCTAACAGATTTCTGCTTCCTGCAGCTCCTGAAAAGCCAGCCTAACTCACCAGTTTCTGCTGGGGGAGGGGGGAGAAATCAATGAGACATACCTAGCATGGGTGGAAATGCCTTCTTGCTCACACAGCTAGATCTTAGATTTGAGCCAGTGAGTTTCAGCTTTCGGTGAACGTAGGCTCACTTTAACTGCTTATCTCAAATTTCAGTTAAAATTGTGGAAACAAGCATTTTCTACTGCTTAAATAAATATGTAACACTACATTTTGGGAATTTTTTTTATAAAGTAGCCATTATTATAAGTATCTGTGATAAAAGTTCAAAATAACTAAAAAACCAACCTCCAACTTCTTCAAAAGCTCCCCATCAGGTTTCTTTGTTGTTATTTTTATTTTATACAGATCTCTATAGTTCTTCATGTTGTTTCTATGGTGACGAATATGATCCCAAGACCACATATGCAGCTTGGGTTGAATATTTACTTCCAGAATGCCATATATAACATACTTCCACCTAACAGAAAAAAACAAATTAAAATATTTTTGGATATTTTAATGTAAACAAACAACTCCATGATTATTGCTTACCCACCACTCCTCAATATTACTTCTTACCACTATACATTTCTGTTACAACAAACTACCATGCAAGTACCATTTGCAGGGCTTTCCAAAATAAATGTTTTGGAAAAGATTGTATAAAAACAATATCACTGTCTTTAAAAATACATCCTCTATGTACAAGATTCTTAAATCAATATATGTCATGGGTACTGGCTCTGCTGAGGCTGACTCTACCTCAGATGAGGAAGAGACAGGGAGCAACTCAGCCTCCTCGGGAGTCAGCCCAGAGGAAGAACCCTCCACAGTACCTGAGGAGGAAGAGTCCCTGGCAGCTGCACAGGAAGTGCAGCCACAAGGAGAGCCCAATCCTGAGCCTGGCCCAGCACCCCCAGTTGCAGACACCACAAGGCCAGATTCCCCGCCCAGTTCTCCTGAATGCATAGGGCATTCCAGACGTAGGGCACGCCAAAGGCTGACTACGCAGGAGTGGCGAAGGAGTACAAGACTGCAACTCCTGCAAAAGCAATGGGAGGAGTTGGAAGCCTTGGCAGACTCCACTCCCTGGGAAGGGAGAACCTCCTGATAAGCACTTCACACACCTGCCTTAGTGCGGTAGCAACTCTGCACATTCCAGACCTGCTTCTGCATGTGTAGCAACCGTTCCTTGTTCCTGAACCCTGCAACCTTGGAAGGAATCCCCAGCTCTCTGACCTCTGGCTCTGTTTGTTGACTCTGATTCTAGACTACGTCTACCGCTCCAGTGTGTAAGCTCCATGGAAACAGCAGAATATAGAAGTACCAAGTTCTAATTTATAATCAATGTGCTGGAAAATATCTGATAACAGAATTCATCCTAAACAGATCTACTAAGAATTGTCCCATTCTATCCAACAGCACTTGCACCCAGGAAAGTCCTCCTAGAATTGCACTGTAAATTGTTCCCCAAGAATTTAGTTCAAAACATTCTCCCACATCATTTTAAGTAGTAAGATTTTTAAAGACAATTCAATACATTACCATTGCTTGGCATTGTTGTGCACAGGGACATTAGGTCTATACTTCCTATACGGCAAATTTCTAGTCATCATATCAATTGACTCAAGGAGCTCCATAATACTGAAATACTACCAAAAAAATACAACAGAAGAACTCTTACCAATCACATACAAAAAAATCAGGGCAACAGATATAAAAATCTTTCTAATACTACTCTGAACAGATTAAATCTTGTAGAACTTTCATTTTATTATGCCAGTAACTGATACCCGATGCTTCAGGTAGTAAATAACAGTTTCTCCAGAGTAAAGAGGAGAATGCTACGATATTTCCAGGAAAGCTTGATTCTTCAAGTCCTAAGTAACTAATGTCAAGCTCACAACTGGACAGAACTAGCCACATTCATTTCTCAGAATAAGCAAAAACTGGCAGCCCAATTTCTTTCTTACTCACTGAAGATCCACATTAGGGGTGTGTGCTTGGTATATACTGGGCCCAATAAATACCTGAAAAATACCTTATTGGTATTTATTCCACTGAATCAGATTTTAGAATCTGATTCGGCTACCAATCTAGCTGAGTCCAAATAAAAGCCAATATTATTTGGCTTTTATTCAGGCTCAGCTTCATTTGCTTCAGCTTCACAGGCTCAGCTTCACTTTTATTCAGGCTCAGCTTCACATGCTGAGCTGCGCTGCAATATGGTGGCGGCGCAGCTTGGAGTAGGCATTTAAAGTGACAGTGGCAGCAGCGGAGCTGGGAGAATACATTTAAAATTAAATGCATTCTTCCAGCCCCCCACCACTGCCGCCGCAACGCAGGCTGGCTTGGCTTAGAGAAGGTCTCTTTAAATGTGTTTGCCAAGCCAAGCCAGCTCATGCCACAGCGGCAGGGCTAAGAGAATGCATTTAAAGTTAAATGCATTCTCCCAGCCCAGCAACCACTGCTGTGGGACCGGCTGGCTTGGCCTGGAGAAAGTCTCCTCAAATGCATTCTCCAAGCCAAGCCAGCCTGCACTGCAGTGGGGCTGAGAGAACACATTTAAAGTTAAAGGTGGGTGAACCCACACCACTTCAAGTTCACTCATGTAAGGCTTGACTTTGCAAAAGCCATTTAAAGGGAAATGTGCATGGCTGAACCCAGAAGCGGCGCAAGTTCACCCACCCCCTTCTCCATTATACCCTATGGTCCCCATAGGGTAAATAGGAGCTGAATAAATTCAGTAATCCCGATTATTTTCCAAATCTCAATATCATACCAATATTGGGATTCCGGAATACTTGGAAATACCAATATTTTTCAGTTCTATTTACAGAAGAATACCATTTTTTTTTGTCAAACCCTAGTCCACAGTCTAGAAAGGAAAGTTAACAACCAGTGTTCATCCCAGGTGACGAATTTCACTTCTTGGCTGAGTAAACCAGCCAAATGCATTGCAATACTATCTCCCAAAAACTAGAGAACTGTAATTTACAATGACAAACAAATACCCTTCCATGCTGTACCGCATGTTATTGACACAGATTATCCAGCAGTGGAACTAACCAATTTATAGATGTATGTTCTCTGACCTTTGAGCAAATTTGGACTTTGAAACTTCTTTCTATAGTGGTCAGGTGAGAAAAGAAAAGCAGCAGTAACTTGTGTTTCTTTTGAATAGCATCATTCTACTGAGGCAGAAGTTTGGTGAGTATTTGCTCTGAACCTATATTAGGTGTTATCAGGTTTGAACAAAACAAAGGGAAAAGCAATTCCTGTATCCCATAACTCACATACACTTTCAAAACAAACAAACAGGCTCCTTACAGGACTCCTTAATCAGCACAGAAGACACAAAACTCAGCCTAGTTGCCAGGGCCCTCCTCCAAAGCACCCTTTGAAATTACAGTGCTACAACCAGAAAAAACACTTTCAGAGTACATTTGTTCACTAATGTGCTAATTAGCTTAGAGAAAGAGATCAGACAGTTTCCCTTTAAAAAATCATACTTTGGGTGCATTTATCTTTACTGTGGGCTTTGGAAACACTCCTCATTTACAACACCAGCCATTGACAGTCTTTGTGATGTATTACAGGAATCCTGGCCACAGCTGCTTGTGTTTGCTTCATCTAATGAATACCTTCCCAGGGAGTGAAGTACCCATAACTGATAGAATACTTCCTAGAGGCCAACAAGGAAATCTAGGACATGAATGCTAGATCCTAAAAAAGCTATGCTGTTATATTCAACTCCGAACTGCTAAGCTTCAGCCAAGCACAAAAGTGATACCTGTAATAGGAGACCCAAACACATCCTATTTGTCAAGCCTTTTGGAACAACAGCCTCTTTAGGTCCAAGAATGACACTCAGATCATGGTCAGCAGGTGATAATGTTGCAGATGTTTTAAGTGAAATAAATTCCTAGATAATCTGTGCTGTCTTCCCACCCAAACAGGATCCCCAAGGTGGCAAACATCAAAACATTTCAACATTAAAATAAATTATATATAAAATAAACAATTCATTAAAAACAAATAAACACACCGACACACATAACAAACAGGGAGGAAGGCCAGTAACAGTTATTGGGGGTACACCATATCAAACAAAAAAGCCTTCACCTGTTGACAGAAAAAAAACAACAAAGGGAGCCAGACTAATCTCTCCAGGGAAGGAGTTCCAAAGTTTTAGCACCACGCCCAACTGTTTCTTGAACTGCCACCCATCTAGCCTCCAGTGACGGGAACCCATGAAGTAGTGCCTCCAAAGATGATGTGAGTAGACAGGTAGGTTCATGGGAGAAGGAGATCCTCAAGGTATGCTGGCTCCAAGCGATATAGGGCTTTAAAGGTCAATACCAGCACCCCAAATTCCACCCAGAATCAAACTGGGAACCAATGGAGATGGAACAAGACTGGAGTGCTTTGGTTCCTATGACTCTCTCCAGTCAACACTCTGGCTACAGCATTCTATACCAACTGTAGCTTCTGGACAGTCTCCAATGTAGAATGCATTGCCATAATCTAGATGTTACCAGGGCATGCATCACAGTGGCAACAACTTTCCTGCACAGGAACAGCCAAAGCTGACTCACCAACCGAAGCCGGCAAAAGGCACCCCTGGCCACTGCTGCCACCTGTCTATCCAACAGGAGAACTGTGTTCAGCAGCACCCCCAGGCTACAAACCTACTCCTTTATGGGAAGTGCAACCCCCTCAAGAACAAGAGATACCTCAATTTCTGGTTCAATCCCCACTCATACCCATAACCCTTCTGTTTTGCCAGGATTAAGTTTCAGTTTGTTAGCCTTCAGGTACCTGTGCACAATTTCCACAGCATCCCTGGGATATGCTGGAAGTGCAAGATAGAGCTGAGTGTCATACATATATTAGTGGCAACTCATCCCAAATCACCGCATGACTTCTCTCAGCAGTTTTATGTAAGATGTAGAAAAGCATGGGGAACAACACAGAATCTTTTGGGACCTTGTAGGCTTGAGGCCAAGGGGTGGAGCAGCAGTCCCCTAGCACCACACACTGAAACCTACCTTCAAGGTAGGACCAAAGGTACAGCAAAACAGTACCTCTGGGTCTCAGTCCCAAAAGGCAGTTCAGAAGAATACTGTGATCAATGGTATCAAAGGCTGCTGAAGGGTCCAGGAAAATTAAGAGTTGTGCTCCCCCTTTGTTCTTCTCCCATCAAAACTCTGGACAAAAACAGATGTTTTTCCTGGCTGAAAACTGGCTTTCAGACTGGTTATTTCAATGCCATTTAATGTATTTATTGTTTTTAATGTCTGAATGTAAAAAAAAAAAGTGGTATCTTATATAAGGTATCTTATTTTTGTTGTTACCTGTCTTAGGTCCTGAGATATCAGGTGAAACCTGGAAATATATCTATTTTAAATAAATAATCTAGTGCTCTCAGGAAGACTCATTCCCCATAAAAAACATTGGAGTGTGTGAAGAAAATCCCAGTAATTCCCCAAGGCAGGATGTGTTTCTCTTTCTTTGTGTCAACTTCTAACAACAAATGGTTAGGAAAGCAAGTCTCTAAAGAGACATAATACAGATTTCCTAAATAAATCAATAATAATGATAAATAGGAAAGAATAAGAAAACTGATGTCCTTGCTAATAAATTTTGAGGCTAAAAAGCAGGGACTTCTATGTCTGGCAGACAAATCTCCTTCAGAAAACTATTCCAAACTGTGGCCCAACAGCAGGAAAAGTATTAGCCAGTCAACCTTCAGAAAAGCTTATAAAATAAACAGTTTCTGAATATCTGTAACATTTATACCTATAGAAAGTTACCTGTGGTTTATGAAGTTCTATGATTATATCCTGAAGATTTACATCTAGATCTAGTTTTGGTGCAGAAAAGTCAACATCGGATCGTGGATTCATACGGAGCTTGGCTTTAGCTGAAATTGGACGGAATACTGGAAAAGAGAATTTTAGATTAAATTATCAAAAAAACAAGTCAATTGTTTTTCTCAATATTTTGTGAAAAAATAACAGAATAGAAGAACATCTCAACTAGCTGAGTATGCAGCACCCTGTTATAGCTTCAATTCCATGGACAATGTCTATGACCTCATCTCTTGTAGTAGAAGGAAAGATTCCCCATCGCTCAGCAGGCTGCAGGCTTAGTCTCAGTTTTTGTCTGCCCAGTCATTGACAGAGCTGTGCTGTGTGTGGACTACTTAAACAGCACTCTGAAGGGTAACATGGTTCTGCCATGATCCCTTCAGGACTGAAGCCGGGAGGTTGCATCTGATGCACTCTTATAAAAGGGTAAAACATCTAAGCCACAATCATCCTAGTTGGAGCCTGCTAGCTGTTACTAAACAGGAGCAGAGTCGTACCGTACATGGGTGTGGGTATGCAACTAGGGGGGCATGCCTTCAATCTCACCCAGTGAGGAAGCTCAGTGATATCACCTTGGGCATATCACTTCAAACCAACTACACTGCTGTTTGTAGTTTGTTGCAATCATAAAAAGGGATAACCTCATCTAGGCCACACACTGTTACTTGGAAGTACAGCACACAAATATACTCAGTAATTTGGACCAGAATGAGAAAGATGTAAAAAAGATGACTAGCCAATTCTCATGTTCTTTTATCTGTCTCTTTTCCCTTGATCCTACCTAGGAAAAATTTCTATTTTGTAGAAAGGAGTACCAGTAGACAACAGGGAAGGTCCCGCTTTCTAAGGATATTGCTTTGATGCCGTCAAAGATTATTCTCCTATGTTAGGGGAACTGTCTTTCTGTTAAATTATCAAGCTGTTTAAACCGTAATCATCTGTGCAACATCAGGCTGTAACCCAAAAACTCAGCATTAAATCAAGCACACAGCTATCCACAGTTTAAAAAATCTGTTTTAAATGTGTGCTTGCTGTTTACTCATTTGCTAGTCAAGATTAAGCATTAACCTACAGGTGATACTGGATTTCTGTGACTGGAACTCCCAGTGTTGTCATTGGACCCTAAAAAAACAGATGTGGGTAGCCTCATGAAATGGACTGGAGATGTAACACTGAGGGAGGAAAGAAAAACTCTTTCTCAACCCTCTCCCCTAGTTCATTTTCTTATCCCCTTTCTGGGCTGATTCAGGCCCTGCTAGAAAGAAAAAGTCAGGTATCTGTATTGGGATAAAGTAGTTGGAGGAGTGCTTTCAATGGGAGATACAGTGTGGTGAGTGTTATGGACCATCCCGTCCTAGCAAGGGAGGATGAGTCCTCATCGCAGGAAGAGGACAACGTGTCCCCAAACCCTACCTTGGCAGATTCTTTCCATGAGACCAGGGTCTCAGGGTCTTCCCAAAGCCAGAAGAGCCCTCAGGCCTAGAGGCCCCAGCATGGACCTGCCCTTGACCAGACCCACCATGGTCTCCTGAAACACCCCAGGAGCAGAGGGGGCAAAGGGCTAGGGCTGAGACATGGATTAGGCACAGGAGTGTGCACCTGGAAGCCTGAAGGCTCTCCCCTGCTAAGAAAATGCTGAAAGAAACTGACAAGTCATCATAGGATCTGGGCATCAGTATTTCTCATGAGTAGAAGTGCTGAGACAGCTTGTAGGGAAGAGCCTAATGTGGGAAACAGCAACACCTGTAGGAATTCTCGATAAAAGAGAGGTTGCATCCAGTTAACTTGTCTGCAGTCTTGCTGTTTAATCCATCAGTTGCCTGAACTGCTTTGTATCTGTTCTTGTTATCTGACCCTTGGACTGTTTTTGATTCTGCTTCTGGAATATGTAACCTGACCCCAGACAGAGATCTTGGGCTGTCTTCTGGTTTTGCCTTTGACTGTGTTAACAGACTCTTGGACTTTTGGACTGTTACCTAGGAACCCCTGCTGTCAGACCCTGCAGCAACTGGGACCTGCCTCCCACTTGGTGACCAGGACACTGAGGGAAAGAGCCCACCTCTGTTATCAGTACCACAACCCAAATCCATATAACCCCATACTCCCACTGCTTATTTAGGGCCAAATTATACATTAGGTTCCAATTATGGAAATCAGCCATGATGTGTAGTTCAGCTCTGTTTTTAATTGCACATGTTTATTTCAGCACACTGTTTATAGCACATATTGTAGTCTAAAATTATTTAATGAGCTAAAAGTTTGCAGCAGCTTGCCTTTCGCTTTCGTTATGATGTACCTTTCCTTTCCTTTGTCCAATAAAAGCTCTACAACAATGCATTGACATACTGTACATTGGTAAATTTTTAGAAAACCACAAGTAGAAATAGGAAAACGGCACAAATTTTCCATAAGAAACCACATGGTTTCAAATAGAGAAAAAGAAGTTTACAGCACCATTTACATCAGTTGCTAAAAGCTACCTAATGTACATTGTCTCCTCCTCCTACATCTTATCCTCACAAAAACCCTGTGAGGAACATTAGGTTGAGAGGATATACTAGCCCAAGGTCACCCAGCAGAGTGGGGATTCAAACTTGGATGTGCAAGATCCTAGTCCGACACCACTCTAACTGCCAAGGAGAAAGGTTCTAGTCTAGACTTCTCCTTGACAAACTACTTTTCTGTCTGTAGGAGTGTTTCTTCATGAGAGAAATACTGCACCATCTGAGTTCCCGGGTGTAGTATGAAAAAATACAATCTAGATACAGGTTTACCACCTCACCTGCTGTCTGCAAGATCTGGGCCTTAGTGATGGCAAGGAGAAAGCATTTGATGTCATGTTTCAAGAGTCAGAATTTGAGGAAAAGTAATCTATAGCTTACCAAAATCATAGCCTTCTGGAATCACATTAGTGCCCGCAACTCCATGCTTTAAGTTATCCTTTTAGGGGGAAAAAGGTTATCTTTTCTTAGAAAATGAAGCTTAAAACTACATATTAACTTACAGAACCTATACATTAGAGAAAGAAAGAGATGGTAAAATGAAGCAATGTTCTTAAACCGGTCATCATTCACCATTAATAATTTTATAATGATACATTAATACAAAATGAGCTACAGAAAAGGCTGGATTAAGTATATGGATAAATTGTGATAAAGTATGACATGTTGGTGTATAAAGAATGAGTCTGCAGTATATGGCCACCTAGCCAGGTAAATTTCCCACACTGAATACACTCCAAAATTAGAAATGTAGGCTAAGAATTACTTATCCAGACTGGACTAATCTCAGACATATATATTCAAGGTCACAATTATCGAGTTTGGATGACTCAGTTCACCCAGTTAAGGCAGAGACCTTCCTTCCTTCCCTGGCCAAGATTTTCCTTCCTTCCCTCATCTGTCACATCTCTGAGGCAACAGGAGACCAACTCACAGGTATAACAATAAAGTAAATGTACAAAAAACTCAAGGATTGATCCAGCCTATGCAGTCAATTCCCAGATTCTATCTATGATAGTAACTATCCTGTTTAGACCCATGGGTATCAAAATTTATATGCATATGCCCTGTATAATGTGGACCAGGATTACTATTATTAACACTATTGTTTACTTTATTTGTTACATACCAAGGTTGGCATAACTGAAAAAGATAACATAATAAAATGGGGCCAATGAATGATCCAGCAAAAGTGGCTTAAAAATAAACAGCTCTGAGCATCTTTTCAAAGATGAAAGTTTTAAGTTAATACTTCACATGAATGAGCAAAAACTTCAGTTAACCATTATTTGTTCATATAGTTCTATGTAATGTGGATTTCTTGACAAGGAGGTTCCCTGCAACTTCCCATGCTATTCTTAGGAGAAGGCATAGTCATGTGCACAAAAAGAAATAGACACATGCTTTGACAGTCAGTTTTTATAGTAGCTTTCTGCCTGTGTATAAATACGAATAGTTCAGAACTACACATCTCAGTTCATTGAGAATCTCATATCTAATTCTGAACATGGCTCCAGAGTGTAAATTTTAAAAAATCTGCACCTTGGGGTTGAGTAGAACTAGATGAGATTTTTTTCTACAAATTTGGGGGAACTCTCAAATATGCAGAAATACCTGAAAACTTAAAAGAAAAAGAATAGTAAGGGGGATTTAACCCCAAAGTTAAAGGGGAAAAAAGATCTTACAACACAACAGTGCAAGATCTCAGCCACCCTCATGCTGGACATTACCCAGCAATCTCCAAGATTTAGTGCCAGAGCCATGGGGGAGAAGAGGCTAGTACTGGCAGTCACTAGGAGAGGGAGAAGATGGCAGCAAAGGTGGCCACCAGCAAGAGAAGGAAGACAGGCAGGCACCAAAGAAACGGGTGGCAGTTGGGAAGAGGAGAAGGCAGTGGCAGTGCTCCCCCACTAGCTGGATAAGAGGGAAGGCTTAGAACAGAAAGCCAGTCCTGTGTGCGCTCTGCTCCATGCCCCACCTCACTCCACCCCACCTGCCCAGCTGATCAGGGAAAGCTTGGAGCTGAAAGAGTGGGCTTTCAGCTCCAAGCCTTCTCTGATCAACTGCATGATGGTGGTTGGGGAGATAGAGCAGAAAGCATGCTGGATTGTCTTTATGCCCTAAACTTCTTTCCCCACTGCAACCCTCAGCTCTAACCTCCCCCAAAAAGTCATCAAGGGAGACTTGGAGCTCAATGATTCCCCTGCAACTTTCAGCTCACTCATCAGCTGGCCAGCTGGCCTCATTAAATCTCATCCATAAGAACAAGAGGGGATGAAAATGGCTCCAAAAGGGGAGTTCCACCTCCCCCATCATTGTAGTTTGTACCTTTCATGTCCTACTCAGAGAAGCCTAAAACTCTCTTTTGAACCTAAGTTTGCAAGTTCAGCTGTATACCTGTTTTCAATAATGCTGATATATGAGTTGGGATCTTCTAACGTCTACAGGCTCCTTCTGCCAGCTAAAAGGCCATACTCAGACGTTACACCCACCCATGCACATGAGTAACCTTAGAAATGGGACAGATGCATCAGGTTAGGGAAGTGAGATCACACTTTATGACTCCACTAACATAGGTGTAAAATAATGCAGTTCCACCACCAATTGCAAAAGTCTTACTTTTGACCAAGCTATACTTTCTTGCTCAGATCCACTGGACAATGCTGAACTGCCTAATCAAATCTTCTTTTCCTTCTTGAATTCTTGTCTACATCAATTTACACAGAGGAAGTCCATTGTCAAAAGAAAACAAATACAGGCTGAACATGGAATTCCTGTCCTTTCTTTTGTTCAGCAAAAGCTATACGGCTCAATACCTTGAGCAGTATAACAATCTGAATTTTCATTTACAGTCTTTTATTTATTTCTCCAAAGACAGAACATGGAATTTCAGACACCAGTCTGGAATTAACCCTATAATATGATTGCAATTTATTGTAATGGCGTCATTCCTAGAATGACTGGATGCGTTTTACTCTTGCATGACAAGCTACACCTGCCAAAATCCAACTTCTACATTAACTATGTAGCTATGTCCTGCTCTGTATCTGGTAACCTTAGATTATATGAAGCAAAGATATTCACAACATGACCTTATGTATGTTTTCTTGAAGTAAATTCTTCTGAGATCAGTAAGGCTTACTCCCAAATGAATAAAGTATAGTATTGCAGACTTCAATGTTAATAACGTATCTCTTAAACCTGGAAATTTCAAATTTGCTAAGATGAAATCAGCTCCCATAGTGATAATCATACTCTGTAGAATTACAATGAATTCTTATTGGAGTAAATTGAATCTGGAACAATTTATGACATAAAGTAGTATATATATCATAAGAGGGGCCCTGTTGGATAAGACTGTTGGTCCATCTAGTCCAGCAACCCATTTCACAAAACACCAAACAGCGGGTGTGGCAGGACTTCTCTTTGCAGAAGCCATGCTGTTTTCCTCAGCACGATTTGTTTCTTCAAGTAATTAATAATTCTATCTTTGATATAATTTCTACTAAATTACTCAGAACAGACATTCTACAGTTTCCTGGATTTCTCTGGACAGTGTTTTAAAAATTACATTAAACACTGTAATACAGAAGCCAATTTTAGAAACAAGCTACATATATTAGTTAGAAGAGCACCTATTTCACATCTGAGTTCTTTAAAAAACTTTTGGTGTATGCCATTTTACTCACCAAAGATTCATTATAACCACCATGATAAAACATTTCAGACTTCACATTCCAGTATGCAAAAAAGTTGTCCAATCGAACAAGCTAAATTAAAAAATTAAGAAGAAATCAACTATATTGTCATCTTTTAGTACTTGCAGTATTATACCAAGATGTTAAATAAGCAAACATCCCAATACTACAGTTTTGGTGTATATGATCACCAAATTATTATGTTTATTTTATACATTTTATATACTGTTATATCTTAAAGTTGGGATATTATTTTACTACAGAATTTTAAAGGTCAAGGTCGAACCATGTTTATAGCAATAAACAAATGAGTACTCTCAAAATCTAGTTGCACCCATTTATTCTGATTACTAAACTCATATTGTCAACATCAGTAATTATTTTCACAAACCAGTGCAAGAAAAGAAATGGTATATGCTGGGCTGGCCTACACATTTTAATAGAACTCTGGCCAAAATCCAAATTATGCCTTTCCCAGGATAAATAATGAAAAATTCTCTAAATATTCCTCACTGCAGCCCATTGTGTATTTTGTTTACAAGACTTCCTCAACTTTCAGCAGAGAATTTTCAGGGCACTTAAGGGGCTGCTGAGGGAATGCCAAGGAAGGAAAGATACGTTTTTATGAGCTCCTCGCATTTCCACAGATTCCAACCCTATCATAGTACAGATTTTTTTTAAGTTATGGTGCTGCAAATGGGATAGTAGGCACAAAATGATTTCTGGAACATATACACACATGATTTTTTTTTAATCAAAATAAAAAGGATGTTGCCACATAACGCCACTCCTGGTTGCATCTGTAGAGGGAATAAATATGCCCTGAAATAACACAATCTTGTTTGTGAGATGAGGGACAATTTAGAAATCCTCCAGAGAGATAAAGAAAGTGACAGGCGTGGTGGAATACAGGATAGACTCTGGGATGCTAAAATCACTATTTGGCCAAAATATCCAGGAGACAAGATAGGCGATTTTTAATTTCCAGCTTGGACACCCTAAAAATCATTAACACAACTTTGAGATGATTGGCCTCTAGACCGGCTTGATGGGAAGTGGATCTGAGTGGGTCAGTAAAGGCTGAGTAGGTCTGTAAAGCCACTCCTAGGCCGAAGACAAGTGATTGAAACTGTCAGCCTATTTTGGCAACATGTGTCAAAGAATAAAGTCTATGTTCAAGGACTGAAGTCTGTGCCAAGACCAATGGAACAGTCTTTGAGAATCTTTTGACTTCCTTACATCCATTTCTAGGAAAATTTTTTGCTAAAGTATGATACTTATAAACCCAGGATTAGTTCATAATTCTTTTTTATGGTTTCTCTCTAGTAATCGGCAATATATCTAGTTGTGTTCTGATTAATTCCCATACTTATGTTTTGATTTATGTCAGGATTTATGCTTAGTTATTAAAGATCTTTTCTCTTAAAGATCCTTTTTGAAAAAAAATATTTTGAACTTTTTGAGGGAATACAGATTAAAGAAAAGGTGTAAGGGGAAAAAATAAAAATTACCAAAACATAGGATAAAGGGAATTTTTTGCAAATATAAAGGACAATCCTGGATTGAAATACTTGAATTTTTAGGAAAATTATATAACATTATAACTTTAAAAACCACTGTATCAACCTATTCAACATTCTACCATTTCCTCATAATATATTAACATTTTATCCTATCTTATCAATCTTATCAGCTATATGATAAACCATGAATAACCTCATTAAAATTTGTGTATAATTTTAATACAAACATTTATTGTTATAAGAATCATACAAAAGAAAACATCTTTAATATTTCATACTGAAACTATCATATAATATAAACCATTCAACTGCATGACTACAAAGATTGGTTATAGTAATCATAGAAAATTTGCCAGTTATTTTCAAATTCATCTTTCAGTCTCTGATTAATGACGTTTGTAAGTTTTGCCGTAACAGCATATTTTTGCATTTTATCTATCCAATTCTCAAGAGTTGGACAATCTTTGATTGTCCACTTTGCTGCAATTACTACTCTTGCTGCAGTTAACATAGATCTAAGCAATTCATGTATAGTTCTGTCTGCATTCACTGGTAGAATTTCTAGTGACACTGTCAATTTTTTTCTTTAATCTCAGTATGTATTTCTATCCAACATTTACTAGTGGGTGTTTGTTTGTTTGTTGCAGGACCACCACATATGGTAAAAGGTACCATCTATCTTTTTACATTTCCAACACAGTCCTTTATAGTTTTTATCCATCTTCTTGATATCTTTTGGGGTAATGTACCAGTGATAAAACATTTTCTCTAAGTGCTTGACACACAGTAAATTTTATGTATTTTGTTCTTCCCATTGCTGAAATGAAATCTCCTTCCCAGAATTTTGCAACCATTTCACCATGCATATTTTAACTTGTTCTGTTTCTGTGTCATATTGTAATAAAAGTTTATAAATATACCCGAAAAGATCTCTTTTGTTCAATATTAACTTTTCAAATTCAGTCAGATTTCTTAGTCTATCTCCTTCTCGATGAATATCTTCTTTAAGTCTTGATGAGAGGTGTAGATATATTAACCATTGTATCTTTTTTCCTTCTTCATTCTTAGCTTGCCAAGATTTAATTTTCCCATGTTTGTTGACCATATACTGATATCTTATAAAATCATTATTTTTCCTCTCGTGTTTGTCATAATAGGCATCTACTGCTGACATTATAGGTGATGTTGGGGGACTTATTCTTGTATTAAGTGACCACCAATTTTTCAGTAAACTGTCTCTGATTACATGACCATTACATCTCATAGCTTTTTAATGTGTTTTCAGTTGTTTTAATCCAAAGCCGATACCAGGATTCAGGAGTTAGCTTAACAGGGGCTCTCCTCGTTTCTCCAAGATCGGGGATAGAGGGTGGCAGTAGGGGAACAGCTCTCCCAAAGACATCCGCTGACACGCGGTGTCCCACAGGGAGCAGTACTTTCCCCAATGCTGTTCAACATCTATATGCGCCCCCTTGCCCAGATTGCCCGGAGGCATGGGCTGGGATGTCATCAGTCTTATATCTGTTGTTGAGTGGGCAGTCTGACTCCGATCCAGGAAATCTGGACCTGGCATTGCAAGCTGTGGCTGGTTGGCTCAGGCAGAGTCAACTGAAATGGAATCCGACGAAGACAGAGATCCTATGCCTGAGTTGGAGTGGACCAGGGGTAGGGATCCCTCTCCCAGCCTTCAAGGGGGTGCCGTTGGTACCAGCGTCGAAGGTTAGGAGTTTGGGAGTGCTCCTGGACCCCTCGTTAACAATGGAGGCCCAGGCAGCAGCCGCTGCGAGATCGGCCTTTTATCATCTTCAGCTGATCAAGCAGCTGGTTCCCTTCCTTGAACGCAATGAACTGGCTACAGTGATCCATGCTCTGGTCACCTCAAGATTGGATTACTGTAATGCTCTCTACATGGGGCTGCCCTTGTGCCAAATCCGAAAGCTGCAGCTGGTGCAGAATACAGCGGTGCGGCTGTTGATGGGCCTTCCTGTGCAGGAGCACATCCAGCCCACCCTAAAATCACTGCACTAGCTGTCTATAGCATACCGGATAAGGTTCAAGGTGCTGGTGCTTACCTACAAAGCCCTATATGGCCTGGGGCCTATCTACTTGAAGGACTGCCTCTCTCCATATGTTCCCCAGCGAGTACTTCGGTCTGGATCCTAAAACCATCTGGTCCTCCCAGGGCCGAAGGAGGCTTGGCTGGCGGTTACAAGGGCCAGGGCCTTTTCTGTGGCGGCCCTGCACTGGTGGAACGAGCTCCCAGATAACATCAGGGCCCTGCAGGATCTTTTACAATTCCGCAGGGCCTGTAAGTTGGAGCTCTTCCACCAGGCGTTTAAGTAGTGGCCGCCCAATATCTTGGCCCGGGCCCGATTTTATCCGATCTTATCCATCAGCCAGTGTGATCGTCTACAAGGACTATATCTGGGCGCTGCTCTGATATACCAAGCTGAAGACACGCCATCTGTATAATGTTTATGCTATTTTATATGTTTTAATGTTTTAGGATACGGTATTTGTTATTGTGTATTTTGTTGTTAGCCGCTCTAAGCAGTCGTGCAACGGGGAGGGCGGGATATAAATCTCATGAAATAAATAAATAAATAAAGATATGTAATCCTTTGAAAAAAATCTGCTGCTTCCAGTTTCATTAGTGTTTCATTCAGGTTTTTAGTCCAGTCAGAGATCTAAACCAGGCAGGCTGCTTGATAGTACAACTTGACATTAGGGAACCATTAGTCCTCCTCTTTCCTCCCCCCCATCTTGTAAGAATATAACCCTTGGTTTCTTTCTGTTCCAAGAATGTATTTATCTGTCTGCCAGCCTTGCAGAATTCTTATTATGTATCTCAATTGGAAGCATCTGGAATAAAAAATTAATTTGGGGGAGAATGTACATTTTTATTGCAGAAACTGTCCCAAGACAAGACAAGTTTAAATTAGACCCTCTCTCCAAATCCTTTTGAATTTTCTTCCAATCTATTTCATAATTAACTTGAAAAAGTGTTTCTCTTTTCCCGGATACATTTATACCCAAATATTTCACTGAGTTGGAAACAAGATCACAGCTGGTAACTGATTTAATATTATCTTCTTCTTGTTTTGATAAAATTAAATCCAGAAAGAGAGCCAAATTTTTCTACATGTTCCATAACAGAATGTATAGTATCTTGTGGATATAAAGTTGTCAGTACTACATCATCTGCATAGCTCTCTAATTTAAATTCTTCTATCAACTCCCAGCCCCATGACATTTTGATTTTGTCTGATTCTAGAAGCAAAAGTTTCTATTGCGAGGATGAATAATAATGGTGACAAAGGACATCCTTGTCTTGTCCCCCTTTCTATCTGAAATCCATCAGTTAATGTGCCATTAATTAAAATTATTGCATTTTATTTCATGTAATTACTTTGAATCCAGCTCAGGAATCTAGGTCTGCAGTTTATATACTGTAGTACTTTTAGCATAAAGGTCCAAGACAGATTATCAAAAGCTTTTTCAGCATCCAGAAACATAAAAGCCGCTTTTTTTATTTTGCACAAACTCCACTGCATCTCTCTTATATATAAAGCTGTTTTCAAAGCGGCAAGATTCCATGGGGTGCCAAAATCAATAGGCTGCAAGAACTGCCACTCAAAACGGCATCCTTCCCCACTGGCTGCATTCTCTCCCTGCGCTGCCTCACTCCCGCCCACAGAGCATTGCACTTCGGGAGTTGTAGTTCTCTGCTGGCTTTACTGCAACTATAGCAAAGGGAATTAAACTACAACTCCCAATTTGGGAGTCCCAAGAGGCAGTGGGCCAGGATAACTAATTAGCTGATGTTAAACGGGAAGCAGCTTTGCAATTGAAAGGGCTTGCGGGGAAACGAAAGGGAAATATCCAGCACAGAAGCTTGTGGTCAGTTCACTGTGCATGCCCATGAAAGGCTACCTACAGTTAAACTTCGTGGGTCTTCAAGGTGCAGCTGGACTCAAACTTTGTTCTGGAAATCAGTTAAGTGCTGGCTTGCAGCAAGTCTCTGGCTCCACCACTCTGCACCAACCTCTGGGGAGTTCTGTAGCTTTGGGAGATGAGAGAAGAGCTGCAGACAGTGGGGCTCAGCCCAGTATTTATTTGCTTTCAAAACCGACGACGGGGGAGAGCCCCTCTGCAAGCCCTTTTGCGGTGCCTACAAAATGGAAATAGGTGAGTGGGCCCCAGCTTTAGCCCTAATAATGTGTGTGTGTGTGTGTGTGTGTGTGCACAGCCTGTTTACTCGGGAGTAAGGAAGGAAGACAGATGCAATCCGACGCCCACTCAGTTAATACATGCAACGGCCTCTACAAATAGGCTCTGTTGGGGGGGGAGAGACAGCAAGGGTGCATGGGGGGAGCTGAGAAGAAGAGGGAAAGAAGTTGAGATGAAGAGAATTGCTTGCTTCCTTCTTTTTCTTCCTCTTGCTAGCGCCTGTTGCATTGTTGCCTGCAATGGGCCTTGCCCCTAGTCAATTATAAAATGAAGATTGTCTTTCATATATTTCTTTGGGACAAAACCTTTTAGTCTTGGTGAATTATTTTTGTCATACATTTCTTAAGTCTCTCCGCCATTATTGAGGCAAAAAGCTTGTAATCCACATTCAACAACGATATAAGTCTATACAATTGTGGTAGCACTGGCTCATTCCCTTCCTTGTGGATCAAAGTTATGTGTACCTCCTGCCACGTCTGTGGTACAGCTTTCACTTATTTGATTCATCAATTATTTGATTCATCCCTTTTTGCAGCGGCAAAATTAGTTCATCCTCCAAACATTTATAATACATTGACGATAAACCATCAGAGTCTGGAGGTTTTCCCCCACCCCCATTCTCTTTATTGCTTGAAAGATCTCTTGTACTGTAATGTTTTAATTCAAAATGTTCTTATCTTCTTTTGTGAATTTTGGTATAGAGCAGGGGTGGCCAACCTGTGGCTCGGGAGCCACATGCGGCTCTTTCACACATATTGTGCAGCTCCTGGCAGGGCGGCTGGGGAAGCAAAGGGGAGGCATGCTTTTTCTCTCTTTCTCCCTTCCTTCCTTCCTTCCCTCCTCCCTCCCATCTATTTGCTTTCCTAGTTTTTCTCTCTCTCTTTCTTTCCACTTCTTTAATTCTTTCTTTCCATCTCTCTCTTTTTCTCTCTCTCTTTCAATATCATTAGCAGACAAGTAATATCATTATCAATAACCGGTTTTCCTCGTTTGTTTTTATTTTTGGCAGTCCCATTTAACGTTAATAAAAAGCAAATTTGCATATTTTAAAAAATAAAAACGTGTGTGTGATATTTGTTCCTGTCTTGCGGCTCTCAGACATCTCTATGTGGCTCTTACATTTATTCTATGTGGCTCTTACGTTAAGCAAGGTTGGCCACCCCTGGTATAGAGATATCCTTTATATACTCGTCTATTCCAATCTCATTTAAATGTCCTTTCTTGTAAAGCTGAGGGGAAAAGGAAATGAATTGTTCATGTATGTCTTTCTCTTGATGGGTAATTTCATTTAGTTTTTTAACTCCAGTTACTGATCTTCTTTCACTTTCTTTTCTTAAACAATAAGCCAAGTAATGTCCAGGCTTATTTGCATGTTCAAAATATTTTTGTTTAGTAAATCTTCCCCCCCCCCTTTATTTACTCCAATTCAATCAAATTTAATTGGTTTTTCAGTTGTTTAATTTCTTTTAAAACTGCTTTTTAAAATGTTTTATATGTTTCCAGTGTTTTAATCCTTTCTGTTATTTTGGTTGTTCTCTTCATTGTATTTCTTTTTCTTAGAAGCTATTGCTATAAGGTTTCCTTCTCATGAAAGCTTTGCTTGCCTCCCAAACTGATATCATTGATGTCTCTTCTGCAGTATTTAATTTTAAAAACTCTGCCAAGTCTTTTTTACACTTCACAATTGTACCTTTCTGAAGAAGGATGTCATCATTTAATCTCCATCTTCTTTTTTACCATTCTTCTTCCTTGACAGGATATCCATAATGGACTATGGTCTGCAAAGATCTTTGGTTGAATCTTGCATTTTTAAAATTCTTGATTAATGTTTTAGACAGCCAACACATGTCAATTCTGGAATAAGTTTGGTGTCTCTTCGAATAATAAGTATAATTTCTAGATTTTGAATTAATTGTTCTCTAAACAGCAATCAATTGCAACAGTTCCATGTACTGAACAAAATTCTTGGGAAGTCTGCCCCCCTTTTGTCCTTTTAAATGTATCCTTTTTGGGTTCCACAACTGCATTTATGTCTCCAAAAATTATTTCCCCTACCTGAAAATCCAATAACTTCTGAAAGAAATTATCATACAATTTTTCTTTAGCATTGCTTGGAGCATATATCGATACCAATGTGTTAATCTTACCATTAAGGAATCAAATTTTCAACATTAAATATCTCCCATTCACATCTTTCAAATCTTCTATAACGGTGATTCCATCGTTGGGTATATAAATCGCTATCCCTTTGCTCTCATTCATCAAGGCAGCATAAACCTTTCCCAACTTTATTCTTAAGAACATTTTCCTATTGTTTTTTTATGTGGGTCTCTTGTAAACAAACAATATCTGCCTTTTGCTTTTTTAATAGATTGAAAATTTTGCAGCTTTTAGTAGGAGAGTTTAAGGCAGGGGTGTTAGACATGCGGCCCATGGGCCGGATCAGGCCCTCAGAGGGCCCCAATCTGGCCCCCAAGGCCCTGGCTGTTTTCTACTTCCTTTTCCAGTTCTCTTGCTGCTGCCACATCACAGCTTGCTTTGCCAGTCTCTCTCAACCGCACAGGAGAGATAGATAGGCAAACCTCTCCTGTGCGATTGAGTGTCTGGTAAAGAACTGGCTGTGCCCTTTGTAAAGTTTATCTCTGCTACCTGGCATTACATTTTATGATACACAAGACCTGGCCCAACAAGGTCTCATTTAGGTCAGATCTGGCCCTCATAAAAAATGAGTTTGACACCCCTGGTTTAAGCCATTGATGTTATTGATATCACATTGAGAATATCCATTTTCTAAGGAAATGCTGCTGCTTGGTCTAGTTTTCCTTCTTCCTTGCCTGGCCCTTCTGATAACTCTTCTGCAAGTTGCTTTGCTTGTTCAATTGTGGATATATTTCTTCAGCCTTTTGGCAGTTGCACTTCCAGTGCAAACAGTATCTTCCAATGATACTTTACCTCTTTCTTTAGTAAAATCTGTCTTAGAAAATCAAAATCCTCCTTTTCAAAATAGTGAAAGGAAGGTCCTGAAAAATTTGTATTTCTCTCTCATGAAACTTGAGAGGAGAGATTCTTTGCTTATACAAAATAAGATTTTTTTGGTTTTTTATGTGTGAACAAATCTAGAGTAGATTTTGTATATTTGGTCAGAGTGCAGGGAATCATCTTTAATCTCATAATGAACTTGCAACAACTTATGAAAATCTTCCTCAAGATACGCTTCACCAAACTCCTCTGGAACAGATTGGAATTTAAGATTACAGTGTCTACTCTGGGCCTCTAGAGTTTCAATCCTTTGATTAGATTTTTCCAGTAAATGATCTTGAATTTCTTGATGGTGTTCCAGTTCCTTCTGTTGTCTCTGGATATAAACAATCTTTTCAGAATTTTCTTGAATCTTTTTTTGAATCTGTGTCAGTTCTGTAGTTATATCCTGTCTCAGAGTTGAAAGTTCCTTTTTAATATGATCATAGCCTTGTTTCAATTGTAAAATCTGTTGTTGAATTGCTTCTTCTATCTGAGTCACTTTACACTGCATATGATCCTCTGATTGGTGCATCTGGGTAGAGAGAGTGTCTGATTGAGTTCAGCTGTATGGCCAAGTTATCTTGAAGCATCTTCAAGAGAGAGGTCTGGCAAAGATGGCTGTCCATTAACGAGCCTTTTCATTAGGCTCTGAGACCATAACTCCCTAGGGGTGTTCAAAAACACTGGAGAGAAATAAGACCCATCTCACTCCTCATCAGAGGCCACTGACAAGTGGTCTGTATCAGTTCCAGATTGGATTTAATCAGAAATGTGAGTTATTGGTGGTCATGTGCTAAGTGCCAGTACAGACAAGGAGGGCCTGCCGATTCCCCTCCCCCCTCTCTGCTTTTTAATTTTCTCTTTCTGGACACATGGGCATTTTACCTTATCTATCATTCTATACAAAAAGATATAAAATCTGAGTATATACCAGCGGTGATTTGTTTTACTTTCGTTTTCACCAGGAACATATCCAAATCATTATCCAAGTTAATTGTACGACTTAAATTGCACTCTGAACTAATGAAAAGCCCTTAATTGGAGGACCTTTACTACTCAAAATTTATTACTATCATTCTAATCATTAATCTATTTCTGCTGTCTGTCTGTATGTTTCCTAATTTGGAAAATGGAGTCAGCTTTCTCTCTGAGATTTTTGAGACTGCGGTTGAATTTTGCATCTAAATATTGGACTTGAGTTGGAATAAAGGTTGTTTCTTAATTTTATATTGCTTCTGTTATATTTGAATCCGCAGAACTCACTCTGTTTTGGGAGTAATAGAAACCATTTTGGGGGGGGAGATCTTTTCAAAATTCTGGGAAACTTTTTCAAGCCTATTTAGAACAAGACCATTCTGGCTTTGCAATTTATGTAGTAATCTTTGCTGCCATCCAGTGGAATTTACAAATATTTGCAATGGGATTTATAAACACTGTTGAACTCATTTTTAAACCTGTTTATATTGCATTTTTGGATTGATGCCAAGTGAAAATTTGAATACCAACCCTTCATTTTCTGATTGATGCAAGGTGAAGATTTGAATACCAAGCCTTGAACATCAAGCCGTGAACAAGACGATAAGAACTTAACACAAGAACTTAAATTTGTTAATACTATTAACAAATAACCAGCAGTGTTCCCTCTAAGCTGAGTTAGTGTGAGCTAGCTCACCGTTTTTTTAGCCTACAGCTCACACATTTTCTGTCTTAGCTCAGGAAGGATGTTTTAATGTGGTGACTGTAATCAAATGAAAAGTTCACAATAATAAGTTAATGAAAGGCCTCTGTAGAAGATATAGAAATAAAATGACATCAACAAGGATGAAGGACAAGGGGGGGAAGACTGAGGAAGAAACTGATCCAGAAATGCCAGAATGGTTGGAGAAACGTTTCTTGGGAGTGGAACACTTGACTCCTTGTATACATATACACTAACATTTAAGATATTAGATGGAAGGTATTCTGCATAAGAGTTAAAACAACCAGTGATCTTAAACACACATGCAAGCGTTAATATAGCTACAGAGGAATCAGTAATGCATGACTTGAGTAAGGACATTCAAACAGCGGAGATCCAGATTTCTTGCAAAATTCACGCCTACTTTTTTGCAACTGTGACGCTTGTGTATAATGGTTTTTCAAACATAATCATGACTACATTTGCAAAATCTCAAATCATGCCTGAGATCAGTGTAAAGTTAAATTCCTGCCTGCACAGCTGACTGCTTTTAAGTCCCATGCAAATTGCCTTGTCATTTTACCATACAGGGATATCATGACCTGGCCAAGCACAGAGAGACAGCATGAGTTAACTAGGGTTGCCAGGTCCCCGTCCCCCCCAGCCATGGGCAGGGCATGGGTGGGTAGAGTTGCCAGATCCAGGCTGGGAAACTCCTAGAGATTTGGGGATGGAGCCTGAGGAGGACAGAGACCTCAGTGGGGTACAATGCCATAGATTTCACCCTCCAAAGCATCCATTTTCTCCAGGAGAACTGATCTCTCTAGTCTGGAGATAACTGGTAATTCTGGGGGATCCCTAGGTCCCACCTGGAAACTGGCATCCCTAGGGCTAACAGGCAGAGGCTTGTCCTTGCTCTTTCTGTCTTTCTCTTACACAGACACACACACAGACACACAATGATGAACCAAGACATGGGGTGTGGAAATACAAACTCTGATCAGTAGCAGCCTACACTAGAAGAGCTTCCTAACCTCAGGAGGGGCGAGTGTGGAGGAAAGGCTTTCTTTGAAGGTATGGAAACACTGCCATCCCATGTATTCCACACCTTCTCAGTCGCTCACAAGGAAGACTCAATGGGGGGGGCCTGAAAGAGTGAATACATGACCACATCTGCTCCACATCTTGTGCAAGTACAAATGACAGGCCCTTCCAACCTGTGGCACTTAGAATATGGAACTCTTTACCAGCCACCCATCCACCCAAATCTTATCCCCTCACCTCTGGCAGTTAATACAAATTGCTATATTATGGAGGAAGATGGCCACTGAATGGATTCCCTGAAGTGGTGCAAGTTATTTCTTTACCACTGATTCAATTACTGACTGTTTCAACACTATTTATGGTCTTTTACTGTTTTATTGGTGATTATAGCTTCACAACTGCTTGTTTTTTTCAATTTTTAGCTTTTTGTACTGTAGCTATTTTTGTTTTTACATTTTTACAAGTAAGCCCCCTCCCGGGTGATGTTTCAAAAGAAATGCAATAGGGAAATCCCCTAACTAAGGAGATAACCTTTAAACTGAAATGGTCTTGAAAAGCCCTTACGTCTGTCATAAAATCTAGAGGCCACCCTTTGTTTTTAACCAACATTCAATAAATCACAGGTAACAGAAGTTCAGGATAGACAAAAGCCACGTTTGTGGCACAGAAAGAGATGCAGCGCTAATAATAATGTTTAAACAGAATGATCACTAGCAGCCATTGTTACATGGCAATTTATTTTCTCATGTATATACTACAACTTGGTAACTTCCCGAAGGAAAGCATATATAGAAATTATTATATCTAGAACTTTACCTTATAGAACAATTTAGCTGTTTCATTTTGTATACATGGATTCCAGTTTTGATCTGAAGTCTGAAAGGCAAATATAAAGTCTCTCTGAAATAAGTACTATAGAATAAGCTCCTGACTTTATCTTTAGTATAAATACATCACAAAAGCAAATGGACTGATAATAGCATGAAGATCATCCATGCCAAGGAATTTTCACAGCAATTTTTTTTCTTCTCTGCCTCCCTCTACTTCACCTGCTGTTACATAAGCATTGCAGGCACAGGGACTACTAGTGTCTATGGAATCCGTGGTGAAGAATGACACACTTCCCATCCCCTCCCTCCACATTCCCACAATTGTGAGTACTGCATAGAAAAAAATCTCATTTTTCAGATTCCTTTATACGCTATTATCTTCCCATTACACAACACCTATCCCTTCCAAGGGAAGTACTCATATAACTTCCAAAGCATAAAACTAAACAACCTCTTGCAACCTCATTAGGCAACCTCTTGTGAATGGCTTTATATGGTTTTGTTAAGAAAAAAACCTTAGTTCTATGTAATAAGCAGGCACTCTCGCATACCACAATTTCCCTTGTTAGAGAACCTAGCAGGACCTGTGGGTCCTCGAGTTCGGATGCACACAAGAAAACCAAACCTTGTAAAAATGTATAAAGATTTCTTAAATTAATAAAATAACTGATGATGCAGCATAGTCTCTTTAGATCGGCAACTAGAAAACAAAGAAGCTAACTTTGCTATCTAATACACTGAATACCTTGGTATTAGATGGCAACTCTCCTGAAGCATAAAATCCGTCAGTAGCATGAAATGTATTCTATATGTTGCAGTCCATCATGATGAAGCATAACCTACCTAAGCATACTAGAATGCTGTTACCACAACTTTCTCTGGCCTATACTAATCAAAATACTTCTGCTTAGAAACTTTCCAGAAAATGTTGACAACTGCTTCTAATTCCCCCCTCCCATCTAGTTATACAAATGAGAACAGGTTTTCATGATTTGCCCAATTACTAAATTATTGGGTTCCACCTTGAAAGAGATGGTGGTTGTAGAATCACTGAAATCACAAACATCTATGAGCAGGACTAGGCCTTCTAATATTCATGTTAACCCTTGAGGGGAAATTAGGGTGCTGAGCCTCACAACCGTGCAATACATTGCATTGGATTAGTACACTGTATTCAAGCTATTTAAATACCAAAAGAAAAATATGGTTTTTGTCTGACAAGGTGCTCAATCATAAAACCATCAAAATGTTTGCTCAGGCAGCAAAAGTACTTAAAAAATATCTCAGTGGTCATTCCATACCTGTAAAGCTATCTGCCAGAAACCTGCTGAAACTCAGAGCTTTGTCTGGTTTACACAAACCATTTTTATTCATGCTTGATTTTTGTGAACTATGATTAAGCTGGTTTGCAGTTCTAGCATTTGCTATCACATCTCTGTTTTCATGTTCCTAATTATTGTTTCCATGCCAGAGTCTTTTCAGTTAAATGCAATACAAATTTAATTTTGTATCTCTTTAAAATAAAGACAGAAAAACCCACATGAAGTTTAGAAAGAGATTTTTCAAAATTAAAAATGGGATGATGCAATATTGCTTAAAACAAAATACCTGTAAACTAAGATTCTGAAGTGAGACACCAAATGACAACGGGATCTCTTTGTTGGTTATCTGAAAAAACAAAGAAACCAAAAATATTAAATTCATTACAAAAATAGTTAAAACTCTGCAACATGTGGAAGGTAAGTTTAAAAAATAATATAGCTCCCCAGTATGGTTCCTAACTAGCCTGCAGAAAAATGTCCTGCCTCTTTCATAGAGGTTTCATAGAATGTTAAATACCAGGTGATATCTGGCTTCTCATGGATTTATGTTGCAGCTGCTTTTCACACTGTCAAATGAATCTTCTCCATTATTTCCTTCTATTGTCTTGGAGTCTGTAACAAATTTCTCCTAAAGGCAGGGTGTGGGGGTGACTGTTAGCTATTCCTCCCCCCACTGCATGTCTTTAGTTCACCCTGAGGGTCCTATGTCCCAGAGCATAGGCGTAGAGTACGGGGGGGGCTCGAGGGCTTAAGCCACCCTTGAAATTTCCCAGGGGGTGCTCAGCCACCCCCGGGAAAACGGAACGCCTGCCGCCGCGCCTCCCCGGGTCCTTCCGAGGCCGGCGGCCGCTGCTGGAGAGGGAGAGGAAAGGGGTGGCGGGGGGGGAGAGAGGCACCGGCAGCAGCGGCTGGCGGGCCTTGGAAGGGCCCGGGGAGGCGGGGCGGTTTCCGGGGGGAGGGGACATTGCTCCAGCGAGCACGCGCGCAAAGCTAAGGAGCCCCCACCCTCCCGGGATTTCCAAAACTCTACGCCCCTGTCCCAGAGCAGCATTTTGAGCAAGAGGTGAGAATTCCAGTTCTGTTGATGGAATGCCTTCTGTTAGCAGAGGTTTACTGTGGGATCCAAGCCTTCCCTTTTCTCTTGTGCGTCTAGCCTTTCAGACCCAAGAGCAGAGCCTTTATTTTAAGTTGTTTACAGGGACTAATTAATGCTATAGGAAAGAATAATAATAACCTTCCTTAAGTTCAGAGGTCATTTTGTAAAAAAAAAAAAAAAAAGAGGTACAGGAGCTCATTTGCATAATTCATTTGCATATGCCACACCCCCTTGCAAAGGGCAGGCATGCAAGCATGCCTGGGGTCCCTGCCTGATTTTCGCCAGGTGGCTGACAGCTGCGGCACACATAGAGAAAATCGTGCAGGGAACCCAGGCATGTTTAGAATGCCTTTCTCTCCCTTCCCCACCTAGGGAAGAGAAAGAAAGGTATTTAAATCCCCACCCCCAACTCCTCCAAGTTTCTCCACAAAAGCGAAGAGGCTCAGGGGAAAGGGTGGGCAGACATGCCTGCGTTCCCTGTGCAATCTTCTCTATGTGACCCACGGCTGCGGCACACCTAGATAAAATTGCGCAGGGAACCCAGGCTTCTTTAGAATGCCTTTCTTTCCCTTCCCCATCTGGGGAAGAGAAAGAAAGGCATTTAAATCCCCCCAGGTGGCAGGGGGCTCTGCAGGCCTTCCCTGGCCCATCCGCCTGTGCAGGTGGGCCAGGAATGGTGGCAGCGGGGGGGGGGGGGGCTTTAAAGTTTAAACCCCTTCTCACTTCACATCCCCCCCCCGCCTGCCTTGGCAGGCCAGCAAGGGAAGGGAAGGCTATTGAAAATCCCCCCCCCTTTTTTGCTTCCCCAGCCAGCCTGCCAAAGCGGGCTGCGGGGGGGGGGGGGGGAGCGAAGCAAGAAGAGGTTTAAAGTTTAAACCCCTCTCTCTAGAGTCATGCCATCTCCTATTGTATCCTATGGCCCCATAGAATACAATGGAAAGATCGCCACTGCTGCGGCGCAACTCTAGAGAGAAGGGGTTTAAACTTTAAATCCTTCTCGCTTCACTTCCTCTGCAGGCCCGCTGGGGGCGGAGCTTGCCGCCACCACCATTTGTGCCTGCTCCTGGCCCCAAATGACCCCTGCTTAAGTTACAAGCCTGAAGGTCAACGGAGAGAACTGCTAAATGTTTTGCTCAAAAAACAAAAAAACGGGGGGGGGGGGGGGGACCTATAAAGAATTCAAACCGAGCTTCCACAAATTCCACTATTTACAGAAAGTTTAGTCTGCATTCATGCAATATACATAAAGAGCTCACAACCTGAATCACTGGAGCAATATTTTCAATTTCCTTTTAATGTGGAAAAATTGTATGTAAAATTGTTTCTGCCTACAACCAATGCTCCCTCTAAGCTGTGGAGTCTTGTGAGCAAAAATTCTATTTTGAGAGCTACTGGCATTAAAGTTGTGAGCGAGCAATTTGGTTTGCTCTGGAGCAATCCTTCCTGAGCGAAGACAAAAATGTGTGAGCCAGAGGCTAAAAAACTGGGAGCTAGCTCACACTAACTCATCTCAGAGGGAACACTGCCTACAACTGTTTGAAGACATTTCATACTCAAATACTTACATCATCCTCATATCGAATATGAATGTTGGAAATTTTCAGCTGAAGATTTTTGATGACCTGAGTTACTAACTTTTCTACGAAAGTGTCTTGTTTCTCTTGTGCTTTATCTAAATCAAAGTACAACCCAGTGTTATTAAGCATACAGACTCTAAAACAAGGAAACTAGTAGTTTAATGCTGCATATCTTAACTAGTATGAGCACTATAAAGGAACTCAATCACATATACAATTTGGATTGTTTTTGCTCTGCATAGTGCTTTTCATGGACAAAGTGATAAACTACAATGAGATTTAGAAATACACTACTGGATAACACATCCAATGAAAAGCAACTCCAACTTACGACAGGAGTACAAAATACACATTAAAAAGCTACCTTATGCTGAGTACATTGACCCATCTAGCAAGTATGGTCTACTCTGGTCTTCCAGGTTGTGAGTTCTCTCTCATCACCTGCTACTCAGTCCTTTTATAGAAAGACAGAATTATGCTCATCAAAATGATATGTTCCCATCAGTAATGCAGAGTTTATGGCTTCCTAAATAATTGACCAAGTGGAAAACCAATCTATCTGAATCATACCTCTTAAATTATTAGTGGCCCAAACATGGCACATTAAATCTTTGGCAAAAGCATGAACCACAGTTTTAAAATAATGGTGCATAAGAAATGCCTCAGAACCGAGAGTCTAAAATATATTAGTTAAGTAATATACAACCCCAAGCAACCATTAAAAAAAAAATCATGGGATGCCAGTTATATTCTCCAGCTCTTTCAAGTCTACCAGTTAGCTTTTTTAATTCATTACCTAAATGTCCAGGGACAACCTAAGCGACTTTATTCAAGAGTCAGTTATGCCAGCTTTAAAATAGGACCACCACCCAGCTATACATACTGAAATCACAGCCAACAGCCTAGGGGTGTACAGTTTTTTAAACTTGCCTATGACAAATTTTTATTCATTGTCTTCTTCCAATCATATACTTTTTTGTGTGCTTTAACTACATTTTAAGATAAATTGTGCATGACTCATAGATTTAACTCTTTTACACCTACAAAGAAAACTCTAGATTTTTACTTACCTTGATCGGCAATCTTCTGTTTTGCATCTTCTATCCTTTGAAGTTCTCTCTGCTTTGCTTCCAACTGTTGTTTTTCTTCTTTTTCAGGATCATATTTAATACCTGACAAAACGATTTTAATACAAATTATCTGCTGAAAACCATACTTAAGACAAACTGTAACAGGAAAAAAACAAGTGAGCCAGAGCTCCCTGAGTCTATGAAAGCAATGAAAAAAATACATATTTAGGTATCCATGAGGAGTTCACCACAATAATATTTCTCAACCAACTCTCAACTTATACTTTGTGCTATAGTTTGTTGTATGGTTGCCCCCCTCCAGCTGGGGGATGGACATCTCCTGGAATTACAACTGATTTGCAGACAACAGAGATCAGTTCCCCTGGATAAAACTGCTGCTGTGGAAGGTGGACTCTATGACATTATACCTCACTGAGGTCCCTCTCCTCCCCAAACCCTGCCTTCCACAGGCTCCAACCCAAATCTCCAGGTATTTCCCAAGCAAGAGTTGGCAACCCTATTTGTTTGCGACACAAAACACACATATTTGCAAGTAAGGAGAAACTGCCCTATTTTTTCGAGAAACACTGTATTAAACTTGCTTCTATTTATAGTCAAATTGATTTCTTAAGAGGTAAGAGATGGATTTAGACAAATTACTTAAACTTGCACTGACAGAACCACAGTATAAAGCAAGAATCTGCTGGATGATGGGAGTTCTGACCTATCCAATACGTGTACACCTTAATTCAAGCATGAAATAGAATGCTAAATTGTTCTCTATGTAACATAAGAAAGGATTATTTTGAGGGCTATGCATTCCCAGCTTGCTTTGACAATGGTATGACATGTCAATGGAATTATGTATGTATTTATTTAGACGTGTACTTGCTGCTTGAGGCAGCTTACTACTGGAATAGCAAAACGATATCATTAAAACACCACTATAAAAACAAACCCATTTACAGTCAATAATTAAAACTCCTGTTTTAATATTTTACTACCCTAGTGCCTCTAAATCTCTGCATTGTGAACTCCAGCCATTTTGCTCCAAACGTATCTGCTTGCTCGCAAGTTCAGTACAGATGTAACATCACAGAAATCATCAGCAGGTTCTGAAACAGGATTTAGGAACATTCCTGGATCCATTTTAACTAAGGTTAACAAATTGTCAGCCATAACACTGAAGTGTAGTAGAGGAAAGGGTATAATCTCTGCAAGACAGGTGAGGGACAAGGATGAGGATATGCAGTACTGTGGACTGATCCATTAACACTGGGTAGAATTAAATCTAGCGTCCAGAACACACAACTGTAGCCAAATTACTTGTTGATAACATCTAGACTAGACTACTATAACACACTCTACATAGGCTTCAATGGAGTCAGAAGGGTGTAACTTGGTTTAGGATTGCACTGAGAATTACATTAAAGGAATACATCTATCCACACTTATTTTATTTATTTATTTATTTATTTAATTCGGTTTTTAGGCCACTCTCCCCACATAGCAGGCTCACTTACTGGCTGTAGGCACTATAAGCAAGTAAACACCATCAAGAACCGCTTCAACTGGTTGAGTATAAAGGTTTTGCCATGGAATCTGCAAATTCAGCTGGCCTATAAATACAGAGGAAAAACAAGTCCATTGAATTTGCAAATACTGAAAACATTTAACATCTTGTTGTGTCAATGATTTTTTAATGGAAATATTGCCAAAAACATTTAAGGAATGTTAAGGAATATAACAGTCTACTTATTCCTACAAGAGTTTTTACATGATCACTTATCCTGAACTAATTCCAACAACTTACTGGTTTTCATTTTAAGAGTTAAAGCAAGCAGAAAATCTAAACAGCTCCTGGCAAGAGTGGCAAATTTTGAACCACTTCTGTTTGCTAATGCATTTCTAGCCATCATGGGGGTGCCAACATTCTGCATGTATTTAATGTTAAAAACGAAGCATGTTCTCATGGTATAGAATGCTAAGGCCACTGACACATTCACAAGGTTCCTTCCAAATGGAAGAACACACAAAACACACATGGTGAACTTTATTCATAATACCTTGAAGAATAAAGTTGAAAATAAATTATTATCTTCAATATTTTATTTATTGATAACATTTATTAGCTGCCTTCCTACTTTGCAGAACTCAAGGAGGCTTATAATGTAAACAAAACAACAATTATATAAAATGCATAGAAGGCCACACTTTAAACTCACAATTACAATCCCGTTATTTACAAACATAAATCTTCCTGATATCTCAGGGCTCACATGAAACAGTTTTACAAGTTACAGAATCTTTTGCTTCACCAGTAATAAAATGCCTGTCTTCTGGTCCATAGAAGATATATAATTAATTTGTCCACAGACAAAGCAAGTTTGTTACCTTTTGTGCAGACAGTGGCTGTGATCACACACACTAAATAATCCATTTTCAATCCACTTTCGATGCACTTTCCAACTGATTTGGCCAGTTCACACAGTAAAAATCCAGTCGGAAAGTGCACTGAAAGTGGATTATTTAGCATGTGTGACCGCAGCCAGTGATTACAATCTCCACATTCCTAAATTCTCAATTCCTGCTAAGGTCTGATTTCACTGACAGACATTAGCTAAGACTTTATGGCTGTCTAAGGACATGCCAGCAATTAGCAAACTTTCTACCACAAAACAACAAGCTTATAGTAAACACAAATCTTCATTCAACAGTCCTTCAAGCCAAATGAAGTTGCCAAACACTGGCAGATTTTCATGACAGGGCAGATGGAACAGGCATTATCATATAAACAATGTGATCTGCTTGCTAACAAAGCTGTTTCTAGGAAGACACACAGAGCCACAATCTAATGCATGTCTCTGATTTCAACAGAAAGTGCACAGGACAACAGTCTATCTTTTATGTTACAACTCTGGAATTTCACCAAGAAAAATAAACATGGCTCATGACCAATCAGTTTTCATTATTTAGAAAAACAAAAAGATCTGAAATAAGTTTCCACAGATACTGTAATACATATAAACAATGCAGTAAATGAAGAAAGCAAGAAAAAAAACACAAATGTAGCAACAACCTTGCTATTTGGATCAAAATGCAATAAAATGTTATGAAGCTCCAAGAAAAATGTATCTCAAAGATTTAAAACACAGCATAAGACCACCCATTCTCATTCTATGTATCGGATGCTATTGCAAGTTGCCTAAAAAGAAACATAGTGCAGGAAAAACCTCTGGTTATTCTGGAAATAATAATTTTAAGAGAAGGAAAGAAGTGTGATATTTTTAATATTTCTATACTTTTTTTTGGCCTGACAAAATAAATTAGTTGACAAGGCAAGTAACCTCACAACCTAGCAGCAGAAGACAACGTATTTCTATACAGTAATAAAATTTGAATGTGAAGGCTACAGTCTTCTTAATAAAAATACAAGAAAAATGAGGTATTTACTAATTAACTACAAATGAAGACTTGAACTCACCCTGCATGCTAAAGTTGCTATAAACAGTTTATGATCTGAAGAGTTCAAAAGGATTTACTAGGAAAGGCAAGAAGCAACTGGGAAATCACTCCTAACCTAACCCTCCTATACTATAGTTTTATGGCTTGCCTGAGGTAATATCCCCAATGTATTTTCTTTTCTTCCCCTCATCACTTCAGTTGATTCTCCACTGTTCTCTACAAACTGCAGCGAGCACGTGTAGTTCTCATCAGGGCATTGTTAGGATGGAAGTATTCCATTTTTAATATGTAAAGTAGTATTTTTATACATTCATGTAGAGTCTCCCAGGTATGAAATCCCTACCTTGTCTTTAGCTGACCCCACTTAACTGTCTTCCTGACAGAACCAAATTAGAGTCCAGTGACACCTTTAAGACCAACAAAGGTGCACAGGACTCTAATTTTGTTCTACTGCTTCAGACCAACACGGCTGACTACTTGGATCTGTCTTCCCCAACTTTGCTGAAAAATCGGTGTAGCCTAGGGCTGCCAAGTCAGCCCGGGGGGCAGGGGCTCCCCCGCTAAAGGGGTTCCCGATCCGCCGGCCAGCATATGGCTGGCGGGGGAACCCCACCCCCGACGTCGTCCAGCAAGGACGACGTAATGATGTCACCGGAAGTGACGCAGCACGTTGGGGGCGTTGCCAGGGCGACGCTCTGGCAATCGCCCCAAAACTCTATGACACCATAGAGTTTTGGGGCGATTGCCAGAGCGTCGCCCTGGCAACACCCCCAAAGTGCTGCGTCACTTCTGGTGATGTCGATGGGCGGGGGCGCGCGCGTGAAACTCCCGGCGGGAGGAGGACTCCCCCCCGCCGGTGAGTTTTCAAGACTTGGCAGCCCTAGTGTAGCCTCCATGTGGTCCTCTTGATCCTTGGATTTAGCTATCTGCAGCTATCTGTAGATTTGGGGGGGGGCACATGGCTAATAGTATATAGATAAGCTGGGGCTAGCTAGCAAGCAATCTTGAGGGGAGAAGAGGATAAATCTCCTCCCTCTCCTTTCCCACCAACAGCCTTTAGGCTGAATGGAAGCAAATGGTGAGCAGTGCTGCTTGCTTCCATTCAGCTTAACTATCAATAGGCTCAGGAAAGGGCTTGTAGCTAAGCTCTTCTTCATGCTGTCAGGGTTCCACTGCAATAAAGACAGACATATGTGCTGTGTTCATTCAGAATTAATATTTTCCCACATTTCTGAACTTTGCCCTGATAATGGTGGAAAGTGTCATCAAGTTGCAGATGACTCATGGCAACGCTACAGGATCTTCAAGGCAAGAGATATTCAGAGGTGGTTTGCTATTGCCTCCTTCTGCATCACAACCCTGGACTTCCTTGGTGGTCTCCTATCCAAAAACTAACCAGGACTGGCCATGCTTAGCTTCTGAGATCAGGCTAGGCTGGGCTATCCACATTAGGGCTAGGAATTTGCCCTAGGTATGTAGAAATTCCCTCACAATTATGGCCAGGCCTTTTTGATGCCTTGGAGTACTGAAGCCAGGCACTAATTTACTCTTAGAAGAAATAAGCTAAGAGACAACAAGGAATGCCAGGGAGGAGAATAATCTTAAAACCTCTACAACCCTAAAATCTCCCTCTCCAGCATGCTATGAGGTTATCAGTGGCTTCAACTTGCTGATTCCCCTGCCCACACCTTTCACTATTCAACTGCTCTGAACAACTCCTCCTGAAGAATACTTAATTCTCATCCGGCTATTTTGGATTCTGTAACATTTTTCTGCATACCAAGCATACTAAAACTCTTTCCTTGACTGGAGACAGCCCCCTCTGTGTTGCTTTCATGATCAAAACAGGAACCAGGCAGTTAATTAGAAGGAGGGATGATTATTGGTTGCCAGCCAATTAAAGAAATTGTATGGGTTTTATATGATTAAGTCTGCATAAATTATTGCAAGAAACAGTAATTCTAAATAAAAAACACACTAATTTCAGATAACACCTACATACATTGTTACAGGTGTAATCTTAAGAGGTGTTTCGTCCCATGGGAAAATGCCTCTTATAAAACTATGTATCTTACTTGCATTAAAACCAATTCTTTGCTGCTGCCATCCTAGACTGAGTCATTTTAAGCAAAATATGCAACTGATTGATAAAATAAATGTTGAGATCCAAATTAGGTTTTTAGAAAACTTTCTAGGCTGCTTACAGCAAAACAGAATTAAATATACAGCCTTCCAAAACAAAGAAAGAGAATTATAAAACTAGAAGAATCCAGTTCTAACCCAGCTCCAAGCATTTAAAACAATATTTTATGCCATGTATATAAAGGGAAAAAGTTGTAGCAAAAGACTGTAAAAAAACAAAAACTTACCAATATGACCAGCTTTAACTTTAAATGGTACATCAAACTGATACTGTAAAGAAAATGTCGTTTCAGTAATAAATTAATGATTCATTTCAGTACAAAGCCTTACATGTGCACAAACATCTTAATTCTTCTTACTAATGTTAGCATGAAAAGACAATTTTATAATGCTGTATAATGAAGAAACTGATACTACATAGTTAAGACGAGCAGGCTACACATTTCTGATACTACCTGCATTGGACCTGGGTTGCAGTACTGAGAGCCCTGTTGGTGCACATAGCACCATATGACAATGTCTATTGGAGAAAGGGCTTACTGCCATATTAGAATGATATACACTCTATTGCTCACAGTAAGCTGAGCAATCTTTGCTATAGGATGTAGTGAAAGAGAATGATTCCAGAAGCAGACCACTTCAGAATCCTTAGAAGTACATTTTAAATAACATATTTGTTTCAGCTAAAGGATTTTCCTTAGTTGACTTAAAGAATAATCTCCTTAAAGGGAGGGGGTTATATGCGATTTTGGGTGGTAGAGAATGTTTCACTCAGAAGCCATTCTCAGAACACATATGCAATCAAGTAAGGTAAAGGTAAAGGTTTCCCTTGCTCAAAAGCAAGTCGAATCCGACTCTAGGGATGCAGTACTCATCTCCGTTTCCAAGCCGAAGAGCCAGTGCTGTCCAAAGACATTTCCATGGACATGTGGCCAGCATGACTAGACGCCAAGGCACAAAGAACGCTGTTACCTTCCCACCAAAGCAGTACCTATTTATCTACTTGCAATCTCTTGCTTTTGAACTGCTAGGTTGGCAGGAGCTGGGACCAGAGACGGGAGCTCACTCCATCACGCATTACTTGGATCTCGAACTGCTGAACTACCGACCTTCTGATCAGCAGTTCAGCATCTTAACCATTTGAGCCACAGGTTACAGTCCACTATACAACATCAGCTTAAAATAGGGACACCACATAAATCAAGGAACTCTGATTATTTTATTTATTTATTTATTTATTTTATTCGATTTCTAAGCCGCTCTCCCCGCATAGCAGGCTCAGATTAGTTTAAGGGCCTTTGGAATTGATAGTTACCAATTATGGGATAAGTTCTTCCAGAGTTTATATTGATAGGAAACTTTAGTTAGTAACAGTGCTCTAGTCCACTACTGATGGAAGAATCTAGTTTGATGTTAAGGGTCATTTAACTGACTTGATGTCCACACACACAACATAAGGCAAGACTGCATTTTAGTTCCTTTTTGTTTTAACATCTATATCAATAATGTAGAGTCAGGGAAATAAAATTGCCTAATTTATTGTATATGGACAGTTTCAGCCTCCTTTTGTAAGCAGCTAGGGTTGCCAACCTCCAGGTGGGGGGCTATAGATCTCCTGGAAGTACAACTGATATCCAGACTACATACATTGCTTATTTATTAGAAACATTTATTCCACTTCTCCTGGAGAAAATGGTTGGTTTGGAAAGTTGATTGCATGCCATTATGCCCTGAGGTACCTCCCCTGCCAAAACCCCACTGTCCCAGGTTCCATCTTCAAATCTCCAGGTATTTCTGAACCCAGAGCTGGCAACTCTACAAGCAGCATTAAGTCCTGAATGTTTATTGAAATTATAATTTTTGCAAATGGGGGAAGCCATCTAAAGGAATGTAAAATAATAGGTTGTAAATCTTTCCAGATGTACTTGAACAATTAACGAAGAGTAAACAAGTCCAACATTTTAAATATTTAGGTACAGTTTATTTTTAAATACATAATAAGTTATCTTGTAAACCACATATCAATGGCCAGGATGGACAATATTAAGCTTTTAATATTAACAATATTAAGATTTTGCAAAGACAGAGAAAGCTGAAATAGTACCAATTTTAAATATTTTAGAGGCCAAAATATTGGCAAACGTATTATGCAGTGCTGAGTTCTGAGGTTAGATTAAAGCCGGTGACCTAAAATTGTTCAGAATACATTTCTTAATATTATGCAATTATTGTCTACACCAACTTCTGCATTGATGAAAAGCAAAAGAGACTGTATTTAAATACACAGTGGGATATGCCTTCATTTAGTTATGTGTTGAGGAACCATTGTTCAGCTTTTACTTTTTTGGTGTTCTTGGAGGACTCAAGGGTATTCTTTAGCTTCATCCTTTGGTTTAAATATGACTTCTCTCTTGATGCTGCTATATTCTTATCTAAATAGACATTATATGATTATTTGTAGGGGATTCAAAAGATTTGTGGGGGCATCTCACCCCCTCCCCACAATTTCCTCTTTTCATTCCAAGGCAAATCCTCCTCCTCACTTTCCCTTGCTTCCTTCTCTCCTTTCCACCCACCAGTCCAACCTACCTTTATTTGCTCTCTACCTTTAGTTTTCACTGCTTCCTTATCCATGACAGCCTCTCTCTGGTAAAAATCTAGCCAAGTTGCACAGTGCCACCCTCCACACCAGGCCTAGTTGTGCAGTGAGGAAGTTGTGAGGGGCTTCTTACTTTCCCCTATATACCTTTTGCCACACTATTTCTTCTTTTCCTCCTCCGGGCAGCCCCCATATCCTCACCTTTTCCGATCTTCTACTCTCCTTTCCACCCACCAACTACCATTTTGCCTGCTCTCCATCTTCAGCTATATTATTTAATTAAAGTAGCTTACATCATTCAGTTCCATTTTATCTTCACAAAAACCCTGTTAGTTGGTAGGTTAGGCTGAGAATTTGTGACTGGCCCAAGCAGACTCCATGGCAGAGTTGGAATTTGAGCCTTGGTCTCCCAGATCTTAGTTTGGGAACTGTAACCATTATATAACACTGGCTTTCATGTCACAGCTGCTGTTGAACAGTTACAAGCAGATGGGCCTGGGTGAGTCAATACTGTTGTGGTTGTCTAGCAACGGTCACAAAGGGCATTTATTTCTTAAAGCTACAGGCACTGTTTCTACTATTTTGAGGGTCCCACCCCCAAGTGTAAGTGCGCACGCGTGTGTTCAGATTTTTTTTGCAAACCTGGGGCTTTTCTCAGGTTTGCAAAAGGATCTGTCTTGTCTGTTCATAGCTCCAATTTCTGAATTTAAATATCCTCAGATATGACCACTTTGAGAATCTCTCCTTATATCCCTCTTGCCTCAATGTTGCACACACTCCCACAAACTTTGGTCCACTAAGCTGCCACTTCAACACTCTGCCAATCCAGCGGCTGCGTTGCTCCAATGCCGCAGCCGGGAGCCACCTCTGCTCGCCCCCGAGACACAGGCTCCGAGCATGCATGCCAGCCCCAGCATGCCTCCCAGGAGCCGCAGAAGCCCCGCAGACACCAACGCGTACCCGGGAATGTGTGCCCGGAGAGTGAAAGGCGCTGGCAGCGCTCTCAATGATGGAGGACTGCCGGGATACCTTCAGAGAAACACCGCTCGCCTCTTGCCTGCAATCCCAAGACCACCTGGAGGCGCCGGCAGCAGTGGCACCTGCTGTGCCCTGCATTCCCTGCGCCTGGCCCTGCCGTGCTCTCTTGAGGTTGCCAACCAGGAAGCAGCCCCAGGAGACCAGACATCCCTCTCCTGCCACGCCCCACCACAACTTGCCAGAACGAGTTGAGCAGAGGCTTCATTCTAGGTTTTTCTAAAAAGAGATTATGATGGGAGTCGTGGTAAGATTCTGTACAGTAGGCTTCCTCGCCGGGTAATTATCTACCCCCATGTTCCCTCACTGAATAGGAAGGCAGTATCTCTTACAGTCAATCACTCAAGTGGTTACAACTGTACAGATTGCTGCTAAACCATAACAGTAGTCATTTACTTGTTTATGTCTCTACTTCTGGGTGCCAGTTGCTTGCTCAGATAGGCAAGGTGAGTGAACAAGCCTCTCATGCTGTGTAACTGAGAAGCAAAGGAAAGAAAAGAACAAGATACCAGCAGCTGCTACTGGCAGTGGTACATTCATTAAGGTGGAGAAAATGGCCCAGCCCTTTCATGGAACCCAGTGCTGCTGCTGCTTAAGCCCAGAAGACAGGTACAGGACAGTAAGCGGCAGAAGCTGCTGTAACCATGGCTGTGTCAACACTCACCCACCTGAATAAACAAGCAAGTGGCAGTGATGTCTAGGAGATGCTGCTACCTCCCTTTGGTTGGCTGCAGTTGTTTCTACTTGCCATTGCTACTCAAACAAGTGAGCAAATGGTAGAAAGCTGGCAAGGGGATAAAGTCACAGTGGAGTATGTAGGAAGGGAAGGAGGACCAAAGGAAGAGGAAATCTGTTTCTCTGGGGCCCAATCCTGCTGCCAATCCTGCTCCCAAGAACTATCTACAAACCTGTCAGATCAGTTACTGGTCACACACCAACTTCAATAATGTAAAAACATGCTATTTTCTTGCCTAACACTGAGCATCCACAAATTTTACACAATATTATAATATCCAGTCTGAAATGACCTTGGTAGCCCAAGTTAGCCCAGTCTCATCAGATCTTGAAAGCTAGGCAGGGTCAGTCCTGGTTAGTACTCGAATGGGAGAGCACCCAAGAAGTGCAGGGTTGCTATGTAGAGATCTGGTTTCATGCCCTGTTCATGGTTCCCTTGAAACCCACAGGTTAACAACCCCTAATCTATACTAACTTTATAGATTATATTCTGTACATTGCTTTTCTTGCCTTGTTTGAAGAGAAGGAAACTAAAAAAAATTCACAAAATGCTGAATTATGACTAACTTCAGGACATAGATTCAGGTGGGTAGCTGTGTTGGTCTGAAGCAATAGAACAAAGTTTGAGTCCAGCGGCACCTTTAGAACTGGACTGGACTCAGACTTTGTCCTATAACTTCAGGACAATTTTAGTGGGTAAGTTCTTTTAGTTTGTACGTTCATTCTGGAGCTCATACTGCATTGCCTTATACATCTGTAATCCTCAGGGGTCATTTGGGGCCAGAGTGAGGTGGAGCATTGCTCCGCCAGACCAGGAGCGAGCACAAATGATGGTGGCAGCAAGCCCCATCCCCAGCTCCCAGGGGGCCTGTGGAGGAAGCAAAGCAAGAAGGGGTTTAAAGTTTAAAACCTTTCTCTCAAGAGTCGCACTGGCAGTAGCTGGGGCGGGGCTTGCCGCCACCGCCATTTGTGCCCGCTCCTGGACTGATGGAGTGCAAGCCTCCCTTTCTCTTCCCTTCCCTAGCTGGCCTGCCAAGGCAGGTGGGCGGTGAGGGGGAAAGCGAAGCGAGAAGGGCTTTAAAAGTTTAAATCTTTCTCTCTAGAGTCACGCCAGCAGCGGCGATCTTTCCATTCATTGTATTCTATGGGGCCATAGAATACAATGGAAAGATTGTGCCGCCACTGCGGCGCGACTCTTGAGAGAAGGGGTTTAAACTTTAAACCCCTTCTCTCTTCACTCCCCCCCCCCCACTTTGGCAGGCCAGCTGGGGAAGGAAAGGGGAGGCTTTTGAAGATGCCCCCCCCTTTGCTTCTCTGTCTGACACACTTCCGGTGATGTCAGGGGGCGTGGCATATGATAATGAGTTATGCTAACTAATAGGTATGCTAATGAGCTCCTGCATCTCTTTTTCTACAAAATGACCTCTGGTAATCCTACATTCTGCACTGCTTGCACTATGCCAGTCTGGGCAGTTTGCTGTTCACACTGTCTTTTAATTTTGTATTCCTAGTTCTATTGCATTTTTCATTCAATATCCTATATCGTATGATTACAATTTTTCTAGTCTTTCTGTACTCTAATCAGCCTTGAGTCTAATGAGAAAGGCAGGCTAGAAATAAGCTAAACAAATAAATAAATCCTAACAACAATATTTACATTTTATTTTGCTTGTTTTGAACTTACCAGTGCATTCTCCTTTATTTCAAGATTCTTAAGTGCTACAGCTCCTGTTATGAAAAAGATAAAGTTTCAATTATAACAATTTTAATTTACACACTTCAAAGAAATATTCTCCCTGCACTGTGTATTATTTGCAATTGTCTAGAACAGCAACTTGCTTCAGGTCAAAGTTTTTCCAGACTAAACTACACTTTGTTCCAAGAATGTAAGGACTCTTGTCATGTATTCTCTCTCTTTTCTTTTGAAGTCAAATTTACTGGATCTGATGTTATCACTGGCAGTCTGAACTAACCAGGGGCCACCCATAATTTCTGTGACTCTGGTAAAAACTTGCAAGACACACACAGACACAAACTCTCATGAGTAACAAGAGAAAAAAATCAATTTTATTTCTGAAATGATATGTTCTAATAGGCCTGCAGCTTGGGCTGGTCTTCTGATCCTCACTAAACTGTACCCATTTCCTGCACATATGCATACAAACACATCTTCTACGCCATGTGTTCTTGGTTTTAGCAGGATTTTCAAAATGCAGCTTCCCTTTTCTGAATTAGCCTCACTAATCACAAAAGGCTGATCAATGATCACTCTTCTGACCATTATGAGTCGCCACGGCAGATACAATCCATATGATCCAGTAGTATAATTCCAAAAGATTCTTTTTTTCCCTAGATGCTTGACATTGCTTTCCTAAATAAAACCAGCCCTTTTCTGTTTGTTTTTGTATATTTATTTATTTATTGGTTCAATTTATACCCCGCCCTCCCCGCAGGCAGGCTCAGGGTGGCTTACAAAGTTGATACACAGGTACCATTAAGATACATTAAAAGCATTTAAATAATTCAATACAATAAAATCATAACGTCAATAAAATCAAGGTGCTAGTAATATGCATAAGATGGCGTGATATTGCTTTCAAAGTGCTTACAGACATTTTACTATCTCAATGGGCTCCTGAATCACGATGGAGTAGACCCCCCGTTGATGGTACTAGTGAGGGTGGCTTCTTAGTTGAAAGCCTGGTGGAAGAGCTCCATCTTGCAGGCCCTGTGGAACTGTAAAAGGTCCTGCAGGGCCCAGATCTCTTCCAGAAGCTTATTCCACCAGTATGGAGCTGCCACTGAGAACGCCCTGGCCCTGATGATAGCGAACCTGACATCTTTGGGACCCATCAGAGTCAGTTGGTTCTGTGACCCCAACCGTAGTGCTCTCTGTGGTATATATGGGGAAATGTGGTCCCTCAGGTATGTCGGACCCTGGCCATATAGGGCTTTAAAGGTAAGAACCAGCACCTTGAAGCGAACTGGGTATGCTACTGGCAGCCAGTGCAGTGTCCTCAGTACAGGCTAGATGTGCCCCCATCTAGGGAGGCCCATCAAAAGCCTGGCCGCAGCATTCTGCACTAGCCGCAGCTTCCGAATTTGCTACAAGGGCAGCCCCATGTAGAGAGCATTACAGCAGTCCAATCTCGAGGTGACCATCACATGGATCACTGGGGCCAAGTCATTGCGTTCAGGGAAGGGAACCAACTGCCTGATCAGCCGGAGGTGGTAAAAGGCCGACCTAGCAGTGTCTGCTACCTGGACCTCCATAGTTAAGTAATAGTATATTATTACTGTGAGCCTTTTCCTTCTATTAATATGGTCTTTTGACCAGAGGTTTTAAGCATAAAAATCAATACAATAAAACAGAATAAAATACATGACAGAATAAAATATTACAACATTCATAGAGTTTTCACAGAAAACATTAAGAAATTAAACCCATCTTAGTAGCACCTTAAAAAATCAATATTATCAAAAAATTTGGCAATAGACTGAGTTATTACTGGATCTGCAAATAGAGACATCATCCAGGATTCAGTAGAAAGCTGGTAATTGATCTAGATAGGCACAATCCAAAGATGTCTGAGTACAGTCCATTGATGGCAAAATTTATTTGGATATTTTGATCCCACTTTATTTCCTGCAAAGCAAGACTCAAAGTGGCTTACAAAACAAACAGCAACAAATTAACAACGATCTAAAAATCACAGTACAAAACCCAGACAAACAGCTTCCAAAGGATGGTGGGACTGCGCAGTAGGAAGAACTCAGCCCCTGATGGAACAGTCTCCCCTGGCAAGGGCATCAACACAGACAGCCCCAGATTAACAGCTCCTTTTCAGGACTCAGCAGTCAAGGGGGTGGTGTTGAGCAGCCCCTGATGGAACAGTCTCCCATGGCAAGCAGCACAGACAGCCCGATGCAGCAATTCGTTTTGAGGCCCAAGCAGTCAAGGGAGTAGGGCTGAGCTGGTGGAGGAGCTCAGCCCCATGGAACAGTCTCTCCCCTGGCAAGCAGTAGAAGCATGAGATGATCTATAGTAGAGGTCCTCAACATTTTGGAGACTTTGAGCAGTTTTGTAATTTTGTTAAAAAGCAGGGTGGTGGGAGCAACTACAAAATAGCTGTCATAGGAGGCAGAGCCAATCACAGAATGGCTGCTGGAAGAAGCGGAGCCACACAGAGAGAAGGAAGTCCAGGTGCAAGGGAGAAGAGCAGTATTTAAAAATACTTTGGAAAAGAGGAGTGAGACTAAAACAAATATCATAAAGGCAGCTGCTGCTGAAACAATGTTATTTTAATCTTCATAGCTAATAGTATCTTCAGCAGCCAAAAAGCAGGCCTGCTGCATAAGAGCCCCACTCAGTGAAAAAACTGATTGGATCCATCCCTTCATACTTCCACAGAGAATTGCTGAGAAATAGTATTATAAAACCATTGCTGAAAATACTAGGCACCACAGTGGAATTTCTAGGTGCCATGGCAACCTGGTGCCTGAGATTTGTTAAACCCTGGATTACCACCTTCTTGATCGTCCAACACTGCCCAGTACCCATATTCCTGATCATATTAAGTGGAAGGCCAAGGAAAATCAGGTTGCTTACCTGTAACTGGGGATCTTTGAGTGGTCATCTGTGCATTCACACCTCTGGGAAATAGGGCACCTGCGCTGACCCCGATCGGTACTTCCTAAAGCAAAGGATTTTCGCACCCGTTCCCCCGGTCACATGCATGGCCCCACTGCGCATGACCAGGGGAGGGGCACGACAATCCTGCCAGTTCCTTCTGACCGTTGCCATCAGCCTCAGAGCCTAGTGGAGAGACTGACAGCAGAGGGGAAGGAGGGCAGGTGGTGTGAATGCACAGATGACCACTCGAAGATCCCCAGTTACAGGTAAGCAACCTGTATATCTTCTTTGTGGTCTTTGTGCATCACACCTCTGGGAGACTAGCAAGCGAGAAAAACCCACATACCTGGAGGAGGGTGATGGAGGTCCTACTCATGCACTGCTTGCAACACAGCCCATCCCACGGCCGAGCGTTGGTGAGGACGGACATCAAGGGCGTAATGCCTCATGAACGTATGAGGAGAAGCCCAAGTAGCCGCGTTGCAGATATCCCTCAGCGAGGTACCTTGGAGGAACACGGTAGAAGTCGCCACTGCCCTAGTAGAGTGGGCACGGATTTGACTTGGCAGTGGCCTCTTTGCTAACACGTAGCACAGTTTAATTGTCTCCGTGATCCATTTAGAAAGTCTCTGAGATGAAACCTTCTGGCCTCATGCCTGGCTAGCATATGAAACGAAAAGGACCAGGGATTTGCGGAGGGGCCTAGTGTGCTGCAGGTAGAACAGGAGGGCCCTCTTTACATCAAGTGCATGTAAACGGCAGTCATCCTCCAATTGAGGGTCAGGATAGAACACCAGTAGGGAAATATCCGCACTCAGATGAAACTCAGACACTACCTTGGGCAAAAAGGAAATGTCTGGAATTAAAGTCACCGAGTCTTGACGGAAAACCAGGTAAGGAGGATCACACCGGAGCGCTGAGAGTTCACTCATTCTGCAAGCCGACATAATGGCTACCAGAAAAGCAACCTTCCAGGATAAGAGCTGCAGGTTGCATGTTGCTAACGGTTCAAAGGGTTTCCCCATCAACCTTGCTAGAACCAGAGGAAGTTCCCAAGCTGGAGTAGGGGCTCACCTCGGCAGAAAAAGACAGAAAAGGCTCTTCATGAAGCGCTTCATTGTAGGGTGGGAGAAAACCGAGAACCCGTCTACAGTAGGGTGATGCACAGAAATGGCAGCAAGATAAACCCTGAGAGAAGTGTATGCCAGGCCCCCATCCATACAGGACCGTAAAAAGCCAAAAATGACATTGAGAGTCACTGGTATAGAAAGAGCCTGGGAGGTCAGATATGCCATGAATTTTTTCCACTTAGTCATAAGAGTTCTTGGTGGAAAGCTTTCTACAGTTTGGCAACACTTGGGATATTCTCTCATCTAGACTGGCGGTAGAATGAGCCAAGCCGTTAGTCTGAGATGGGGGACGTTGTGATGTAGAATCTGTCCGTCCTGAGACATGAGGAGGTCCGGCACCACCAGGAGGTGGCGAAAAGTTGCTTTGGAGAGATGCAGTAAACTGGGGAACCAGTGTTGTCTGGGCCCCCATGGAGTTATCAGCACACTCCGAGGGCGGTCCCTCAGGATCTTGTTGATCACCTTGGTAATCACTGGTATCGGGGAAAAGGGGTACACGAAGCGGTGTGGCCAAGAGATCAGGAACCCGTCCCCCAGAGAGAGGGGATCCCTGCCCGCTCGGGAGCAAAACAGGGGGCACTTGGCATTCTCCCGTGAGGCGAACACGTCTATAGATGGGAAGCCCCACTCTTGGACAATCGGTTGTAGGTACGTTCAACGGAGCTCCCATTCGTGCCAGGAGGCCCCCCCCCCTCAGCTCAGGAAGTCTGCTTGGATATTCAGGGACCCCAGGAGGTGGGCCGCAACCAGACATTCCATCTTTGACACTCTTCCCATAGCTCTAGAGCTAATCGACAGAGACTGCGAGATACTGTCCCCCCTTGCAGATTGATGTAACACATGGTGGTCGTGTTGTCTGTGAGAATGGCCACTGCCTTGTTGATGATGGAGTGATGGAACGAGCGGAGAGCATATCGCACCGCCAGGAGCTCCAAGAAGTTGATGTGATTCGAAGCCACATGTGGTTCCCATTGGCCTCCTACATTCAGACCATCCATATGGGCGCCCCAACCCCAGAGAAACACATCCATGGTGATGGTGACTGTTGGGGTGGGGGCATGAAACGGGGCTCTGGTTAACAGGTTCTGTGAGGTTTCCCACCATGCCAGGGAGTCCAGAACCGAAAGGGAGAGGAGGAAGGTCTTCGACTGTGGATGAAGGTGGGGGCGAAAGCGACGGAGGAACCATAGCTGAGTTGGCCTCATGTGCAGTCTTGCGAAGGGTATGACGACGGTGGTGGCGGCCATAAGGCCCAAAAGGCATTGGAGTTGTTGGGCCAAAGCTGCCTTCCGCCGCCAACAGGTTTTCACCAACGTGATGATGTCTGTAGCTCTCCCGGGTGGGAGGAAGGCCCTGCAGACACGACAGTCCAGGATAGCCCCAATAAATTGAGCCCGTCTGGTAAGGGTGAGGGCCAATTTCTGTAAGTTGACCGTCAATCCCAACGAAGTCAGCATGGACCTGGTAAGGGCGACATGATCTCGGAAGGCCAGCTGGGACTCTGCCACCAAAACCAGTCGTCTGTGTAGGGGAAAATGCTGACTCCCCAAAGACAAAGGGCGGCCGCAACAACCACCATCAGCTTAGTAAAGATGCGTGGAGCTGTGGATAGGCCGAATGGACAGGCCTTGAATTGATAGTGTTCCTGTCTGACTGCAAAGCGGAGGTACTTTCTGTGGGAATGGTATATAGTGACGTGAAAATATGCATCTTTCAGATCCAGCGTGGCCATCCACACTCCCTGTTGCAGAAGTGGGAGGATGTTCTGCAAGGTTGTCATCCTGAACCTTTTGTAGACAATGAAAGCATTGAGGGCACGGAGGTCGAGAATGGGACGGAGGCCTCCATCCTTTTTGGGAACGTAAAGTAGCGGGAGTAGAAGCCGCTGCCCTGTTGAAGAAACAGGACTGATTCTATGGCATCCTTTGACAGAAGCTTCTGTACCTCTTCGTGGAGGACATCAGAGCTGGGTGTTGTAATGAAGTGGGGCTCCTCGGGCTCGCATAGGAATTCTATCGTGTAGCCTTCTGATATTAAAGAAAGGGCCCACCTGTCTAAAGTGATACGAGTCCATGTGGGGAAGAAAAGGGACAGGCGAGTCTAGAGTGTGAGCTGTTGGTTTGAGTCAAAGGCCCTGCTTAGGCGCCTTAGCTGGTTTAGCCTTGCTATGGGAAGAGAATTTTTGCTTCGTCCCATAGGACCTTGGTTGTAAAGCAGGTTGCCTATGCCATAAGATATATATCCCACCATGTGGGAACCAGTACAAGGAAGGGAAAAGCAGAAGGAAATGCAAAAGTACTAGGTCCATAATTGTGGGACCCACTTGCTGTTTGCTGCAACTGTGCACCATTACGCATTACTGTCTTTGTCTCACTGGACTCCTTTTGGGCAGCTATCCGACATGTGGAAAGGCCATTGACACTGCAGAGTCAACTGTCTGCCAAGCCACCAACAACTATGGTGATCAGTCCTACTACAGTCCTTTCAGCTGTCCTACTATAGTGTTGCCAACTCTAGCCTAGCTTCTACATTGCTGTATAAGCTGTTTATCAGCAATACAACCAGTACAGCTGTCCCTCTCATGGGCATGCAATGTATGAGAGGTCTACTTGTGGTCCTGCAGTTTGTACAGCTTGATGGACCAACAAAGCTGACCCCCTCGATCATCTGACCTGCTCTCCATATTCCTGATGCTTTTCAGTAAAAAACTGGTATTCCGGCCTGCATCATTAGGGGAAGCCACAGTTGCCTCTGCTGAGTGAGCTGCTGAAGTGTATGAGAGTGCAGTGGCTGGAGCTGCCATGTTTCTTTACTTTTCCTGCACTTGGGGAAAAGAAAGCATGGCTGCAGGAAGGGACTTGTGCTGCCAAGTTCTATACAGCATGTTCACTCCAGGACTCTTCCCAGTCAGATCACAGTCCTCCTACCAGTGAAAGGGACTATGTTCTCTTTGTTCCTTCCCTTTTATGTGTTCTGCATGTGGGCAGCAGCATGAGGTCAGTAGGCACACTGCCACATTAACATACACCAGTTAGCTGCTTCTGTTAGCCTGTTATGGAAGCAATGTCAGAACACTGCTGTGTGATTGATAGCTGATGCTATTACTATTCTCCCTGCAACTTGGAATAAACTTTCCTTGACATTTTCTCATCTGTTGAGTGAGCAGATGATACCACCTAGCAGCACTAGAACAGCAAGGGTGTCAGAGCCTTGGGGCTTTCTAACGGTCATGCCTGTGGTTATCTTGTGGCTCCTGCCCAACAACATACCCATGCAATAGCTTGTACAGGTAAGCTGCATCCAGGACACCAGGAAAACAATGAAGATGACTGAAAACTCAACAGCATCAAAAGGCAAAGTCCAAATAAACTTCAACTAGCAGCAATTCTAAAAGGAAGGGTAGTGCTTCTGCCATTAAGCTAATCTCAGGCCAGGGTTGAGAGAGCAGTCATCAAAACATCAACATACTCTTTAGGAACAGCTGTGAAGGACTGTCATCTCTGAACAAGAAAGAGCAATCCAACAAAATAAAAAGTAGTTATTACTTTTGTTCATTTCTCTTACTCCATTTTATTTATTTATTTATTTATTTATTTATTTTCGCATTTCTATCCCACCTTTCCAGCGGACTGGCTCAAAGCGGCTCACAACATAACAGCTTGACATAACATAACATGACATGACATAACATGACATAACATAACAGTATCTATGTTTAATGAAGGTGTTCTTAGTCACTGTGTCAATATATTGCTATCATGAGGAGTAGAATGAGAACAGTAGTGGTGGAATAGTCAAGCTCAGCTTTATCTATTAACAGAAGGGTTACATCACAGGAATACATCATTAATATTTCTAGGTATTTATACACAGTTCTGCTTTAACATCCTTGAAAATTATGCAAATAAATCCTGAAATGGACTAGGAAAGTATTCACAAAAATTATTTTCAAGATCCCTGAAAAGGCTATTATTTCTCTGAATCTGATAGCTGAGCTACTCAAACTTTTGTTATCATTCTTCTCATGACCAATACAACACTATACATTTCACAGTACTTCTATTTAAAATAGACAAGAGGCTAGAATAAGCAAAGTGTATTACTATTCATAAATATAGCATTCTTTTCAGAATTCTCTGTCACAGAGGTATAGCATCCATTCCCAGAGAAAGGGTTACATTTGGAGACTAGATGCTAGGTTTTACATTCAGTTTTTGTAGCAGTCTGCATCCTCTCAGTTCTGCTGTAGCAGCTGAGGAATATCAAGTATTGCTAGATCTAAACTGGGTTTTTAAAAATTTGACTCTAAAGGCTACAGTTCTAATCTAAAAAATTTTGTCAGCCCAGGCGGGGTTTATTTTAAAGAGTTCAAGGTATTTAAAGATTACACTTACACACAAACTCTTTCCATTGTTCAATCACCATAGTAGCTGACATGTACACACCCCGTTTTATTAACTAGGTCACAAATACTGTGTGATGGACTACAACAGGAAAGTGGAGGTTTTGCCATTGCTATTTAAGCAAGCTTTAAGTCTGTGAGCAAGGCTGCCTTAGAAACAAACTGTATGAATAAAAAGAAGGTTGAACTCGATTTTAGTGCAGAATGGGGAAAAAACCTGGATTAAAAAGAAAGTTGAATCGATTTTAGTGCAGAATAGTTTGGAGGACACCGTGGTGAACATGGAGTGCAGAAAGGGCCGTAGAAAAAGTGAGAGAGACAGGAATACGTAGATGATACTTTCAGAGACCTGATGAAGGTGTCCTGTTGCCACGGTGATAATTCTTCTGTCAAGAAGGATGTGGGTCTTGGAAGAGAAGCACGTCACGTTGAGGAAGGGGAAACACATGAAGCTGCCTTATAATGAATTAGACCCTTGGTCCACCAAAGTCAGTGTTGTCTACACAGACTGGCAGCAGCTCAGACAGAGGTCTTTCACATCATCTGCTGTCAGATCCTTTAATTGGAGATACTGGGGATTGAACCTGGAACTTTCTGCATGACAAACAGCTGCTCTTCTCCTCAAAAAGGGAGGGGCTAGTGCTTAGCAGATCTCTCCCAATGGGAATAGTCTATTTGAAGGCATCAGACCCCAACATAGTAAAACAGGGTCCCTTTGTACTCTGCATTAGGGTTTGCACTCTGCATTAGGGTTGCCAGATCCAGGTTGGGAAACTCTTGGAGAGCCTGAGGAAGACAAAGACCTCAGTGGGATACAATGCTACAGAGTTCACCCTCCAAAACCTCCATTTTCTCCAGGGGAACTGATCTCTGTAGTCTGGAGATGAGCTGTAACTTCACCTGGATCTCCCTTCCAGATACCGTACAGAGACAGAGGTTTCTGAGAACAGCAGATCTGATTCTGAAGGGTGTCCAGCAAAAGAGTTCTGTGATGTGTATTTTGACAGCATGGTAACTTGCCAGTCTGTGGTAAAGGATACAGACATCATGAGCTATCTAACAGAGGGTGGTTGGTAGAAAAGAAGTTGCTGGCTGTAGCGTATATCAGCATCACTGACATTGAAAAATGTAGTCATGTGGCCTTGGATGGAAAAAAAATAGGTTGTTAAGCGGGAGGTTGAAATGCAAGACTTCCAAGCTAAGTATTCAGAAATGCTGCCCACTTCATGTGCAGGACCAGCTAGCTACACAGGTATAAATGAAGTGTTTCAAAGTGTGGATGAGGTAGTGATTTAGATTTATTACACAATGGGCAACAGTTTAGGGCAAACTAATCCTGTCTAAGAGATGGGCTCCATTTCAACTGTAACGGAAATGGACTGCTAACATTTAATAGCAAAAAGGATGAACAGTAGCTTTTAAACTAACTGCTGAGGTAAAGCTGACAGCAGCTAGAGAGCATCCAGTCTGGGATAACTCATCAGTAAGGGATGATGAGTTAACTAGTCTGATAATCTAGATAAAGAAAGGATAGAGCTTAACAGGGAGAGAGTGTCAGGAAAAAACAGCTTAAAGGGCTTAGACACAAAAAGCCATAAGGCAGATGTGCAAGCAGAAGGTGCTTGGAGAAAGAAATCAAATACATGTTTCTATATGGAAATAATAGAAGCCCTTGAGCTAAGCTGGGAAACTGGAGTTCCTGATGTTAAATGAGAACATAGATATAGTGGTTATTTCAGAAACATGGCAGGACAAGAAAATTAGAGGAATGTGGCAAATCCTGTATGATGACATGGTCCATGAGAGCCACACATGGGTCCTGCACCACCACCAGCCCAGCTGCATTTAAAAGCATCTGGGGATGGGCAGCTTCCCCTCCCCCAGGTTGGAACCAGCTGGCAGAGGGAAGGAAAGACTGCAAGGAAAGAAGGCTGCCAAGGGAGGACTTACTCGCAGGTGGCTCACTGGAGGGAACAGCGGAGACAGATCTCAAAGAATGAAATGGCTCTGGGGCTGGGAGCGAAGAGGAGCAGGCAGCAGAAAGTGGCACATTCTGCATCTAGCATTCGCTCGGTTGTTTCACCAAACCCACACTGGAACAGAAAAAGATGTGGCTCAAAACCACATTCAAATACCCCGGGGCAAAAAAAACTGTAAATCTACGCAGACGGTACCATAAAACCAAGAGATCAAAAGAAGTGAAAGCGGCAAGCAGTCTGGATACTGTCATAAAATCCCACAGTCAAAGTGAAAGTGGCATGCAGTGCAGAGGGGAATTTCTGTTCCAACGTGGGTTTGGTAAAACAGAAGAGTGAATGCTAGGTGTAGAATGGGCCAGCAGCTGCAGGCAGAGCTGCTTCCTAGGAAAGGCAGGCCAACAAGCAGGCTCCAAGCCTAAGCAGAAGACTGCAGATTCAAATTAAAGGAAGAGTACTCAATAGCTGTGTATAAATGAGAGTAAATAAAGGGCTCACAGAAGCTAGTGATGACAGTCGGCAAAAAAGGGAACACCATTAGGGATGTGTATTTGGTTCATTTGAACCGAATGCACTCCCAAAAATGGCCCATTCAGCCCCCTTTTGGGCAGCCACAGGCCGAATTAGATTCTCTGATCTGATTCAGCCCGCCACTGAATTGCTGCCTAAATTTGGCAGCATTTCAATGGCAGCCCAAAAAGCAGCTGGAGGGGAGCGGGTTTGAGGGAGAGGCTCCAAACTCGCAGGGTAGCTGCTGGCGCCTCTCCCACAAATACTCACCAAGTTTCAAAAAGATTGGACAAGGGGGTCCAATTCTACAGGCCTCCAAACAGGTTGCCCCCATTCCCTCCATTGGTCTCTATGGTGGGGAAAAAGTTATTTTTCCCCCACGGTGCTCTTAGTGGCCGTGGGGGGAAGGGGTTTGAGGGAGAGGCTCCAAATTTTCAGGGCAGCTTTGGGAGCCTCCCCACATAAACCCCCATGTTCCAAAGAAATTGGACCAGTGGGTCCAATTCTATGAGCACCCAAACAAGTTGCCCCATTCCCTCCAGGGAAAGCAGCTTGGAAAGGCAGCCTTTCCCGCCTAAACTGGTTTTTTCCCACCTCTTCCCTGGTTCCAGAGAGGTGGAGGGGGGGGGGCAGTTTCAGACAATAGATGCCATGCTTCTGCTACATGGTCAGCCTGCAAGGTTGGTGGTGTTGCTTTGCACACCACCTTCCTTGCTTCGGAGGGGAGAGGGAGACTCAACTCTACCCAATAGGGGTGAGTTGCATCTTCTTTGGGCCAATCACAGGACAGTGTCATTTTCTGAAACTGTATTGTGCTTGGCCCAAAGAGCATATAAGGGAGTCCTGCCTAGTGGTTGGACTCCACTGCTGCCTGAGGAGACTGTGTTGTGCTGGCCTTTGGCATCAGCTGCTGGCTGCTCTCTCTGTGCTTCCCTGGACTGCTGGACTCCTCCTGGACACCAGAAGACATCAAAAGGTAAGAAAAATACCAGCTGCCATCAGATGTCCACCAGCAGGGCCAGGACATACTAGCTGAGCTAGTGTCAATTGGCAGAGATTCTTTGATATTATATAAGATATAAGAGAAGTCCATGATGGATCAGCCAATGGTCCATCCAGTTCAACACTGTCACACAGTGGCCAAAAATACCAGGTACCATGAGGAGGTCCACCAGCGGGGTCAGGACAGTATTAGCCCTCCCACTGTTGCCCCCGAGACCAAGAGTTCCTTCTTATCTATAACATGCTAGCCAGCCATCAGCCACTGATGGACCACTGCTCTGCTCCAGCCTCCATATGTTTGTCAAATTCCATCTGAAAGCTGTTCATGCCAGCCACCACCACCTTCTGTGGTGGTGAATTCCATGTGTTAATCACTGTTTGGGTGAAGAAGTACTTCCTTTCATCTGTTCAAACTTCTAACCTGACTGCTCAGCAATTTCATTGAGTGCCCACGAGTTCTTGTCTTGTGAGAAAGAGAGAAAAATACTTCTTTCTCTACCTGCTCTATCCCATGCTTAGTCTTGTAAACCTCTTATCATGTCACCCCCTCAGTCATTGTTTCTCAAAGCTGAGCCCCAAGCACCTTAATGTTCCTGCATAGGGAAAATGTCCTCCTCTTATCATTGCAGTTGCCCTTTTCTCCACTTTTTCCAATGCTATAAATATCCTTTTTGAGGTGTGTGGTGTGAGTGGTCCAATGAGGTTGCACCATCAATGTATACAGGGCAGGGTCTGTATAAAGGTTGTTCCTGTTGTTCTTTGGGGGTTTCTGTGTGGCACTGTGGCATGCTTGCACTGCCACAGTGCCACTTGTTCTGAAGTGTGCCACTTGTTCTCCTGGCAAACAAGCACCTCCCAAGACAGTTCACTTTTCCTGAGATTCTCTGGGAGCGTCTGACTGCTGGGTGCTGCCTGCTTGCCTGCCTTAAGTGCTGCTGGCTGGGTTTCCCTATTGGAAACAATGGATAATGGGGGTAACCTGTTTGGGTGCCCATAGAATTGGACCCACTGGTCCAATTTCTTTGGGACATGGGGGAGTATGTGGGGAGAGGCTCCCGAAGCTACTTTGAAAATTTGGAACCTCTCCCTCAAACCCCCTCCCCCCCCCCCCCACAGCCAATAACAGCACCGTGGGGAAAAACTAACTTTTTCCCCACCATAAAGAACAATGGAGGGGATGGGGGCAACCTATTTGGGAGACCGTAGAATTGGACCCCCAGTCCAATCTTTTTGAAATTTGATGGGTGTTTTGGGAAGAGGCTCCAGTAGCTACCCTGTGAGTTTGGAGCCTTTCCCTCAAACACCCTCCCCTCCAGCCCCCAGAAGGCTCTAAGCACGTCTTCTGGTCACATTCTGGATTATTTCGATCCACTCTGTCTAGAGGTCGACAAATTGCTCCTATTGTTCTGCCCAACCACCTGTAGCCTCGACCCGTGCCCATTTTGGTTGGTGAAGGCCAGCCGGGATGGAGTGCGAGGGGCCCTAAGGGAGAAAATTAACACATCCTTCACGGAGGGAGTGTTCCCTAGGGCCCTAAAGGAGGCAGTTATACGCCCCCTTCTTAAAAAGACATCATTGGATCTGGCCGAATTGGCCAACCATTGGCCGGTATCCAATTTACCCTATTTGCGTAAATTTACCCTATTTGGGTAAATTAATCGAGAAGGTGGTGGCGGACTGGCTGCAGGGCTTTTTGGATGATGCCTCCATATTAGACCCCTTCTAGTCCGGCTTCTGATCAGGCCATGGGACAGAGACGGTGCTGGTCACCCTCACAGACGACCTCCAGAGGCATCTGGATCGAGGCGCTATGGAGGTTGGTGCAGTTAGACCTGTCGGCAGTGTTCAACATGGTCAACCACCAACTACTGATCCACCGCCTCACCAACATTGGGATTCAGGGGTTGGCTTTACAGTGGCTTTCCTTGTTTCTCCGAGACTGGGGACAGAGGGTGGCGATTGGGGAGCAACTGTCCCAGAGACACCCGCTAATATGCAGTGTGCCGCAGGGGGCAGTACTCTCCCCAATGCTATTTAACATCTACATGCACCCCCTCGCCCAGATTGCCCGGACGATACCCAGCTCTATCTGTTGTTGGGTGGCCAGTCAGACTCTAGTCCGGGAGATCTGGACCTGGCATTGCAAGCTGTGGCTTGCTGGCTTAGACAGAGTCAACTGAAATTGAATCCGACAAAGATGGAGGTCCTATGCCTGAGTCAGAGTGGCACCACGGAGCGCCATTGGTGCTAGCGCCGGAGATTAGGAGTTTGGGAGTGTTCCTGGACCCCTGTTAACAATGGAGGCCCAGGTAGCAGCCACTGCAAGATCGGCCTTCTATCACCTACCAAGCAGTTGGTTCCCTTCCTTGAACGCAATGACCTGGCTACGGTGATCCATGCTCTGGTCACTTCAAGACTGGACTACTGTAACGCACTCTACATGGGGCTGCCCTTGTCCCAAATCCGGAAGCTGCAGCTAGTGCAGAATGCAATAGCGAGGCTGATGTTGTGTCTCCCCATGCAGAAACACATCCAGCCCGCCCTAAAAGCACTGCACTGGCTGCCTGTAGCATACCGGATTCGGTTCAAGGTGCTGGTGCTTACCTATAAAGCCCTATATGGCTAGGGACCTAGTTACCTAAGGACCGCCTCTCCCCATATGTACCCCAGCGAGCACTTCGATCGGGTTTCCAGAACTGCCTGGTTCTTCTGGGGCCCAAGGAGGCCCGACTGGCAGCAACAAGGGCCAGGGCCTTTTCAGTGGTGGCCCCACACTGGTGGAATAAGCTCCTGGATGACGTCAGGGCCCTGTGGGACCTTTTACAGTTCCATAGGGCCTGCAAGATGGAGCTCTTCTGCCAGGCTTTGGGTAGGGGCTGCCTCGATCTCATAGCCCTGGCCCAACTATTGAAGCCTGCCAAGGATCATCAGCACCGAGTGAGAACTGAAGAGTGCCTAGTGACGCCGCCTGGGTGGGGGCGAAAAAATGCCATCTTGGAATGTAGTTTTAAAGTTTATTCTGTATGTTTTAATGTGACTGTTTTACCGAATTTTATTGTATTATGTATTATGTTGGTAGCCGCCCTGAGCCTGCCGTGAGGCGGGGAGGGCAGGATAAAAATCCAATAAATAAACAAAATATACCCTATGTTTTTTGCCATTGATTATAATAGCCCACAGGGTATAATGGGGCCGAAACTGACATTTGGCCAGCCCAACTGACTTCAGAATCAGCTGGTACTGCTGAAATTGACATTTGGGAGTCTTTCCGCCAGCCAAAATTGATTATGCCCAATTCGGCTGAACCCAAATCGGGCTGATTTTTTTTTTGCACACCCCTAAACACCATATGATGGGTACCCCTGCCCCTGAGGCACCTTTGAGTATAAGTGTGACACCCTGAATATGAAGATGGGTAGACAAATCAGAGGTGGACTAACGCTGTATGTCCAAAAAACCCCAAAGTCTGATAAACTAGAAAACTTTAGATTCTCCCACAGAATCATCATGGGCTGGGACATGCTACTGCTCACCCACCGAAAAGGCAACTAGAGAAGAAAGTTAGGGAATAATAAATGATATCAACTATTTCACACTAACCAGGTCAATGTGTGTTCTTGTCATTAAAGACAGACATTTCTAGATACTAGAAACTGAGGCAGTTGGTTATAAAGCATCCTCTTGTACTGTCCAACCTGTCAGGGTCTTACAGGCCCTGCTTTCTCCATTACCCTGCCTTCAGAGGTGAAGTGGGTGGCGACCAGAGACTAGGCTTTTTCAGCGGGGGCACCTTACCTGTGGAATCTCCTTCCCTTGAGGCTCACTGGGTGCCTATCTTAGTAAGTGTTAGACACCAGGCTAAAACATTTATTTTACCCATGCTTTTAACTGACAGGTTGATATTTTAAAACTTGGTTTTACACTCTGCTTGTAGTCTCAGAAGTGTTTTCTGAGAATTGTATTAACATGCTATATGTTTTAGTGTGCTTTATGTTCTTGCTGGCTTTAACACTTTTAATACTTTATTCTTACAATTCTATGGTGTTACTAGGCTTTACTTTGTAAGTAGCCTTGAGTATGTTCTGTGTACAGAAAACAACATAAAGGAAGTAACCATAAAGGAACCGTGAGTTCCACTCAAGACTTGGTGAGAGATTGAGAACAGGGACCACAAAGCTGTTAAGTTCAGCATTAATGTGAATGAAAGGCTGCCCCCAAACCCACCCACCCCAGACTGCTACTTTTGGTTTCAGAAAAAGAAACTTCTAAAACATGAGGGGGTTAGTCAAAAGAAAGTTTAAAGAAAGCAAAGAGGGTCAAATTCCTCCAGATACTTGGAAGTAATTTCAATATGCAATAACAGAAGCTCAGATGAACGTATTCCATATGTATCAGCAAACGAAACAGGATGCCAGCCAGCATGGTTCATGAGCAAAACTGAAGCCACAGAAAGCAAGAATTCCTTCAGGAAGTAGAAGGCTTGCCCAAATGCGGTGAACAAGAAGGAACACATTTCATAGCCTAATTTGCAAATAAAATCATTATGGTCAGATCTATGCTTACCACATAGGAACCCCTATCAGAAAAACCTAATCTGTTGATGCACTGATTAGCACATAGGAATTTAGTTGTATCTTTATTTATGTATTTTAATTGTTTAATTGGCAGAACCCGCCCTGAGCCTGCTATGCGGGAAGGGCAGTATATAAATTAATAATCAATCAATCAATCAAATAAGGATACCATAGGAATTAGACTACAGATGTATTCTACACTTGATAATTGTTCTTTTTTGGAGGTGGGGTGCTGGTAACTCAGGAGGGAAACTGGCACCAATAAATGCCTATTCACTAATCTTCTCTATTACTTAAAAATGCATAATACTGGATTACATGTTTTTGATTGTCCTCAATAGGTTTCTGCATGTGGTTTTCTTGAGTTAATTAAAAAACTGCACGGATAGGTGGCAAGGTCAAATGGCAGTTAAAATGCACACTAATCTTTGTATTCCACAATTTAAAACTATGGGAAACCAGAAAATAAAAGGCATTTGTCTGTAAGGTATGCCCAACTATATGTTTGAAAGGCACAATTCAAAACTGTTGCAAGATTCTGCTGAGAATCTGGAACCCTACTTTACATCACTGTGAAGTCCATGATGGAAGAAAGAAAGGATATAAATGTAATCAATAATATACTGAACCAAAATATCAGTAATGGCAGTATGTTACAGGAATCAAAGTTTCAATACCTCTAGAATAAAAGACAATAAAAGCTTAGAATTTTTAAATTTACGTTTCTGTTACTAGAACAAAGTTTGAGTCCAGTCACAGAAAAAACTGTATCTGAAAAAGCATGCATGCACACTATTTAACACCTTCAATAAAACTTTGTTGGTCCTAAGGGTGCAACTGGACTCAAACTTTGTTCTGCTGCTTCAGACCAACATGACTACCCACCTAAATCAATTTTCTGTTGCTAATTTTTAAATTTAATTCCAATCTCTATCAAGAGCAGAAATGCTTTCCACCAGTTCTTTCCCCTTGCCTCTTAGGCTAATCTATCACCTTTTGGCAGGAAACCTGTAATCTGGACACTAAATGCTTTTGAATACAGTACCCTCCTAAACAAAGGTAAACTCTGTGTCTGTCAAAGGGAATGGGCTCAGAAGAGTGTAACTCTGGATGGCTTCAATAATCACTCTTCTTGGAAACACTGTCAGGAGCTAATGTCAAAACATTGTTTTGTGTATATGGAGAAATATAACAGGAAATTTAATATATTCCTAACAACACTTTAGTTAATTATAGTATGACGTAATGATTCTAAACATTGTATTCAGAAACAAGTAACATCCTTGTAGGCAGCATTTCTGAGGTACTATAAAGCTGTTATCAGAGTATTAGAAAAGCACACATGTCCTTTTGTTAAATGAGAGGAGAGCTTGGAGTTTTTAGTTTCATTTCATCATTGGTTTCTTTTTCCAGGTCTCAGCAAGGTTATTTTCATTATAAGTGCTGCAATCGTAATTTTACAAACACTTGAACACACACACAACTGTCTAACAAGCTTGCTGGAAATCCATCTGACACAAGCTGTACTCAAGATCAGCCTAATTATATTTCAAGCTGTCTCTTGATGTAAATATTTGATTTAGTTTTACATCTTAGAAGTACAACCCTAAACAGAGTTACACCCTTCTCCGTTTGACTTCCAAGGGTGTAACTGTTTAGGACTGTATAGTTAATGTAGGCAGTTCTGTTTCACAACAATGCAGCCTCTAGAATTTGAGATCTCTATAACTAGCTTAAATGTCTAGAGCTGTGCTAAATTGTTTTTTGTTTGTTTGTTTTAAGAAAATGAATTACTTGTGGGAACCATAACACAAGGAGATCTAGAGAGAAGGAGAACAAAGAAACCCTGTGATAGTGTCTACTGTTTACTCGCCTGCTTTAAACAATTTGATCTGCAGCAAACATCTGCTAAAACTGCAACATTTGAAGCAGCCACACATTTATTTGAATGGCAGATAAGACTTTTGATACCCCCCTGCCTCTATCTAATGTACATCCAGGTTTTAAATATGTTTGTAACTGCATCAAAAGTTATATTTTGATGGATACCCAATACAGACTTTAGCATGTATTTGCTAGAATAACCGAGATAGTAGCTTTCACTAATTTTGGATTATCCAGTCATACACATGGCCTTTCTTCCTTCTCTTTTTATACATAATTTTAGGCCCAGAAAGTAAGGACAAGCAAAGGCCCAAAGTAAAAACCAAACTTGTCACTTATCTCGAGGCACACTCAACCAACTGAAAACGGCATGGAATTTAGAGCACAAAATTACACTTCTGGTTTCCATCAAAGAAGAATCTCCAAGTAATAAAAACTACATTCGTGCACCAAATACATGACATAACGCTTACAGACTAAGAGAACAAACCTGAGCCGGTCTACTCATAATCCTATTCAAGAATATTCGGTGACGTTTGCTTCTAGCGTAAGGGTTTTTAAGATTGCACTGCAAAGTGAAAGGCGTAGTGCTGAGCGAGAAGTAAACGTGTCTTTAACCAACCAAATGAGTTGATTCCACAAAACGGGTGACAAAATATGCGTTTACATGCTAGTATGACACCGACGGCGAAAAGCACTGAAGTTTATGATACGCGCTGTCACGCCACTGAGGAGCGAGACATAAAACTCCTTCTGACGGGGAGGGGGGGGGGAGTTGCATTTAAATGAGTAAACTGGGCCAAGAAAATGCTTCCACTTGACCCTACAAGTGGGAGTGCCTGCCAAAGCAACTTCCAAAAGGGAGCAGGTGAGACGGCAAGGAATGCAAAGCGCTGCCCACGTGACAGGGCCGAGCGTAGGCAGGACACACAAGTGCAAGCCAGTCAGCGAGCGGACTCGGGTAAAGGGAGGGAGGGGCTTCGGGAAGAAAAGCAGCCTGCAAATCACAGAAGGTGTGCGGGCCCCCCCTCCGAGCGCCAGAAAAGGGTTGGTCTGCTCAATGTCCCTCACGCGCGAGCGCTCGTTTCCCGCCCCTCACAGAGGCACAGAGTGCCAGTGACAGGCGAAGAGGGAGGAGCCGGGCAGCCACCTCCCCAAACGCGAGTCTGTCGGGGGGGGGGGGGGGGGGCACGGGCGGGGGCTTCGCGAAGGGTGAAGTGGGCTCGCCCGAGCCTGTCCAGCGTCTCGTTACCTCCCCAGATGCCGAGAGAAAGCTGAGAACTGTCCAGATTCACTACATAATCTCCCAGGAACCGGTTGAGAACGTCCACGACCACCGACTCGAACACCATCTTCTCTGCCGCCGCTGGGCCCTGCCACGCTTTGTCCGGCCGCGATTCCAACGGCCCCCAGGCTTCCCGAGGGGAAGCCTCCCTGCCCCGCCGCCCTTTGCTGTGCTGCGCCGAACAGCTAGGTAGGGTGGTGTCGGCTAGTCGCCGGCTAGCTCAGCGTGTCAGACCCAGACTTGCCCGCCCTCTCGCGCAGGCGTGCTTGGGCGGTACAGATCCAGTTCCTTGAGAAACAGCTCGCTGCTCCCGCCTCTCTCTCTCTCTCTCCCTCCCCCCCCCCGGCAGGAAAGCGGCGCCAGGGGGCTTGCATGCCCTGGCAGCGCGCGCGTGCAGGAGTGGGACGGCGGCCGTGTTCTTCGTCGCGCGAGAGTGTAACGTCGGTTAAACTGTCCCTCCCGCCACTTCGCCACAGCGAGACGCAGCCGTGCCTTGACACTAGCTTTGTGTGTCATCGTCGTCGCTGTATCTTTCCGCCTCGTCTTAAAATGGCTACATGTGGCGGCGGAGCGCCTTTACTCCTACAGCAGTGTGTGAGGCGTGGGTCCCAGTTCTTCCTGTAACAGGCTGGTGGCTGCCCATGTTATACCGCCACAAATAAGGAGCAGAGTGCGGAATACAAACCGTGTAAAGCGCTGGTCGGATCTCAGAAACGAAGCCGAGCAACCCTGATCCGCATTTGGCTGGGAGGCCACCCAGGAATACCAGGGTCGCTAGGCAGAGGCAGGCAATAGTAAACCACCTCTGAACGTCTCTTGCCTTGAAAGCCCCACTGTGTCGCCATACATCAAGGTGACTTGACAGCAGTAAAAGCGGATGTCTCTTGAAAGGGCTGTATCTGTTTCATGGCCAGACTGATCAGGTGGGATGCCTGTTCTGTGTTAGCGGATGTATTGAGGGAATGCAATCTTGGCAGACTTTAGAGAGGATGGTGGTAGAGCAGGGCCCAAGGCTGGGCAGTGCCTGAGGCAAATTTTGCCCGAAATATGGGCCACCCGGTGCTGAAAGTAAAGAATTAATTTTGTTGGTCTTAAAGGTGCTGCTGAACACAAACTTCAGACCAACATGGCTACCCATCTGAATCTATCTTCCTGGTACTGAGGACTGTAATAAACTTAAGCAGGGCTGGTACAATCTGCCAGCACTATTTTCTGCACTGAGCAGCCAGGTAGCTACAGCCATATGAATCATTCATGCTGCCCATCCCTTTTGTCTTGAGTTTTTCTGAGGCTGAATGGTAACGTTAAAGAAGAAGGAGTAGTAGTAGAAGAAGGTACGGTAGTACCTGCAAAGATTCTTTTTTGTTTTACTCCTTTGTGGTGCTCCTGGGTCTGAACCTGTTGCCACTGCTGGCTGTGATGGGAAGCAGGGCAAAGTGCTTTTCACATAGTGTCAGGTATGCACATTTGTATGCAAGTTTTCTTGAGGGGTGCCACTTTCTAGCTTTGGATTTCGCTATTGGTGCAGTTCTTTATGAATGCCACTATTAGATTGTCCTCACTAATGTAGCAGTAACTAATGTAGCAGTAACTAATATATCATCAATGTTTAAATGTTATTTTTGCTTTTATACCTTTATCAGAAGAAGAGTTACTTGTAACTAGAGGGCTCATATTTGTTCAATAACAATTTCTCACTCACTCTGTATTTTTAGCTTCCATCCCGTCCTTATATTTAAAAGCAATTTCGGGTGGCAATGTTCTATGCACGCCAAAATCAGTTGGCGCCCTGAACTGCCACTCAGAAGGACCACTGGCCGTGTTGCCTTCGTCCCGCCCACAGAAGTGCCACCCAGCGTCTCAGGCTCACTATGCTGTGAGCTGACCGAGGGGATGGATGCTCTGGCGGGCGAAGGGTAAGCAGGCCAACTGGAAGAAAGGCGGGGAGCAGCACAAAAGGCCAGAAAAGTAATGAAGACTGAGCAGAGAGAAGTGTGGCCCAACGGGCTCCCTCCTTGGCCTGTGCATGTGTGGCCTGGCAGGGAGAAGCCCTGCACGTGTGACAAAGCCAGCTCTGTGGCAGCCAGGCAGAGGGGGCGCGCGGGGGTACTCACAATCCGAGGGCTGGCCAAGCGAGTTGGCAAGTCATTGGAAAGTGCCCCAGGGGAGCTCCATCTGGGCCAGCCTGGGGCCCCCAAGCCACATCGCCGCCCACCCTCGGAGGTAGCTGACCGGGCTGGGGGAGGCCGGGCCAGGCAGTGCAGAAGCCCCGGTGGAGGCTGGCCAATGTCTGTGAGGCAGCAGGAGACGCAGCAGTGGCGCCTCAGCCAAGCCCTGCTGCACTTTGCCTCCTTAGTCTCCCTCATGGAGAGCCCTGAGGAGGAGTAGGCCGCTGCCTCTTTCTGCCTGGCTGAGCCACGGAGGTGGCCCCTGGCCTGCTTCCACACGTGCTTGGCAGTGCAGGCCGACAGCGCTGAGGCACCGGCGGACTCAGAAGCAGCCAAGAAAGAAGTGGCAGTGCGGCGGCAGCTGCTATGGGAGGAGGGCACCCCTCCGTCAGCTGCCCTGTCATCATCATCTGGCTCAGGCGAGACAGCTCTGTTGGCGCTCCACAACAGGCCCCGCCACCACCACTGTGCCCACCACAAGGCCTCCCCGCAGCAGAGGCGCCACTGCACCAACTGCCTCCTGCTGCCCAACCCCAGCAGCGGGAGCCAGGATGTGGGCAGCGGCAGAGGGCCGCTGCTCTACCCACTACTGGGCCTGGAAAATGGGGACGAGGATGACACTTCTTCTGCCGAGGGAGGGACAGGGAGGGGCCAGGCTTTATGAAAGAGCTGACCCTGTGTCCAACGGTGCTCTACCTGCTCTACCCAATGGGGGGTTAGGGGGCCTGCTGCAGGCTGCCACACTCTCCCAGGCCCTCTTCCTAGAGCCCATTGCATTTCTTTCCTCAACGGGCCTTATTACTAGTATATTTATAAAGGTAAAAATGGCCATTGGATAAAATGTCCATAATCACTGAAATAATGGGAAATAATAGTAATTTACAATATTATCATTTTCAAATAATTTACTCTGAATTAGTTCTGGTGCTTTGTCTGTTAACTGAACAGAGTTTTGTGGAAATTTTCCAACATAAATCATAACTAAGGTGTAATGATTTCATGTTTTGGTGTGTGTGTTCCTTTAAATGTTGCGTGTGACTGCAGTACTGTGGGGGGGGTGATAGGGGGAGACAAGTGTGATTTGATTGGCTGATAACTGAGACTGTGGGTGGAGATGTTCTGAGAGGAATCAGTGTGGTTATCTATGGAGGATTTCTGTGTGTGTCTTGAGAGAGAGACAATTGTGGAAGAAGTTTGAAGAGACTAGCCTGTGTGGCTATATATATGAAAGAGAGAGAGAGAAGCCTGGCAGAGTGGAAACTGATGTTTAAGAGACTCTAGCACCAAGCATTACCAGTTGTATTTACAAGTTCCTTTCTTCAGAAACTGTTCAAGATAACCAGAAACTTATCTTGTTCTTTATTCAATAAATCAAGTTTTGTTTAAACTTATCCCAGAAATCAGTACAGTACTTACTCCGGGCCACATAGTACTCTGAAGTGCCAGACCCTAGTCTGGGCCATACTACCAAAACAGAGAGATTTTTTACAATTTTTATTTCCTGGTGGCAGCAGGAAACTACCAAGTTTTTAAATTCCTGGTGGCAGCAGAAAAGTACCAAGTTTATATATACAGAGAGTGTTTAAAAGGGAAACCCGTTTCCCCAATAGCAAGAACCTTACATAAGGATAGAAGCAAAAAGGACAAACTGAATATTTTGCAACTCTCTATAAATTTTAAAACAAATAGTAAAGACCTCATAGAATCAAGGTCTTGTGGACATGGCTAAAAGTTCCTACATCTCTAGATAGCTGTGTGTATTTGTCTGCTTGCTTTTAAACTACAAGGGTACATTTTTAATGCAGGAGTAATAAAACTATTTTATATTCTCTTTACAAAGTTATTTTAACCCCTCTTGTTGCAGAGACATACGGGGAAAGGCATATCTCTGCAAGAAAAGGGGCTAGAGCAGGGGTCCCCTTTTTGAGCTTGCAGGTACTTTGGAATTTTGAGAGAATACCACCCCAAAATGGCTACCACAAAAGGGAGAGGTAAGTCCAAAATGGCTACCCTAAAAGATGGAATCAAATGGAATACCTTCCAGAAAAAAATAAATCCTGAAGGGCAACTAAGAAGTTCTTATAGTCTGGTTTATGGCCCAGCTGCTCCAGTCCTGAGAACATTATATTTGTAAATTACAGTGCCATCTGTTCTCAACTCATATTCTTTGTTTTAACTGTTTTAATTATTTATTTCCTATATTGTTTTAATTGTTATTTCAAATTGCTCTTGTAATCCGCCCTGAGCCCACTTGTGGGGGAGGGTGGAATATAAATTTGAAAAAATAAATATAAATTTGAAGAAATAAACTGGAACCACACACTGACTAGCAAAAGCTCCAGTGCCCACTAGTCCTTGTGATCCTTCAACAGAAAATCCTTTAGTTTGAAACAGGACAGCCAATAACAAGCCCTGCCTTACAGTGGCCCCACCTACTTTCTGAAAAGCTCCGTGGGTGCCATGGTATCCACAGGCATCATATTGAGGAACCGTAGGCTAGAGACTTTTTTTTTTTTTAATTAAAGCTGAGGGAACCAGTTACACATATTGTTATAGTATTCTACTGATCTAACACACCAGTTGACCTTTGGGGGGGGGATTTGAAAAAGCCCATTACCTACAGGATGGAGAGACAACTACTGCTGGGCAGCTGGTACAGTGAAATGGGGGGACCTGACGTGGGAAGCCCATTACCACTGCTTTGTATTAGCACCTGCACCAGCAGGGAAACCCCACAAGGTTGACCAAATGGCCGCTGTTGAGGAAGAGGAATTGGCTGTGGTGAGACCAGGAAAATCTGAACGCTGCCACCCACACAGCAGCTATCCGAGTTTTGCTGTGATTTTTCATAAAACTTTGTCACAAAATAGGTTTGGGAAAAATCAGTAAAAGGCATGAAAAACCTGGGAGGTACATGATGCTTTGGGGGAGCGGGGGGACGGACCTATTTTGCAGCCGCTTTGAAACCAGGGCAAATCACCTGGGTGGAAAAGATCGGAAATTGATAAGACACACAGTAGGACTGCACTAACGTTTCCAGGCTCTCTATATTCAAAAGGCATTTTGCCAAAATCATTAAAGACGGCCTAAACTGAAATGACTATAATGTGTCCAAAGTAAAAGATAAAAGATACATACTTTGAAGAGTCACAAAGTTATTGAGCATTGATTTTAAAATTGTATACAAACCTTTAAAATTCAACTAATTTAAGTTTCTATTAAGATACGCTTAAGATTGTTAGGAGATTGAGTTTCATTTATAGTACAGGGATCTGGAACTGGGAGGCCAAGTACCAGTTCTTGTTGATGACATTTTGACATGTAACCGGTGGATTAATTCAAACACATTAAGCAAAATACACAGATTTCAGACTTGGGGGAAGGGGGATCTGTTTCTCCTTCAGTGGGGAAAGTACGTAATCCAATCTGGTTAGGTCACGCCTCCTCTCACTCCAGGCGGGGCTACACAAATTTATGTAGACTGTATTGGTTCAGAGCAAGGTTGACCCCCCAGTTTCAGTAGCCCTGCCACTCCAGCAGGACACTTGAGTCTAGCTCCACTTTCTTGGAGACTCTTGCCTTATTGGTATGAAAGACAGAAAAGCCTTGAAGAAATGCTCCATCACTGGTCTTAAAAAAAGAAAAAGAGACAAGCCTCTCCCACCTGACGTTCCAGGCACCGGACTCAGGCAAACAGCAGATACCTCTATAGTGGCACAAGTTGCCATCAGTGTGTTGCAGACCTGAAGCTTTGGGTTATTCCGTAGCTAGCCCCAGACTGCACAGGAAAAGCCTAGCAGAGATCTATCAGGTCTGAGCCTAGATTCACTCTCTTGGCATCTTTTACCTTGTTGGTATGGAAGATGGAAAGGCCTTGAGGAAGGGACCCCATTGCTGGTCTTAGAACAGGGAGACAACTGAGATAGGCCTCTCCCACCTGAGGCTTCAGGCATCAGAGACTGGCCAACAGTGGATGCATCTGCAGCGGCATGGGCTGTTGCCAGTGCTGGCAGATCCGAGGCTTCGGGTCATTCTGCAGCCACCCCTTGACTGTGCTGGAAAAGCCCAGCAGAGCTCTACTGGGTCCAAACAACCATGAGGAGATCACAGATCTCCTTATACAGACTTGGAGGCTTCCAGGCCTACAGGAAGTGAGAGGATTGGAGCTGAAGGTGAGAACCCCCCCCCCCCGATACATAGGGGCAGTGGGATAAGGACCTCCAATGCAAACAAGGGGCTGATCCAAGCAGGGGCGGCAACACAGCAGAGGAGTTTCCCCTTCCTCAAGCCTCTATGAGGCCTTTCCAAGTGGGTTCAGCAGTTCAGGAAAATTCCAATAGGGCAGCTGCTCAGGTTTTCCCCACATTTTTTTTCTTCCCTCCCTCCACAGATTGGAGTACTCAGGCCTTTAGACCAGCCTGGGCCTCCCCCAACCCCATGCGTATGCAACCAGGAATCATGTTGGCCTTTCTGTGGCTAGGAGTACCTGGCCAAGCAGTGACTGTGGCTGGTCTCACCGTTAACGTTAAGTACACTAACACCAGCAACATCAGGAGCTTTTGAGAGCTAGTCAAAATAGATGTTCCCTTTCTCCCTCACCACCTGTGTCAGGCGTTAGGGGGGTGGAGGAGCTCCTTTCAGCCATAGGCTCTATGGCAACAAGCTCTGATAATGAGCAAGGGGAATGGTCAGAAAATTCTCCTAGACCTTTCCTAGGGAAATTCTTCTGGGCCTTTCCATCTGGAACATTTCTGCAGATTAAAAAAGGTGTCTTTTCCTTCTCCTAACTACCAATTGGATACAAAAGAAAAACCTAGATCATTGGCTTCAACCCATTTAGACACTAGAAATTTTAAGAGACCATCCAAAGGGTCCTCAGTTTGTCCATTCCCTGAATTATTTGATTATGTGCTAAAGGCAGAATGGGCAGTTCCAGACAATGGCACTGTATTGCAGGCAATGGATAAAAGGTCTTCACATTTCCAGCAGGCAACATGGAAGACCTCAAGTTCCTCTGCTGGACGCTCTGTAGTATTACATTCAGGAGCAGAGTTGCCTAAGAATGTGGACAACACGTTTAGGTGGAGAAGGAGGAGGATATGTCCCTAGGGAATCCCATGAAAACAGCCTCTCTGACAATCTGAGCCCCCACCATGCTTTCAAATTTCTCCAGGGCCATCATAGTTTGGACTGATAACCTCCTTCAGGAGCCAGACACTGACCCCTTGATACTTAAGAGATCCATCCTAAAGATTAAAAACACTGCAAAATTTGCAGCAGATGCATCCCAAGAGGCCATGCAATTCTGTGCCAGTGCACAGGGCACCAATATATTGGTTAGAAGAAACCTATGGCTAAAGCCTCTATTTCAGATTTATCTGCATTAAAAACAAACATAAATAGGAACAAAAGGATTTTAGGAGCTCCTGCACCTTTGGCTATAGGTTCAGATTCCAGCAGAGACAGTTCTTTCCTAACAAACAGGATAGGAACCGACAAAACAAAGATCAACTACCTAACTATGTGGTTGGGGATCAACTCGAGCATCTGGATGGAGTATATGACCCACCAGTGAGTACTCTCCATCACCCAGAAGGGACACAGGATAGAAGTCCCCCCCTCCACATCACTTTGGTGCTTTCCCACTTCCCAAGACAGAACAGAGACACCTTTCTTCTGTTGTGACCTATTCAACATTTAGTGTGCATGGGGCAGTGGAACCAGTGCCCTTAGAACAGTATTTCCATGGGATTTATTCCATTCAGTTTGTAGAACTAAAAAGATCTGGGGACTGGAGAGTAATCCTAAATCAAAGAGAGCTGAAGCTATGTGTAAAGAAGTGCAAGTTCTGGTTTGAATAAATTCACTGCATTCTGCAGAATATTCAGCAGGATGATCACATGGTGTGCTTAGACCTTCGAGATGCTTATCTGCATATTTCACCTTTGAGATGGTTCTTCCCTTTTTGATTTTCAGGGCCAGCATTTACAATTCAAGGCCTTACCTTTGGGCTGGCCTTATCTCCAGGGATGTTTACCAAGGTCCTGGTAGTTCTAATAGCCTACCTATGACAACCTATCATCCTTACCTGGACAATATCCTCTGCAGAGCCAAGGAGCTGGAGGAGGTGAGCGAGAACACCTAGTCCACTATGCAGTCTCTTCAGGCATAAGGCTGCCTGATCAATATGCCACAATTCAGATGAGGATGGCCAAAGTGTTTCTACCTGCAAAGAAGCAGGTGAAATTGTTGGAAGCGGTGAAAGAAATCTGGTAAAGGTCAGTGGTCCTCATCCACCAGATGACAGTACTGGGGCTGATGATGTAGTCCATGGATCTGATTCTTTGGGCCTGCTTCCATGCCAGGCCTTTACAATGGACTCTTCAGAAGTACACATACACACACAAAAAGAGCACAAATAAGTCAAGATACTGCCCCCACCCCCGAAAGAGTCACTAAGCTAGGGGTCTTCATGAACAAATCAGACAAGAGGAGTCAGCTTCTTCCAGCCTCCTTACCTGATGGTAAGTACGAACACCAATAGAAGGGGCCAGGGAACACACTGCATGGATCATATTGTCTGAGGCAGATGGAGCCCGTTGGAAGAAATGAACAGTATGAACTTGTTGGAACTTGGGGCAATCAGACTAGCACTGATTGCCTTCCAGAACCTATCAAGAAACAAGTATGTGCTAGTGCACATGGTTAATACTGTGGCCAAGGTGCACATCAATCTGCAAGGAGGCACCAGATAAAAGGTGCTCCTTCGGGACTCCAAAATTTGGTATGTCTGAAGGGGGAACACTTACACAGCCTCACAAACCTCTAAGTCAACTGGCTGAGCAGGAAGGATTTAGATCCAGGAGAATGGAGTCTAAACAAAAAGATCTTCCAGCAAAATCACTTTGTTTCAAGATCTCTATCTTGGATCTTTTTACATCAAACAATAGTCAAGTGACAAGGTTTCTAACCAGTTTCTATGAACTCAGGGCAGAGGACAAGGACACATATAGACCCAGTGGTCTGCTGTACGCCTTTCATCCGACCACACTGTTCAGCTGAGACTTGAACAAAGTGTCAAAGGAGGCAACAGAGGTAATTTTCATAACTCCCTTCTGGCACAGAAGTTTTTGGGTCTCAGATCTACTAAAGATGTCGCCCTGACCTAATAGTCCAGGCAAGCCAAATCTGGTCAGGTTTCAGAAGCTAAGCAGGGTCAACTCTGGCAAATACTAGGATGGGAGACCTCCTTGAAACACTAGAGGCAGAAGGTGGGAGCAGGCTTTATTCAGCCACCTCTTTGAATATCCTCCAGGCCCCTGGAAGGGGTCAGTCACTTCGTGTCACCATGAGTTCCAGGTGCGCGCACACACACGCACATATAAAAAAATACAAAACACACCCCCCCCCCGGAAAAGCTAGTGAAGATGTCAGTATCTCCATCATGGAGGTTGCCAAGCAGTTGGGTTCTCCTTTTACAAGAACCAGTTTGCGCCCCCCCCCCCAAGACCCCAGCTACCAGCCTAGAGATTGAACAGGTGGATTTTGAAGGATCAGGCCTTCCAAGTTAAGTAGTTGACATCATAGTGCAGTCCAGAAAACCTGTTTTCAGTCATTTCTATAATTGTTCATGGCTGACATTCAAAAGTGGGCCAGTACCAAAGAGCCAGATCCACTGAAACTACTTACAAAGACATCGTTCCCTTTCTATGTGAAGGCTGGAATCAGGTTCTAAGACCAAATACCTTAAAAGATAAGTTGCAGCACTGGCTGTTAGGTGGGATTGCAAAAAGACTGCATAACTTTCTCATAGACACATTAGGCTTTTCCTCAAAAGAATCTGATAAGTATTGGAGTCGGGAGTCCATGGAACAGTGAAACAGCTAGATCTTTATTGCTGGTCCGGATGAAGCATACAACCCAGGGCTCGAAGCCCTTCTTTTATGCTGGTCAGGGACAATCCCCTGACCTCACCCAACTGGCCTGATAGGCTCTTATCAGTCTATTTACATTTCATAGGTTCCCTTGGAGAAACCTAGGTACATGATTGGTGGCCGGTTTGTTTGTTTTTGTAAAAAATATTTTTTTATTTTTCCAAACATTAAAAATAATACATTTATCTTATACAAATCCATTTTTCCATATTATATAACAGTTTGTCTGTTTGTATAATCTTGTTTTTATCTTATATTAACGGTTTCCCACCACATCTGAAGCATAACACATTTTCCACTCTATTCAAAATAATAATACTTATATCTATGTTTTACATTTCTGGTAACGGTTATATTTCTTAAAAATACTTATACATTAATTCTTACTTTCTATATTCTTATATAATTCTAAAATAAAAAACAACTTCTTTGTCTAATTATCCTTAATACATTCATATACTCTAATTCTATTACTTTATATTATTATAACCATGTATAAATGCAATTTTTCATATCCCAGTATTTTTCAACATATTCTTTCAAATCTTTCCAATCTTCTAAAAAGGTCTCTGAGTACAGATCATTCAATTTTCTAGTCCATTTATCCATTTCAGCCATATGTAACAATTTTTTCAACCATTCCCACACCTCTGGTATTTTTTCATTTTTCCAATTTTGTGCATACACCATTCTTGCTGTTGTTATCATATACCATATTATTGTCCTTTTTTTTACATTTATCTCTTCTAGTTTAAGTCCAAGCAATAACATTTCAGGCAACTTCTTAAATGTACATTTCAAGATTTTTTCCATTTCTGCATGTATTTTTGACCAATAAATCTTTGCTTTATCACAAGTCCACCACATATCATAAAAAGAACCTTCTTTCTTTTTACACTTCCAACATTTGTTAGACATATTCTGACCAATATTTGCAATTTTTTTTGGTGTCATATACCTTCTATACATCATTTTAAAACAATTTTCTTTTAAGTTATAACACGTAGATATACTCATAGCATTTTTCCATAAAAATTCCCAAGATTCCATTTCAATATCTTTGTTAAAGTTTATTGCCCATTTTACCATTTGTTCTTTTACCATTTCATCAGCATTAAACCATTTTAACAAGACTTTGTACATTTTAGAAATCATTTTTTCCCACCTTCCTCCCAAACTTGTTCTATTTCATTGTTTTTTTCCCTAAAACCGTGTTTTTTATCACTTCTATACATATCATATATTTGTCTATATCTTAGCCAACCATAATCAAAGTCCATCTGATGCTGCTCCTTCAATTTGAAGTCTTTACCATGTCTTGTTAATAAGTCTCTATACTTCAACCAATCTTGTCCTTTGTACCGTGATGTTGGATGCAAAACTTCTGCGGGTACAATCCACATAGGTATCTCTTCTGAAAAAAAGTTTTTATATCTTGTCCACGTATCCATTAGTGTTCTTCTCAAATAATGGTGTTTAAACATATTGTCCATTTTTGTTTTACCATAATATAAATATGCATGCCACCCAAATCTACAATCATGACCTTCCAGGGACAATAACTTTCCATCTTGTAACATAGTCCATGTCCCTACCCAGGTCAAACATATTGCATCATGGTATAACCTTAAGTTTGGTAGTTGAAACCCTCCTCTTTCTTTAGCATCACACATTATTTTCATCTTAATTCTTGGTTTTTTCCCTCCCCACACAAACTTAGACAATTCCTTCTGCCAACATTTAAATGTTTTTACATCTTTCACAATTGGAATAGTTTGAAACAAAAACATTAATCGTGGTAACACATTCATCTTAACCACCGCAATTCTACCCAGCAATGACAAATTCAATACATTCCACTTTTTAATATCCTGCATAATTTGCAACCATAATTTTTCATAATTATTTTTATAAAGATCAATATTTTTCATTGTTAGATTTACACCTAGATATTTTGTCTTTTTCACCACCTCACATTCTATAAGTTTTTGTAACTCATTTTGTTTCTTGTTTGACATATTTTTGCACATTACTTTCGATTTGTTCTTATTTACATAAAATCCTGCTAAGTCACCAAACTCTCTTACTCTCTGTAACAAATATGGTAGTGTGGACAAGGGGTCTTCGACTATGAACATCACATCATCTGCAAAGGCCCTATATTTAAAAGAAAAACCTTTAGTTGTTAAGCCTTTAATCTCTTTGTCTTCCTTCATATTTAACAGTAGAACTTCTAAAATCCAAATAAATAGCAGCGGCGAAAGTGGGCATCCTTGTCTTGTTCCTTTTTCAACTTTAAAATCGTCTGTCTTTTCAGTATTAATTATTAAAGAGGATTTCTGCTCTTTATATATTGCTTTGATGAGGTTAAGCATATATTCACCAATCTCAAGATGCTCTAAAACTTCAAACATAAAATCCCAATTTAAATTATCAAACGCTTTCTCTGCATCTAAAAAGAAAAAGCCCACTTCCTTTTCAGGATGTTTGTCGTAGTATTCTATGGCATCCACTACTACTCTTAGATTGTCCCTTATTTGTCGATTAGGTAAAAATCCTGCTTGTTCCGTTTGTATAGTCTCTTTAAGGTGCTCTTTTAGTCTATCCGCTATAATTTTAGCAAAAATCTTATAATCATTATTCAGTAAAGAGATCGGTCTATAATTCTTAACATTAGTCAGATCTTGATTTTCTTTCGGGATCAATGAGATGGATGCATCTTTCCAGGTTTCTGGTACCTCGCCAGTGACTCCTATATCGTTCATCAGTAGCAGTAGCACCGGTGAAACTGACTCCTGTAACGTTTTATAAAACTTCGCTGTAAATCCATCCGGTCCAGGCGCTTTTCCTAATTTTGAGTCTTTTATTGCATTTTTAATCTCTTGTAATGATACTGGATTGTTAAATAGTTCTTTAATTTTCTCTGTTGGTTTTGGTAACTTTAATGTTTGCAGGTATTCTTTAATCTTTCTTCTGTCTTTGTTTTCCTTCTTAAAAAGTTTTGCATAGTATTTAAAAAATTCTCTTTTAATTCCTTTATTATCTATTATCTCAATGTTATCTCTTATCACTTTGGTGATAAATTTATTTTCACGTTTTTTCTTTAATTGCCATGCTAAGTATTTTCCGGGTTTATTTGCACCTTCAAATGCTTTTTGTTGAAGTTTTTTTAAGTTCCAGTACATCTCTTGGTTCAGGATAGCTTTTGCTTGGTCTTGTAGCATCCAGATTTCCTTTTGCAGTTTCTTTTTCCCTGGTTTATTCTTCAGTTCTTCTTCCTTTGTTTTAATGGCTTGTATAATATTTTCATATTGCTCTCTTTTCTTTTTATTGTCTTTAGCATTTAGCGATATCAATAGTCCTCTCATCACTGCTTTATATGCATCCCATACGGTTTGAATTTTTACTTCTTTCTGCATGTTTACTTGGAAGTATAGGTCTGTTTCTTCAAGTAATTTTTTAATTATTTCTTGATTGTCTAGTAAGTCCTCGTTTATTCTCCATCTCTGTTGTTTTTTTACCTGCCCAGCTGTCCATAAACACGGATTATGATCTGAAATTATTCTGGGTAGAATTTCCACTTTTCTTGTCTTGAAGGTTAAATTAGTAGTCATCCAAATCATGTCAATTCTTGAATGTGAGTCATGTCTATTAGAATAAAAGGTAAAATCTTTTCCTTGTGGGTTAGCTTTCCTCCAAATATCTTCCAGCTTCTCTTGTTTTATCAGATCAAAAAATTTTTTTGGAAGCTTCCCTGATGTCTCATCCTTTCTTTTAGAGCGCCTGTCTAATTTATTGTCTACAGTTCCGTTGAAGTCCCCTAACAACATAATTTGATCATAGTTTACATTGTCCAATTCCATTTGAAGTTCTTTAAAAAAAATTTCTTTGGCTCCATTTGGAGCATAAATCTTCACAATCAAAGTTTTCAGTCCTTGCAGTAAAATTTCAATAGCTAAATATCTTCCATCTTTGTCTTTAAATATTACTTTAGGTTCCAAATCTTTTTTGACATATGTTACAACGCCATTCTTTTTATTACTTGCTAAAGAATAAAATTCTTCTCCCAATTTTTTCCTTATTAAATATTTGTGGTCTTGTTTTTTAAGATGAGTTTCTTGTATGCAAATTATATTACATTTTTGTTTTTCCAGCCAATGACCTACCATTCTATGTTTTTGGGGTGAATTTAGTCCATTTACATTCCATGTAAATATTTTGTAATCCATCTTGGTATATTCTTAAATATCACCAAAGTCATCTTTATTCTCTCCCAGGAATGCGTACATTTCTTCTGTACTTTTAATCACTACTCTGGAGTTGCCATAATAGAAGCTTAGTCCTTGAGGTATTTCCCAACGAAATCTGATTTTTTTCACCTTTAATTTATCCGTCAGACGCTTGAATTTTTTCCTTTCTTGCAGCATTGCTCTAGGCAGTTCTTTCATTACTATAATTTTCTTTCCATCTATTACAAAAGGATCAGTGAAGCACTTCTTGTAGATTTGTTCTTTTGGTCTTTTCATTGTAAATTGGACAACCACATCTCTTGGTATGTTTTTGTCTCTTGCGTATGTAGAATTAACTCTATAAACAAGATCCATGTGCTCTTTAACAACTTCTTCCTGTTCTTGTAAAAAATCTGCTATTGCTTCTTGCATTCTTGTAAAAATGTCTTCACTCAATTTTTCCTCAATCCCTCGAAATCTCAAATGGTTTTGCATATCTTTGTAATGCATCATCTTTTCCATCCTCTCATTCTCTCTCATTGTCTTATGGGTGCTTTCTTCCAGTTCTTTTACTTTAGTTTCTATATCTTGTGTTTTTGTGGATAATTTTTGAAATTCTGCTTTTAATTCCATGAAATTTTTATCTGCTTGAGCAGCTATATTATTCATTTTAACATTTACCTCTCCTATGGCGTCTAACATTTTCTTTTCCATTGCTTCCATAACGGCTAGTAGTTCTTTTTCTTTTTTTGCTGCCATTGTAGGAGAGGACCATGTAGCTGCTCTCGATCGTAGTCCGCGGTCCGTCTTGTCTCTTTAAAAAAGATCTATTTTATCTTGTTTTCCAAGTCAAACACCAATTAGTGCATTCAAACAAGCTATTCTTGCCAAGTCAAATTATGTTGGTTTCAGCCTTCTAAGTTATATAGTCTTTGAGATATTGCAGTTTAAAAATTTTATAAATCCAAAATGGCGGGCGCGACTTCTCTATGGTTAATGTCAAAGGTTATAGTCTTTTTACCTTACTTCTGGCTTGCCGTAGTTTCCTTTTGTCCCTTCCTTTTATTTACTTGTCTGCTCTCTGCACGTCACTTCCTGTTATGGTCTTTCTGGTCCGGCAGTATTTAGAGTCCCCTTTACCTTCTTCCAGTTCTTCTCCTTTTCCCTTCTTGTCTGCTCTTCTAGCCATCACTTCCTAACTCAGTCCTCACGTCTTAATCTCGCAATGCTTGGTTCCCTTCTTCCTCTTTGTCTCGCGATGCTTGGCTCCCCCTCCCGACTCTTCTTAACCGCAGGAATGTTAAACAACTTGTCTTTTTGGCTTTTTAAGTTCGAATTCAGCTTTTTGGCGTTTCAAAACTGCTCTCATCCAGTCTACAACAGTCTATTGCTTCACCCGATCTGCTTTTCGTCTTTCAAAACGCGTTAATGGTAAGGCAAAAACTTTTTTTCCGTTACCTTTTGTTGTTACTTCGCTTCAGATGTGGTCCCAACGTTTAAACTTTGTCTTCTTTGCCAAGGAATCAGGGGAATTGGAGGTTTTATGCTGAATTAATCAGCTCAGCTCGGCTCCTTAGAGATACTCGCAAAAATCCTCTTCGGCTGCAGTGCTCAAGGTGTCGGAAAAGTCTCCTCCGAGGCTGTCCCTTCACCGAGGTTGCTCAAACCTGGATTATATTGCTTGCTGGTCCTCACACTACCTGTGTGAGGTTGCGTCAGGTGGTTTAATCCACCCAAGCTGTCAGGAAGAGCCGCTGTCCGCCTTGTGCATTTGCAAAGCGTGTCAGACCTCCATTCCTCCGACCGGAAACCGATTGGTGGCCGGTTTGGATCCACCTGGCCTTTGTTCTACCTGACTGAAGCTCAGGTAGTTTCTTGGCCATGTGCTCTGGCCACATGGTGGTCGCCACTACGTAAGCACATGGCGACCGCATGGTCAATACATAACAGAATCATACAGTTAGTACCTCCCATTAAGCATAGGTTACCTACAGGGAACCTTTCTAAAGTGTTACAGGCCTTGAACAAACCTCCATTTGATCCTTTCAAATAATCAGAATCTTAAGTTTCCTTCTCAGAAGACATATTTTTTCTTGCAGAAATAGCTTTTGCAAGAAGGATTTCTGAATTAGGGACTTTATTGGCCAGGAAGGAATTGTGTATATTTTACAAGGTCTTGGTGGTACTCAGGAGGGAGCCATCCTTTGTGCCAAAGGTATTTTCCCCTTATCATGTTCACCAAGAGTTGGTACTACCATCCTTTGTCCTACACTATATCATCCCAAAGAGAGTCTAGCAGAAACTAGATGTTTAGAAAGCTCCGTTGCCTGCTTAAATAGGATGATGCAGGTTAGACTAAAGGATTTTCTATCTGTGTCTCACAGCTCACAGCCTTTAGGTTAAAAGGTATGTATCTAAAAGGCATATGAAGTGCAAGGTTTGGGACCTCCAAAGGATGTTATGACCAACTCCACCAGATCTGCAGCAACACCAGTGACCTTTTCCAGCAGGGTTCCAAGGGAAGAAATCTGTAAAGCAATAACATGGTTTACCATTTATTCCTGTGTGAGACACGGTAGGTGGGACCAGTTAAAATATGTGGAAGCTTCATCTGGTAGAAAGGTGTGCAACACAGTGGTGGAACAGAATAAAAATAAAAATGAGGATCCCACCCAGCTTGTAGCTTGGGCATATAACCAGTTTGGATGACTTCCCCCACTGAAGAAGAATGAAGCATTAGAATTTACCTGAAGGTTTCTTCTCTTTAGTGGGGCAAAGTCATCCACACCCCACCACACACAAAAAAAATCTGTCATGCAGCTGGGCTACACTAAGACTGGAGGGTCAAGCCTTGCTCTGAGCCAAAACACAAATTTGCATAGCCCTGCCTGGAGCGAAAGAAGGCATGACCTAACCAGTATGGATGACTTTGCCCCACTGAAGAGAAGAAACCTTGTAAGTTCCAGTGTTTCATTCTCAATTATAGTCTTTCACAACAGATACTTAATTGTGAAGAAAACAAAGATCTGAAATAACTTTCTTAGGTGTAGTTTGAAATACAATACCACAATAACTTTCTGTAAGAAGATTTCATTTCTGCAAAGAAAGTACCATAAATAACATCTTACATTTCTAGATCTGCTAAGAAAAGCAGAGTAGATTTTGTCATGATTTTTTTTCTCTGCAGTAGTGTTTACTTCCAGGAAGCCTCAATGCTGTGCAACTGCATCATGTCATTCACTGCCAGAGCGTACTTCAGTAATTTAAAAGATTGGCCAATATAGTAAATTGTTAAAGTTTTGGATGTTCACAGTTAAAGGCCTCTTGAATCACTTTTTTCCATATAGTAGAAAACTTCTCCAAAACAATGGCCACAGCTATTGACCTTTCTAACCATGTCTTGCTGCACTCCACATTTCAGAAGTCAAGGTTTATACTGAAGATTTGCACTTTGATGAGGAGTGCTTATTTAGCACTAAAACTAGTGAATCTCTAGAGCAAGTACAGAAGCTGTGGTCCACAGTTTGTACTATGGATTCCACCACCCATTTTACTGGACTCAGAAGAAGGCTCTTAGCAATCCAGGCCTTTTCACGCTTCCATAGATCAGCTGCAGTTTAAGAGGTCCTACTCTGCAATATCATGCAAGACTACTTCCTGCAAGCCATAGTTCAACTCCAAGGGTTCCAAATCCTTTGGAAATTCCAAACCTCAATCGATAAAGGTTTCTATGGTTAATTCACTGCTTGCATTCTGATGTTACTGCCCAGGTTCCTTGTAGATAGGGAGGTGAATTGTCTGACCCATTCGACCTTGAGCTCGGTGTTATACAAGATTGCCTGTTGGTTTCATTTCCATTTAATGTATACTTTAATGGTTTGTCAAGTCATTTTAATCAATCCTGCCATCTTCCTTGTCTAGCACACCACAGTATTCCTATTCTGCTGTATGCAGATGACTCAGTCTTGTTATCCCGCATGCGTATTGGTTTGCAGAGTTTGTTAAAGGTTTTTTCTGACTACTGTTGCAAAGAACGTTTGACAGAAACTGACTACTGTTTTTTCTGACTACTGTTGCAAAGAACGTTTGACAGAAACTGTCAGAAGTCCAAGGTAGTGTTTTTTTACTAAATAAAGGAACCCTAAAATGTATTGTTGGCCCATGGGGGTGTGTGAATTAGAACAAATTAAAGAATTTTCTTTATCTCAGAATTTTATTTGCTGCTTATTTAAACTGGGCTCCACACAAAAGAACTGTGAGAAACAAAATCAAACTCTGTATTGGGGATATTTTGAGTTCCTTTTGAACAAGGGGAAAGAGATATGTACAAGGGCCAATAAATTTTTAATCTAAAAGTAATCTCTATTATCTTATTTGGGGTGGCAATAAGGATTAAGGCAGTCACCAAATCTATTGATTTCCTATCTATTTGTTTCCTTAGAACGCTGTTAAGTATACCACACTGTGGTGCTGGTGTGGCTTTGTGCACTGAATCTGGTCGACCATCATTGGAGGCTAAGGCATGGATACTTGTGTTTAATCTGCACCTAAAGCTACTTTCTTCTGTTAATGGCTATCTGGTATTATTGAAGGATAATTCTTATAAATCATCATGGTTTAGGATCATGGACAAGAAATTGTCAGCTGTTGGTTGTACTATAGAATCTGTCAAGGAACTGGGGCTCACTGAATCAGTAATTACAATTAAAAATGGATGAGGCAGTGGTTCAGAAGTTGAGATACTGAGCTGCAGACCGGAAGGTCTGTAGTTCAGCAGTTTGAGAACCTAGTGCTGTGTGTTGGAGTGAGCTCCTGTCTCTGGCCCCAGCTCCTGCTAACCTAGCAGTTCAAAAGCAAGAAATTGCAAGTAGATAAATAGGTACCACTTCGGTGGGAAGGTAACAGCATTCCATGTGCCTCAACGTTTAGTCATGCTGGCCACATGACCATGAAAATGTCTTTGGACAGCGCTGGCTCCTTGGCTTGGGAACGAGATGAGCACCACCCCCTGGAGTCAGATTTGACTGGCTTTCGAGCAAGGGAAACCTTAACCTTTACCTTTAGGCAGATTGATTATAGTAGTTCTATTCCTTGTGCTTGATGAGTTTGTTCATCACAATATTTTGGAATACTTCCCTCTGATTCTCTTCCCTCCAATGCATGTCATCTACCCTTGCCTGGTCTTCTTAGGGCTTTTATTCTTGCTAGAATTAATGCCCATTCAACAGGGGTTATGAGAGGATGCTTTTTGCATCTTTTCTACTCAGACAGAATTTGTTCTTGCTCCCTTTTTAAAATAGACAAGAAGGGAGACCCGTGATACTCGCGGCGGGGGAGTATTCCCCATAGCTCCTGGCCTGCAGAACCAGGAAGAGCTACACAGGAGGAGGAAGCAGCACCAGGTAAGCCTTCTTCCTCCTCCCCCCTGGCACCGGCGAGGCTGTGCAGCTCACAGCCACCGGCCCGGTGAACCTTCTCCCCTCCCTTCCCCTCGCCTCCCTGACAGCAGTGGGGGTGTGCATGCCGAGCCTTCTCCCCTCCCTCCCCGACAACAGTGGCAGCGGTGAGGCCCGCCGCACACCGAGCCTTCTCCCCTCCCTCCCCCTTTCCTCCCTGACCGCAGCGGCAGTGGCAAGGCCCGCTGCATTCTGAGTTTTCTCCCCTCCCTCCCCCTTCCCTCCCCAACAACAGCAGCAGCAGCGATGAGGCCCACCACATGCCGAGCCTTCTCTCCTCCCAAATATCCCCCCAAAAGATTTTTTTTAACTTTTAGGATTTTTCTGCACAGGTCCCCCATGTGTGTAGGAAAATCTCCCTGCCCCCCAAGTGCCCCCCGCGTAAATTTAGATAATCACATGGAGGGGGCCACTTGGCTATTAGATATATAGATACAATTGCTCATATTTTATTGGAATGTCCTCTATATTATAACTTAAGATGTCATTTTATTCTGCCATGGTTGGTGAATTTTTATGACCCTCATTCAAGCAGGGTGATCCCCTTCCTACTCTCAGATCAAAATCCTAATATAACATCTGATGTTGCAAAATTATTTTACTCCTTTTGTCTTTTTGGGAAATACATAGAGAGTACAAATAAAATTTCAGATTGTTACATTGCTCAAGACACTGAGCCAGGGACTTCCGGTTTCAGCAACTTGAATGGCGGGCATGCTCCATTGGAGCTCTGATGGGGAGGCCCATAGCTGAGCGAATGGGAGGGGTGCTGGATGATTCCGCCCCCTCGGAGCCCTTGCAGGGGGCTTTCACCCTGGGGCATGAGGGGTGCCTCTCCCCTTTGTTCTGAAAGGTCCCATTGCCACAGCGTTGTCAAGGCACCAAGAGGCACATACCAGACCGGCGAGCAGTGGATTAAGCATATAAACAAAGTAGTCCTTACCAGCGGTGCAGCAATCAATGAAGCATGAGTCAAATAGTCCACTCAACTGGACAAGCGATTAAGCGCACTGAAGCCCCTCAAACAAGCGGCGAGGGGAAGGGAACGGTTTGTGGGGACCCCCTTATTTTAAATGAAGTGAGTTTAAATTGGGGGACTCGGCTTGCTGGCTCTGCAGTGGAAAATCGAGTGGAGTGCAATTCCTTTTAAACTGGACTCTTTAAGCAAACCTTCTCTGACTTTATAAATTTTCCTGAAAAGTAAACAATGACTGGCAGAGGGGAGAAAATGGCGACCAGAGCAAAACCCTCTCCAAAAACTACATCCTCAACACTTTTGGTTTCTAAACTGGAAGCTACTATGGACTTTCCCAGCATGTTATCTACAGCACTGCGCCCTCTGCTGGATCAGATTGCTAACTTTAACCAAAACTTTGATGCACTACAAAAACAGATTAAAGAAACCAATGTTAAAGTGGAGGAGACACTATATCAGTTAAATTGGTTGAAACCAAGACAAAAGTAATGTACCAAAGACTAAAAGTGGTGGAGAAAGAAAGAGCAACTGACAAAGACCAACTTCTAAGACTACAAATGAAGAAATCAGTGTATGTTCTATGATTTCAAGGTGTCCCTGAACAAAAGACTGAGAATCTGAAGGAAATCTTAAGTGAAGCATTAGCCCCAATAACAGGTTTACAAGCGGATTTCCTACAAAGCGAGATGGATATAATCTATAGGACATATCCTGACTTTGTGAAGAAAAAAAACCTGCCTGGGGATATTGTGGTGAGATTAAGAGATCTATGTGGTGCTCAAGGCCACAAATCGGACAATCTTCAAAATCAAAGACATTGAAATTAGAGTCTTGAAAGATATTCCATTCGAAATAAGGAAAAGAAGGAAGCAATATAAAAGCCTGACAATTTTTTTGCAGAAAAACACCACTCCTTATAGATGGATCTTTCCTAAAGGACTTGTATTCAACTACAAAGAGTAAAAGGAAAATATTACCTTTCCTAAAAATGCAGACTTTTTTTGGAATTGCAACAAAGACCAACAGAAGATAAGAAGACAGCAGAGGAAGAAGAAGAGGAAGAAGAAGGCATTATACATGATGTGGAAAGCTCCGAGAGCACGAGTAGCTCTTCAGAGGACTCTGAATCTGAAAAAGGGGTGGTTGCCCCGAAGCACCTGGCAGTCAAAGGGACTTTGATAAACCAAAACAAAGAAGGAAAAAGGGGAAATAATATTTTGTCTAATTTGAAAGTTTGAAAAATTTAAACTTGCACTTGATTGATTTAACCTATGCAATATCAGCTCAAAATAAGAAAGCATGACATCATACTTCATTATACCATCTATTAAATATAAGGAGCTCTGTTTAACCAATGTAAAAGAAGCAATTTTATGGTTCTTGTTTAGCTTTTTTTAGTGTTTAATTTTGTAGTATGGTAGGGTTTTAGTTTTGTAGTATTTGTAGAAAAGTAATTAAAAAATTTCAAAAAAAGACACTGAGCCATAGAGCTGTAATTGGACAAAGAAAAGGAAATTCCAAACAAAATCTTTCTGTGATAATTCCTTCACCCATTGTTGGGGGGTGTAGAATGAGAGCCCCAAGGCTGTTTTGTCCTGGGTTACCTCTCTGCAGCTTAGTTATCAAACTATTAAAAACTGGCTTGGCTCAATGGATAGGTGGGGTGGTGCTAAGGGGTATTATTCTTTTTTTTTTTTTTTACAGAAATTATCTCAAGGCGTCATACCATCTGAGAGCCAGTGTAGTTTAGTGGTTAGGGTGACAAACTAGGACTAGGGAGACTCAGGCTCACTTAGTGACCTTTGGCCAATCGCTCTTTCTCAACCTAGCCATTGCAGGGATAAGAAGGCAAAGGAAAGGAGAAACATATGCACTGCACAATTTCTTGGAGGAAGGGCAGGATAAAAATACATTGAATAGGAGAGCCAATTTGGTGTAGTGGTTAAGTGTGCAGACTCTAATCTGGGAGAACTGGGTTTAATTCCCCACTCCTCCACTTGCACCTGCTGGATGACCTTGGGCAAGCCATAGCTTTGTACCAGCTGTTCTCTCAAGGACAGTTGCCTCAGAGCTCTCTCAGCCCCACCTACCTCACAGGGTGTCTGTTGTGGGGAGGGGAAGGGAAAGGAGTTTGTAAGCCGCTCTGAGACTCCAAGTGAGTGAAGGGCGGGATATAAATCCAATCTCTTCTTCTTCTTCTTCTTCTTCTTCTTCTTCTTCTTCTAGGTAAGTTACTTTACTTCTCCAGTTCTAATACATAATAGGAAAATGTTACTGCTACAGGATGTCCCCAAATTATATATATGGGTTGTATTGCAAAAGGTCATTCAAAATCAGTTATTTGGAACTCAGTAAGCCTAATCCATAATTAAATATGATAAAATACTCTATATTTACAGTAAAAAAAATAGTAGAAAACAATTGTTTTTGCTGTCGTCATAACTGATTTATGGCAGCCCTATAGGGTTTTCAAGGCAAGAGATGTTCAGAGGTGGTTTGCCATTGCCTGCCTCTGCATCACAATCCTGTTATTCCTTGGTAGTCTCCCATCCAAATACTAGCCAGGGCCAATCCTGCTTATGCTTCCAAGATCTGATGAGATCAGGCTAGCCTGGGCTATCTAGGTCATGGCAGAAAACAATAGGGTTGAAATACTAATAAACACAACAGAAAACAATATTGAATATAAAATATTTTTTTATTTACATTCAGTGCTGGTGCTGCCTTAGTTATGGGCAGGACTATTTTTGGGCAGGAACACACAGGAATGAAGTTCCAGCTGGCTCCTGAGCTGGCCACACCCAGCAGGAACTCATTAGCATAATAGGCCACACCCAACAGCAGAAATTCATTAGGATTGGCTACATTAGGGATATGTGGCTTAACATACAAATTAATTCCTGCTACAAAAAAAGCCCTGGGTTTTGACAACAAACAAGGTAAACAGAATAAGAAGCAAAAGGTAGGTGTGGCTGGATGACCACTCTTCTGGCAGCATTGGGGTGTGGCCTAATATGCTAATAAGCTGTGCTGTCAGAGGAGTGGCCTAATATGCTAATGTCTTTCTGCTGTTGGGTGTGGCCTATTATGCTAATGAGTTCCTGCTGGGCTTTTTCTACAAAAAAAGCACTGGTTATGGGAAGTAGGTATGACAGGAGGATGAGAAGGGAGAAACAGACTTTCATAGGAGACTTATGGATGCTTCCTAGAACTTTAGAGGTTGATAGCCCTGTTTCCTTTGAGGCCCTTTTCTGTAGAAATGCTTCACTCTCATTTCCTTCTTCCTTCACTCACTCTCCTGTCCTCCTTTGTTGCCTGCTCCATATTACTGCTGATAAGCCTATACTTACTTCTGGGTTTAAGGGGTGTGTGTGTGATGTAGGGCTGTCACCTTGCCCTGGTTATATGTTTAGATATTCATAAGCAGATACTCATAACGTTACAGTGCCTGTATTCTAACTTCCTTTGAACAAGTATGAAATGGTGTAATAAATACATGGACTGATTGAAAACAGAGTGATCTGTATTTTACTTTATATGGTTGTTTGGAAGGACAACATGTCCCAATTTGAACTGAGAAGCTTATTCCAGATGTGAGTGCTTTTGTGAGCTCATGAAGATTTCCTGCTGAAAGCAGCTTTTTCACTAATTTCATTGGAGAGGGTAATTTCATACATGTATCAATTTCTTCCTTTGAAATGAGTGGTGAGGTCCCATATGTGCATCTGAGCACACTCAAAAGTCTCTAGATTAGGCTGCACGACAGATAAAATACAAGTGAAGTAGGACAATATATATGTTTTCCATTATACTTAATGGTGTTTTAATTTGTATTTTATGAGATCTAAAAGAACATAGTTTTTAAAATCTAGCAGACTACACAGTTCTACTCAAAACGCTTGAGTATACACTGTTCACTCTAGGAAAAGTTGATGCTCTTATAAGAGTGATGCCTACAGTGTCCATGATTCTTTACCTATTTATAGAAAAGAACCAGTGATATCCAGTTCCACAGAAACCATGTCCTATACTTTCTGCATGCTATTTTTATATTTGGCAGAGAGAAATGAAAAACTTTTTAAAGGTACTAGCCCCAGCTTTTCCTGATCATAAGAGATCAAGCAATTTGAGTCTATACTTCTTTTGATACCTAGTTAAAGCAAAATGTCTAAACTAGTAAGTTACATTAGTCTGACTTTGAAAACTATTTTAGTCTGACTTTGAAAACTATTTTTATTTAGATAGTTATATTTCATTCCCTCCTCCCAAAGCAGCTTACAAACATTGTTATCTTCTTTCTTAACCTTACAGTAGCAACCCTGTGAAGTATGTTGGACTGTGAGAGAGAGAAAGAGAGAGAGAGGCCTAAGTAGAGTTGCTGGCCATAGCACTGAGAGGGGGAGACTGGGGGGGCTGCATCACATGACACTCTAGGAAATGTCTCAATCTCTATTCTAAAAATCCCTCCCCCTGCCTCTTCATTGAGCAAAGGTAGGAGGTTGCCCACATGTAAGTATAGGCCTAAGGTCACACAGAAAGTTTTCATGATAGGGTGGGGATTTGATCATGCAAAAAGACACCAAAAAGATCATGCTAACCTATACTTAGCTTACTGAGGAAGAATTTTCGAAACCAAGTGTGAAATCTGGAGTCTTCGTTGTCTTTGAAAATATTCCTTGAAAATATTGGAAACATCCTCATATATTGCATTATGTATTGCTGTTGATATATAGGTTTCTTTCTGTATTGTATTAGCTTTATGATGAAATTATTTCATTCATTATATTAGTGTGTACTTATTTGTTATCTGTACTTACCTGTAGTATCATGCTTGTGTTGGTATATCTTTCGAGTGTTTAAGTGATTACGTCTCAGACTGTGTTATTCCTGCGTTATTCATACAGTGTCTTTTTGCATGATTACATTGTACTGTGTTATCGCTTTGTTGTTCTGGAGTGTGGATTTGAACATGAGTTTCCCAGATCTGAGCCTTTAACCATGACACACCGTGGCTTACTCTCTTGAGAGCCAATTTGGTGTTGTGGTTAAGTATGCAGACTCTAATCTGGGAGAACCAGGCTTGATTCCTCACTCCTCCACTTGCTCCTGCTGTATGATGTTGGGCAAGCCATAGTTCTGGCATAGCTTTTCTTGAAAAAGAGCAGTTTCTGTCAGAGCTCTCTCAGCTCCACCTACCTCACAGGGTGTCTGTTGTGTGGAGAGGAAGGGAAAGGAGTTTGTAAGCCACTCTGAGACTCCCTTGGGTAGTGAAGGGTGGGGTATAAATCCAATCTGCTCTTCTCTCCTTCTTCTTACTATTAATACCTTGAAGTTTCTTCTGTCATGGAGAACTGAGAGCATGGGTCTTATTTGTACGTGGAAAAAAACTAGCTTTGCTCTGTCCCCGCATGTTCTTCTTTTTTTACACTTCTGCCTTTGAAAAAGCAAAGAAAAAACATTATAATTCTCTTTATTTGTCTCTTCATTACTTTTCTACTTGGCTTGTACCCTTTCTATGAAGGTTTTTTTTAACTATTCTACTAGAGAGGCAGAAAGATGATGTGTTCACACAAAATCTTTCTCTGGAAATTTTTGTGTTCTACTTTTTGAATGAATGTGCAAGCCATGTATGCTGATTTCTTTCAAACGTCATGTGACACCTTTTATTAGAACCAACCAAAATAGCATAAAACTGTGCGAGCTTTCAAACTTTAAAAGAACTCTTCATTAGGCTGAAAACTTTTGTGTTGGTAGATTGAAATAACGCCTTCTGGTAGACATATACTTTCATATTTTTGCTGGAAGAGAACAAACCCTAAAAGTTTTTGTTGAATTACAATAGATTACTTCTGTGAGTAACTAAATATTTGATCCAGTAGTTCAAAGATCTCAGTTGCTGCAGCATTCATGATCATAGAATGCAGAACTGTAGAGATTTTGGAAGTTGTTCCAGTTCCACCTGCATCTTGTGAACTCCTGGTTCTCCTTCAGTGGGTCAGCCAGGCTGGTTAGGTCACGCCTCCTCTTGCTCCAGGCTGGGCTGTGCAAATTTTGTGTGACTCTTCTAGGACAGAGTGAGGCTACCTTTCCAGTTTCAATAGCCCTGCAGCTCCAGCAGGATGCTCAAGCCTAGCTCCACTTCTGTGGCTACCAATCTAAACAAATTTAGGGGAGAGAAGATCTTAACTTCATTCCCACTCTGAGTATAACCTGGAACATGAAAAATCCAGGAAGATCCAAGGTTCAGGGTCTGCTAAAAAGAAGGATCACCTCAAAGAAAAGCCCTCCTCATCCAAGGCTTTGGCCGTTGGAGAAGCATAGCCCCAAGCAGGAAATGCTGCAGCAGCAGCTTTTAACAAGGCAGGAAGGTCTGAGGCTTCAGAGCTTTCTTCAGTCCTATTACCACAGGTGATGATGGCCTCCCTGAGACCCAGTCAAGCTTCTAAGGGCCATGTGGCAATTGCAACCATCGATCCCCGTCATGCCAGTTTGGAGGCTACAGGTCCCAAGGGAAAAAACTCAGACCTTGAGGTGAGCTTACCCCTGCCCAAGGAGCCCCAGGGTGCAATTTTGCCAGGTCAGAGATCAGGCCAGGCAGCCCATTTGCAGGAAACGTCTCCTTTCAACAGGCCCCTTCAGCCATTCCCAGCTATACATTGGGCACAAGACCTCACAATATGGTGGGTGTGCCATTTTCCCCTGCCATGGTAGACTGGTTGCTGCAAGCCTGGAGATCGGCCTGGATGGGTACACCCCAAGCAGCTTTCCCACTCACACACATGCAGGGTGTGCTGTTACCAAGGGTGAGGGAGTGTCTAGGGGATGGCACTGGGAACACTCAGAGCCCGACTGTTGAGGGCACAACAGATGGAGAAAGGGGACAGGCAGTTCCCCTTCACTTTCACCTGGATCGTCCTCAGAGGAAAATGTACGCCCTAGACAGCAATGCCCCCCAAAGCCCCTAAATTAAAAGGCACTCACAACATAGATGGGAAGAGGAGGAGGACGTAGACAGGTCTTCAGCCTTGTCAAGAAATCCTTGCTAGGCAGGCCACCAGACCCATACCAAAAAAAATCTCTGTGTAGTAGATTCAGATCCAGAATCTGACACGGAGGAAGTATACTCCATCAAAACCCCTTTGGCAGCTAACTCTGGCAAGGAGGAAGGGTAATGGTCAGGGGAGGACTCTGACTCTAAGGACAATTTGTCTAGACTATTCCAACCTGAGCATTACCAAAGACTTCTAAACAGGGGTCATTTCGTAGAAAAAGAGGTGCAGGAGCTCATTAGCATAACTCATTTGCATATGCCACACCCCCTAACATACCGGAAGTGTGTCAGAAGGCAACACCCACCCCTCAGGCTCCACTCCATAGGTGAGTGAAACTGACCTGCTCTTCCTCCATTCCCTTCCCCATCCAAAACTTTTTGCAATAAAAATAAGCGTAAAGAACACACTCTCATTCTCTTCCTGCTCCCTTGAAACCACCAGGTTTCAAGTAGACTTGAGATACCCAGGACATATGCACCACCCATCCCTTTCCCTTCCCCTCCCCACAACAAGACACTCTGTGAGGTAGGTGGGGTTGAGAGAGGTCTTTTGAGAACTGCTCATGAGAGAACAGCTCTGAGAGAACTTGTGACTGGCCCAAGGTCACACCAGCAGCTGCATATGGAGGAGTGGGGAATCAAACCCGGTTCTCCCAGATTAGAGTACAACTCCTGACCACTACACCAAACTGATGGGTGGAAGCTGCTGAAGGGTTGGTGAAATTTCTCCAGTACTATGTGCCATGTGCCCAGATAAAAAAATGGTATACTTAGAAAATTTATATGCCACCTTGAGCAAGTCTCTGGAAAAGCAGCACACAGTCATAAAGGAACAATGATAAAATTATCAATATTAAAACAAAACATTAAAAACAATAAAGACCCGAGCAGGGCTTTCCCCGGGGCGCTGCGCCTCTGCACTGCTTGGGGAAGCCGAGGAGGGGGCGGGGCTTGGTCATGTGCCCACCCCCTGGGCTCCTCACGCCCGGAGCTGCGCTCCTGTACGCTCCCGCTCCATCGGACCCCTGCTTCTAAAAAAGGTCATAACTGCCTTAAACTACCAAGTGGCGGCACTGGAGAAACCAAGTTCTTCAAGATGCTCTAGTCTAGATGGAAGGTTCTGGGCCCAGTACTTTTCAGTATTTTTATAAATGATGATCGGGGGCCTGGAGACTAAGCCTATGAGGAAAGACTGAGGGACTTAGTTTAGTTTAATTATTACGGTCTTAAGACCAGCATACAATATAAACATAATAAGAAAGAGGGAGAAAAACAGAGATAATATACAGAATAAAAATCTAAATTTTAAAACAATCTAAGAATCAATGCACAGAACTCAACTGGGCTGAGGGATTTGGGAATGTTTAGTCTGAAGAAGAGGAAGTTTAGGGCGTACATGATTGCTCTCTTTAAGTATTTGAAGGACTTAGAGGAGCGCAGGGAGCTGTTCCTGTTGGCAGCAGAGGATAGGACTTGCAATAATGGGTTTAAATTCAGGGTGGGAAGGTACCGGCTGGATTTTAGGAAAACCTTTTTTGCAGTAAGAGTTGTACAACAGTGGAATCAGCTGCCCAGGGAGGTGGTGAGCTCCACCTCACTGGTTGTCTTTAAGCAGCATCTGGACAAGCATTTGTCTAGGATACTCTAGGCTGATCCTCCATTGAGCAGGGGATTAGACCAAATGGCCTGTATGGCCCCTTCCAACTCTGTGATTCTATTTTAATAACACCCCCCAAATATTTTGATCAGTTATTTACTTTAGTCCTGCTATATCTATTTACAGCATGTCATACTTTCTGTCTCTATTGTCTTGTCCCTTCTTATTGATCTTTAACTAAGAATCCCTGAATTTTTCATATATTTTAAGAACAAATTCTTTTTAAGAATACATTATTTAATCATCTCTGCAAAAATCTAAAAGGTGCTAGGGTTTCTTGATGGAAAAGCCATACTGTCTACATATAAAGTTATTTTGTTCACTGATATGCCAACAATATTGTCCTCTGGCCTGACCTGGATTACAAAATAAATTATGGATAGATTGAATTTAGTGTGAGATGAAGGAGAAACTGTTTCATCCCTTTTAAAAGGCAAATCTAAGTTGAAAGGAGACTGTTAATCAATATTCTAGTTGTCATGGCACTATAGATTAAATCAATAAATAACCATATCAATACCCCAAAGAGAATAATTGATCCTGATTTACGGGGGGCTGCATTTGCAGCCCTGGGCCTGGAGTAAGCAAGGAAGGCAGTCTGCTGTCTTCATGTTGGCCATGTGGCATGCAAGGGGCATGTCCCCAGTGGCTCCCCCCAGGCCAACAAGTCACATTCTCCCAGGCCAGCTTGGGGAAAAGTGAAGCTTGGGTGGGCTCACTGCATGGTATCCTCTTTGTGCCCACCCCTTCCTTATTTACTGTGCCACTCAGTTGTTTTCTGGTTTTCCCTGCCTCCCACCCTAATTTTGGCTGTTACAGCTGTCTGCAGCTCACAGTCTGTTAGTAATTTGTCACAGCTTCCAGGAGTTTGGGCATTGGGATGGATCCTTTGGGAGGATGGATCCTTTGCCCACTTCCCCCATTTGGTGACTCCCTTAAGGGGTCTTGGGGGTGGAGCCATTCATCAGCATGCCCAGCTCGGGGGTTGTCTGCTAGCCCTCACCACCATGTGGCAAGGGAACCACACAAAGGCTGGTGCCCATGTGGTCCCCAGGGGCTTACCACTCCACAGTTTCCCTCCTTTAGCATGTGGGCTGGGTGGGCTGGGTTATCTCAGGCAGCAGGCAGGTCGCCCGATGCTGGATCCATCCCCATGCTGCACCAATGCTCCTTTGTTTGTATACAATAAAAGCTGTGCTCATATTTCCTTTCCACAAAGTGGTTTGTCTTGGTCTGTCCTTCCTTTCGCTCACTCCTTACTTGCCCCTGGGCCCACAATTATTCCTCTATCAAGAAGTTCTATTTTATTTTATCAGGTTTTTTTTTACACCGGAGCAAAATGCAGTCAGAAGTTTTTTGTTCATTAGAAAGAATAATATAATTACTCATCTTTCTAATGCTCTCTGAAAGACACTTTTATTTGGGAATGTCTTCTAATACTCTGATATATAAACAGTAAAGATTTCATGTGATCTTTTCAGTAATACAGAAGTCATCAATTTATAATTTCCATTCAATAAAAATATAGGCCAGCCTGATTCCATTTTTACTTGTTTTTTATTGATTTCCTGGGAGTTGGATGCAGAGATTGTTTCATCTCTGTGCTGAAAGAGCTACACCAGCTGGGGTGGCAAATTCTGTGTTTCCCCCTCTCACTGCAGACTCCTACTTTGCCACTATACTGTCTCATGTGGGATATGCACAGCTTGCCACAAACTTTGAATTCTGTAGCAGGTGACTGGCAGATAGAGTGGGATTGCTAGCAGTCCTTTTCCCCCTTGAAGGACTCCATCTCCTCATCGATTTTGCCTTACCCACATGCAACTGCCAATTAGGACTATCTTCCTTGCTATATGCATAAACATTGAGTTACAATAGAGGCTAGATGTAATTCTAAAGGGCGGGGAGAGGTCCAGATCAAGGTAACAATAAAAAATACTTTCTCCAACAATGTATAAAGTGACTTCTAGGGTGTTCTAGCACTACTGTAGATTTAAATTAATTTACTCTACTTTAGCAAGGATCTTCAGAATATTGACGTTTCTGCAGGCGCATCTGAATCAGGGCATATCATACCATATGATGAAAAGATGTATGTTAGCTCTCAACAGGACTTGTTGGGAAATAGGAAGAGCTGCTCCTTGCTATCTTTGCAATGTTATCTCAAAAGTATCTTCTTGGTTGAATTCATCAATTATTCCTCCTACCATTCATGGATTCCCCACTTGGGACCTAACACTAGTTCTTAGGGCACACTCTCCCCCTCCCTTTGAGCCTCTGAGGAAGCTCTCATGGAAAGTTGTGCATTTTTAAAATTATACTAGTATCTGTCAGAAGCAGAGGAAGTTGGAGCTATGTCTGTTTGAAAGGAGCTGTGCATATTGCATGAAGATAAAGTCATATTCAGAATGCAATTGTCCTTCATTCTAAAGGTGAACATTGCCACTAACAGCAATAATCCCTCTAAACTGTGGAGTCTTATGAGCAAAAACTATTCTTTGTAAGTTACAGGCATTACACTTGTGAGTGAGCAATTTGGCTACTGCGCAAATTAGTTTGCCCGGGAGCCATCCTTCCTGAGCTATGACAAAAATGTGTGAGCCGGAGGCTAAAAAACTGTGAGCTAGCTCATACTAACTCATCTTAGAGAGCCTAACCCTAGTAACCCTAACCCTAACGCTAATAACCCTAACCCTAATAACCCTAATATCACTAACCCTATCTTTAACCCTAACCCAAATTGTAATAACCCTAACCCTAATAGCCATAATAACCCTAACCCTCACCCAACCCCTAACCCCTCAGCCTAACTCCTAACCCTATCCCTACACTAACTGCAAACCTAACCTCTTACTCTAACCCTAACTCTAATAATCCTAACACTAAGAACCTAACCCTATCCCTAACCCTAATAAAGCTAATAACCTTAATCCAAAACCCTAACCTTGACCCTAAAAACTCTAACCCTATCCTTAACCCTAACCCTCTAACCCTAACCCTAACTCTAACCCCAACCCTAAACCTAATAAAGCTAACCCCAACACTATAACCCCTAAACCTAACCCCTAAACCTAAACCGAACCTTAACCTCTAATCCTAACCATAACAAGAACCCTAATACTAACCCTAACAATAACCCCCTAAACCTGACCCTAACCCTAACCCCAACCAAAACAACCCTAATCCTATCCCTAATAACCCTGACTTTAACCCTAACCCTAACCAATGCTCCCTCTATGCTGTGAAGTCTTGTGAGGAAAAATTCTACTTTGTGAACTACTGGCATTACAGCTGTGAACGAGCGATTTGGCTAACGCATAAATTAGTTTGCCCTGGAGCCGCCCTACCTAAGGTAAGACATCAATGCGTGAGCTGGAACCTAAAAAACTGTGAGCTAGCTCATACTAACTCATCTTAGAGAGAACCCTAACCCTAAACATAACCATAACCCTAACAATAACCCCCGAACCCTAACACTAACACCCTAAAACTAACTATAAACTCAACCCTAACCCCCTAACTAATACTAACCCTAATACTAACCCCAACCCAAACAACCCTAATCCTATCCCTAATAATCCTAACCCGGATTTTAACCCTAATAATCCAAACCCTAACCAAAGCTTCCTCTAAAATGTGGAGTCTTGTGAGCAAAAATTCTACTTTGTGAACTACTGGCATTACAGTTGCGAGCGAGCAATTTGGCTACTGCATAAATTAGTTTGCCCTGGAGCCAACCTTCCTGAACTAAGACAAAAATGTGTGAGCCAGAACCTAAAAAAACTGTTAGCTAGCTCACACTAACTCATCTTAGAGGGAACACTGACTAAAAGATAGTCCTACTTAACGTCTTTCCTAACTCCTGTCATCCAAAGGAGACAGTGGCACAAACTAGGCATATGTTGAGCATGAATATATATGAGAGGATTGCAGGCATTTTTTTGTTGCTTTTAACACTCTGCCAGCCTGGGCTCATTATGAGTTTTGGCTTTCTTGATGCTATCTCTACAAGTTTGGACTATTCATATGTAGACAACCCTAGTAACCTGTCTTCCCTTCCATTTCTTATACATGTTCTTGTTGAGTTTTAGCTCATTATTTAACTTTTTATGTATCCACACTGGATTCTGTAAATGTATTCAATTGTTGAGGTTATTTCAGTTATTATACTTTAAAATGTCATTAATGAGTGACTATGTTGTTATGAGCAAAGCATTATATGCTTACAGGCATAGGTAGAAACCAAGGTTCTGCATCACTACTTTAGATTCTTTCGACGTTTTTTATTGTTATGTATGCATTCTTTATTCAGGGTATCTATGTGAATAAACTATTACAAATCATAAGCGTGTGGTTTTGTGGATTCTTTGGCCATGACCATTATTCTTTATAATCTCTTCCAGAGCTAACTGAGATCATTCAGGAGTAAATGCTAAAGGACTGTTGTGCACACTATAATAGCTTTTTCATTAGTTTATTTCCTTGGCCAAGCACAGGAGTAGAGCAGATGGGCAATTGTTTCCCAGTACAATAAAGTGATGTGTAATTAAAACCCACATGGCAAAGCAACTCACCTTGCCTAAAAATTACTTGTCCAGGTATTATGATGATGTAACAGTGATTTTTATCATAATTATAAAAACGCAACATACACAGCCCCTGTGAGAGCAACTCACAAATAATTTTTTTTTAAGGAATAGAGGAGTAGGAGGAATTGCTATAAATACCAAAGGGGCATGATGCCTGTCATCACTGATATGAGACATGAAATATGCCAAAGATCATGAGGGAAATGTAGTGAAGAAAAATTTTGCAACAGAGGCCCACCCACCTACGAGGAGCAAGGATTAGACACACAGCTTGTTTGAGCATAGTCCCTTGCCACTGGATTTTGCTTCTAAAACCACCTGCGCCCTCCAAATAAAGTGGTGCTTATACTAGGCTGGCTACAATAATTATTCTCTCCAGTGAACTAATTTATCTTGGTGGAAAACAAAGCATTTAATGTTTTACTTATTCCAGGTTCTACAAGCTCATATAACATGCACATCCTGTTTGAAATTTACTCTCTAAATCTGGACAGCATGTAATACCTTTTATACAGCTTGCACAAAACTGTGTAAGGTAGGGATTTCTGCAATATCTGTGGCAGTTATTACTGGATATTTGAAATAAACAATATTGTTTAGCGAAGTTAACTGAGCAAACCATTCATTTATATTCTTGCTTGATATTACACTCTACCACTGTACAATGGGCAGGTTACAAAAATATTATTTTACGTGTCTGTGTCTATGTGATACACACTCTTATGCATCAGCTGAGAGAAATGAAAGGCTAAGACAGCAATGTTAAGCAGATGTACTCAGAAGTCCCATGTTATTCAATGGGACACAGTCAAGAAAGTATCTTTAGGGTTGCAATCTAAACCAAGTTTAAAGGTGACAAAGATAGAACAAAATTAAAAATAACATTTATTGCTGTAGCAGTAAGCATGAATACACGAGGAATGGCAGATAATGTTACTGTAGATTATTACATATGATCCTTGACCATCATGCTCCAAAACAGGCCACAGCAGTCATAGAAATGATGTCATTTTAAAAGCTTATTATTAGTGTTAAAAATGATTTTCTGTTCATTTATATTAGCAGATGAAAATGTCATGAAATAAGAAATTACTGTATTTAAAAATTCTGCTGTACCTGAATTGGCAGTAGGTTTTATTAATTCATTAATTCATTTATTAATTCATCCTAGTAATCCGTTTATACTGTATTCTAGGGTTTAAAAAATAAAATATCTGTACTTTTTCTTATGGCCAGGAGATGGCAGTAAGTGTTGAATGGTATTCTTTATCTTTGGGGCACTTCACACAATCAGAGCAAAAGACTACCCTTTGAAATGCAAGTATTTGCTTTGAATATTGAGGTTAACAAAAAAACAAGTGGTTTCAGTTTGCACCACTAGTATCATCCATACATAGAGAAATGAAAGGCTGATCTATTTTACTCATTTGTAGAAATTATCATCATAAAACATCGGCAGGATTTTAAAACCAAATAAATAGTGCACAGCCAGCCAACAGGACCGAATGAACACAATGATGCAAAGCCACAGGTATGTATTTTAAAATTGTAATTAATTAATGGTTGACTATTCTCCAGATGCCAGTAGAAAAGTATCTGGAGTTTGTTTTAATTTGCTACATCTGGTGGCTATGTGCACTGGGTCAGCTCAGTGATTTTCTTTGCCACTACAGATGGCGAAAAGTTAGGGTTGCCAGCTCCAGGTGGGGAAATACTGGGATATTTTGAGGATGAAGCCTGAAGAGGGTGGGGTTTGGAGCGTGGCAGGAGTTCAATGGGGTATAATGCTATAGGGTCCACTTTCCAAAGTGGCCATTTTCTCCAGGTGACCTGATGTCTGTTGCCTGGAGATTAGTTGTAATCCCAAGAGATCCCCAGCTACCACCTGGAGGCTGGGAATCCTATTAGAAGTTCTTTTTTTTTTTTTTGTAAAGAAATTTTTATTTTTCAAAAAAAAAACCATCGAAAATAATACATTTAACCTTATACAAATCCCTTTTTCCATATTAAATAACATTTTGTTCTATTTGTACATTCTATTTTTATCTTGTTTTGGTGGTTTCCCACCACCTCTGAAGCATAACACATTTTCCATTTTATTCAAAATAGTAATACTTATATCTATGTTTAGTTTCTGGTAACGGTTATATAGCTTTAAAATACTTATACACCAATTCTTATTTTCTATACTCTTATGTATTTCTAAATAAAAACAGTTTCATTGTCTAATTTTAACTAAAACATTCATATAATATATTTCTATTCCTTTATGCTATTATAACCATGTATAAATATAGTTTTTCATATCCCAATATTTTTCAACATATTCTTTCAAATCTTTCCAGTCTTCCAGAAAGGTCTCTGAGTAAAGATTATTCAATTTTCTAGTCCATTTATCCATTTCAGCCATATATAACAGTTTTTTCAACCATTCCCACACCTCTGGTATTTTTTCATTTTTCCAGTTTTGTGCATACACCATTCTTGCTGTTGTAATCATATACCATATTATTGTCCTTTTCTTTACATTTATCTCTTCTAGTTTAAGTCCTAGCAATAACATTTCAGGCAACTTCTTAAATGTACATTTCAAGATTTTTTCCATTTCTGCATGTATTTTTGACCAATAAATCTTTGCTTTATCACAAGTCCACCACATATGATAAAAAGAACCTTCTTTCTTTTTACACTTCCAACATTTGTTAGACATATTTTGACCAATATTTGCAATTTTTTTTGGTGTCATATACCATCTATACATCATTTTAAAACAATTTTCTTTTAAGTTATAACACGTAGATATACTCATAGCATTTTTCCATAAAAATTCCCAAGATTCCATTTCAATGTCTTTGTTAAAGTTTATCGCCCATTTTACCATTTGTTCTTTTACCATTTCATCAGCATTAAACCATTTTAGCAAGACTTTATACATTTTAGAAATCATTTTTTTCCCACCTTCCTCCCAAACTTGTTCTATTTTGTTATTTTTCCCCCTGAAACCGTGTTTTTTATCACTTCTATACAAGTCATATATTTGTCTATATCTTAACCAACCATAATCAAAGTCAATCTGATGCTGCTCCTTCAGTTTGAAATCCTTGCCATGTCTTATTAATAAGTCTCTATACTTCAGCCAATCTTGTCCTTTATATCTTGATGTTGGATGTAAGACTTCTGCAGGTACAATCCACATGGGTATCTCTTCTGAAAAAAAGTTTTTATATCTTGTCCACGTATCCATTAGTGTTCTTCTCAAATAATGATGTTTAAACATATTGTCCATTTTTGTTTTGCCATAATACAAATATGCATGCCACCCAAATCTACAATCATGACCTTCCAGGGACAATAACATTCTATCTTGTAACATAGTCCATGTCCCTACCCAGGTCAAACATATTGCATCATGGTATAACCTTAGATTTGGTAGTTGAAACCCTCCTCTTTCTTTGGCATCACACATTATTTTCATCTTAATTCTTGGTTTTTTCCCTCCCCACACAAATTTAGACAGCTCCTTCTGCCAACATTTGAATGTTTTTACATCTTTCACAATTGGAATAGTTTGAAACAAAAACATTAATCGTGGTAACACATTCATCTTGACCACCGCAATTCTACCCAGCAATGACAAATTCAATACATTCCACTTTTTAATATCCTGCATAATTTGCAACCATAATTTTTCATAATTATTTTTATAAAGATCAATATTTTTCATAGTTAGGTTTACACCCAGATATTTTGTCTTTTTCACCACCTCACATTCTGTAAGTTTTTGTAACTCGTTTTGTTTCTTATTTGACATATTTTTGCACATTACTTTTGATTTGTTTTTATTTACATAAAATCCTGCTAAGTCACCAAACTCTTTTACTCTCTGTAACAAATGTGGTAATGTGGATAAGGGGTCTTCCACTATAAACATCACATCATCTGCAAAGGCCCTATATTTGAAAGAAAAACCTTTAGTTGTTAAGCCTTTAATCTCTTTGTCTTCTTTCACATTTAACAGTAGAACTTCTAAAATCCAAATAAATAGCAGCGGCGAAAGTGGGCATCCTTGTCTTGTTCCTTTTTCAACTTTAAAATCGTCTGTCTTTTCAGTATTAATTATTAAAGAGGATTTCTGCTCTTTATATATTGCTTTGATGAGGTTAAGCATATATTCACCAATCTCAAGATGCTCTAAAACTTCAAACATAAAATCCCAATTTAAATTATCAAACGCTTTCTCCGCATCTAAAAAGAAAAAGCCCACTTCCTTTTCAGGATGTTTGTCGTAGTATTCTATAGCGTCCACCACTACTATTAGAAGTTCTATAAGCTATACAAATATAAATACCTTTTACTGGGATCAACTAATCATCACAACATACTGAGCAATCTTTTGAGTTTCCCAGAACTCTTCTTCAAGTGATATGTTTAGTAAACCGAATTAAAGGTATGGAAGAGACTAAAGTTTTGTGAAACTGAAAAAAAGCCCAACAGCCTGTAATTTGGTTTTAGCATTTGTAAAATGGAGGACAGTAAGTGTTATGCTAAGTGCAAAACAGATTTCAGGTTTTTTGAAACAGAGAACCAAGAATTGAATGTTCACCCTTTGAAAACGTAAAAACCAGCAGTAATCCAGATCTGTCTCCAGCACTAAGCAGAATGTACCAGTCCTTTGTAAAACAGACAGCAGAAGAAACAAAATACATGGTAACCTTTTCTGTGTCTCATGGAGAACAGTGTTCAGTCTGCATGGCAACTAGGGGGGTGCATTCGGTAAATCTGACCTGGGAAAAAAACTTTTTGGCATTTTGGGGGTATTTGGCATACCGAATCAGACTCCCTAAGTTGATCCGGCTGCCAAATACTAAATCCCCCCAAAACATGAAAATTTACCAAGGGGGGGGGGGAGTCCGGCTTTTTTCAGCAATGCCAAGTATAGGCTCTGGTAGACTTTAAAGTTTAAAGGGCTCCACTCACCTTTTTCCTGCCATTTTTGCCTCTTTCCCGCCTTTTGCAGGAAGGGAGGGGGAAGAGGGACCTTGCAGACAGCCAATCACTGCAATGCATTAGCAAATGCCATTGGAACTTGCAACTTTTTGCAAGGCTGTTGTTGCTGCTGGCTTCATTTCTTGAAGCCCAACTACTAGCTTGCTCCTTTCCCAGGGGAGGAGCACTGGCCAATAGGATTTGGCATACTGCTTGTTCTATTGGAGATACTGGTTCTCCTTTAAACACTCTCTGTGTATATAAACTTGGTAAATTTCTGCTGCCACCAGGAATTTAAAATTCCAAATCTCTCTTTTTTGGTAGTATGACCTAGGTTCTGTGCACTTCAGAGGACTATATGGCCCTGAGGAAATACTGTACTGATTTCTGGGATAAGTTTAAACAAAAAATGATTTATTTAATAAAGAACAAAATAGGTTCCTGGTTATTTTGAACAGCTGCTGAAGAAAGGAACTTGTAAATATAACTGGTAATGCTTGGTGCTACAAACAGTCTCTCAAACTCCAAAATCCACTTTGACAGGCTAATCTCTTTCTCTCTGTGACATTTATAGCCACACAGTCTAGTCTCTGTTTTATTCACGCAGAATATAATCAACTATCTTAGTCACACAGACTAAACTGTTGGTCTTATTGGTGTACTGGTTAAGTGTGCTGACTCTAATCTGGGAGAACCTGGTTTGATTCCCCACTCTTCCACTTGCGCCTGTTGGATGACCTTGGGCAAGCCATAACTCTGGCACAGCTGTTCTTGAACCAGTTTCTCTCAGAGCTCTCTCAGCCCCACCTACCTCACATGGTGTCTGTTGTGGGGAGGGGAAGGGGAAGGAGTTTGTAAGCCGCTCTGAGACTCCAAGTGAAGGGCGTTGGGGGGGGGTTAGGGCTGCCAAGCCCCCCGGGAGGGCGGGGGAAACACCGATTTTTAATGCTTACCCCCGCTTTTTCAAAATTGGCCACCGGGGGAGGCAATGGCTGCCAGCAGGAACGCAGGGAAACGTCAGGCCTGAACTCTTAAAAGGGAAATGTCTGCAGAGAGCCTGCCCTGCAGTAAAAAGCCTCAACAGACATTTCCCCTTTAAGAGCAGTGGCAGCAAGAGAGCCCCGCCCAGAGATTAAGGAGGGACTAGGCTCTTTGTACTGAAGGGCGTGCTTTTGCATGTGGCTTGCAAGGTTGCTGGGGTAAGTGCCTCTGCTAGCTCTTTTCCTTCTCTCTCTCTCTCCCCCTCCCCCTTTCTTTCTTTCTTTTTTCTGTCTGTCTGTCTGTCTGTCTCTCTCTGTCCCCATCCAGCAGACGTCTATCAGTGGCTATTATTAGCCACAAGGTCTAAATGGAACACTTTGTGTGGGGCAGGGATGCTCTGCATTCTTGGTGCTTGGGGGGCAACAGTGGGAGGGCTTCTGGAGTTCTGGCCCCGCTGCTGGACCTCCTGAGGGCACCTGGTATTTTTGGCCACTGTGTGACACAGAGTGTTGTACTGGATGGGCTGTTGGCCCGATCCACTGTGGCTTCTCTCCTGTTCTTATGATATGAAAATCATATTTAGCACTTGTGTAGCACTTAGTGCTTCATATTCTGCCGAGATGAGGAAGGATTCAGTAGGGCCGTTGCTCAGTGATAGAGCATCTGCTTGACATGCAGGAGGTATCAGCCTCTTCAGCTAAAAAAGGATCAGGTAATAGGTGACATTAAAGATCTCAGCCTGAGACCCTGGAGAGCCACTACCAGTTTGAGTAGTCAATACTGACCTTGATGGACCAATGGCCTGACTGAGTATTAGGAAACTTCATGAGTTCATGTGTCAGCATGTGTCAGCAACATCACAGGATGTGACATCACAAAATGATGTCACTTCCTTTCTCCTGGCTCCACCACCAAAGTCTCCTGGCTCCACCGCCAAAGTCCTCAGATATTTCCCAAGTTGGACTTGGCAGCCCTGTGGTGGGTAGGCCTCTAGGACCTCTCAGGCCTCTTCTTGGGTTTTTTTTTGGAGGGGGGAGGGTTCTTCTAGTTTGTGGTTTTGTTGTCAGCCTGTTGTTTTTGCAGTTTAATTTTTTTTTACTGTGCTTGATATTTTATTTCTTGGCTTGTTGGGGCTTTTTTTTGGGGGGGGGGTTACTTCCTAGGCCTTCTGCTTGGGGCCTAGGCTCTCTGTTTTTGGTTCTTGTGCTTTGTGGTTTACATTTTTAAGTTCTTGTATTGTGTTTTATATTTCTCTGGGCTTGTTGGGTTGGGGGGAGGTGTTACTGACTAGGCCTTCTACCTGGGGCCTAGGCTCTGGCTGTTGCCTTTTAGTGGTTCTGTTGCCTTTTAGCAGGTTTTAAGCTGTGATATTTCTGTGGACTTTTGGCTTTCTTAGGGGTGGGGTCACTGCTCTGTATATGCTTCTGGTTTAGCAGATGCACCATTGTTACATGGGCTTTTAATAAACGTTTCAGGTATTTTAAACTAATATTTTAAAATCTCAGCATAGGGCTTTAGCTGTTCTACTTTTAACTAGGCCAGTGCTTGGAGGACAAAAAGAGGCCAGGTTTGTCTTCAGCTCATAAAACAGAGGTATAAGTAGTGTATATTAACTTTTCAAAAAGTAGTGTGCTGTTGTTTGTGCTCTGACTGAACTTTGGTGAAACCTGGCACTTTTTTCAGAGAAATGTTTCCCCTTTAGCTTGTGTGTTTCAGTTAGGGAGCACCTGCATTCCACAGGAAATCTGGCTGGTTCCAGTAGAATCTAGATAGGAGTAGTTTGTTTAAAATCCTAAAACTGTTTAAAAGGTTTCCAAGCCACATCTCAAGGATAAACCATAGTCAGGGTCAGTGCAGGAATTAACCACTGGTTCTAAAAAATAAACCAAGAAAAGAAGAGAAAACCCAAACTGAAGCAAAGCTAGGTTAGGCTGTACTGAAAGAAACAAAAACCTAGTTTTTGGGTGGGAGGGTTTATAAAAAGGTGTGAGGCTGTTTTAGGGTCAGATGATAGTGCAGACAAGTTAGGTGTCTAATAACCTCCCCACAAGTTAGGCTGAGTTTGGCCCGGGCAACATGAGCAGCAGGAAAGGAGATGCAGAGGGGCCCTGGGAGCAAGGCTAAGGAGAAAACTAGAGGGGTGGAGGGGAGGGGGAGGGTCACAGTCCCGTCCCCCCCACACCTCTGCGCAGGACGACTCCAGAGCCATCTGGCACCTGTCTAACCTCTGGCTGGAGTGGTGCAATAAAGAGGCCACACATGGTCCTCTTCCCTAAGAAGGATGCTTCTGGTGTGGCCCAAGCAGAGGTGCCTGCAGGTGCTGGCACTGGGCAGGGGTCTGCTGCTCAGACAGATCCTCCTTTAAGTCATTGCTGCTGAGGCTCAGAGGCAGGAGGAGGGGGCAGTAAGAGCTGTCTTTGGGATTGAGCTTTGGGGATAGTTCTCTGTTTTCAGAGCTCACTCTACAAACTAAGAGGGCTATAGAGGCACTGGAGGAGGAGCTGGCTGGCCAGCCCACCACTTCAGTTTCTTTAGGCTCCAGCAGGCCTTCTGAGGGACAGGAGAAGAGGCTGGGAGAGGTGGAAGAGGAAGAGATGGAGGTGGACCCCAAGGACCTGCCATCTCAACCCCTTCCTTCTGCTCAGCCATCTCTTCCTGCCCCCCCCCCCCAAGACATGGTGTGTCCGACCCAAGCTCCTCACAGGAGGCAGCTCCACGGGTGCCTGTGGCTGCTGGTCAGTGTGGGTGCCCCTTCACCTCTGAAGTCTGGAAGCACTTCCAGTTGACAGGATCCCTGCTTTGCACAGTGCCAGCTGTGTAGGGCCCAAGTCAGTCGAGGGAAGGACATCAGCCATCTCTCAACTTCCAGGCTGCGGAACCATCTGAAGAAGTACCACCAGTCGGTGCTTCTTGCGGGGGGGAGAGAGGCTGCTGCTGGGGTGCCCAAGTGGCCACTGCCAGCCAGCCAGGAGGCTCCAGCAGATACAGTACACATTTGGTGCCCCCATAGGATATAATGGAGTCGAAAATTTTGGGGAATACCAAAATTTTGGGGGTACCAATAAAATACTGGTATTGGTATTCGGGTATACTCAGGAATCCAAAAAATAATCAGCTTTATTATACCCAAATCTGGAAAAAATGATTTTTTCCCCTGCACACCCCTAATGGCAACCCACTGCACAGGAGCATTTCACCTCATAGAACTACTGCCATGTCAAAATATTTAAAGTTGCCTACACCTAGCTGTGTTTAATGTGTACTGATCTTAAAAATTATGTTTCAATTTTGAGAATTTTTTTTAAAAATCATTTTATTTATAGTCTGCCTTTCTCTTGGAAACTCAAGAAAGATTTTTTTTTAAATAATAATAAATCATACACCATAAAATATCCAATAAAAATACCATAAGCCTAGAATTACAAAAGTAAAAAAACACTGCAAACAACAAAGCAGGGGTTCCCAACATAGTGCCCATGATGCTGTGATACCTGCTGGCACCTGTGTTTCTAGAAAGTGGGTAGGGCCAGGTGGGACGTTTGAGTTTTTTATGTTTATGATATAATACTGATAGTGGTTTTATGTACTGTACAGTGCACTACCTGTGCAAATGGTGAAGTGATATTGTAAAAACACAGTGTGGGGCTTGATTTTAACTAAACACAGTTGTGCTGCACAACTAAAATGCTTAATGCATCTAACTGGAACTTCTATTGAAGTCATCAGATCTTCCCTGTTTCTGTGTATTTTTGTAATTCAAGTGGATGTATAGCACTACCAGTGTTCCTTCTAAGCTGAGTTAGTGTGAGCCCAGCTCACAGTTTTTTAGCCTCCAGCTCACACATTTTTGTCTTAGCTAAGGAAGGATGGCTCCAAAGCAAACTTTTTTATGCAGTAGCCAAATCACTTGCTCACAATTTTAATGCCAGTAGCTTATAAAGTAGAACTTTTGCTCACAAGACTCCACAGTTTAGAGGGAGCATTGATCACTACATCAGATTTTATTCACTTTTCAGAAATCATTTATGTTCCAATCAAAACCTGGGCAGAACCTCTCTCTTACTGCATGCTCTCACCAGCCCTCCAGCACCAGCTATCATTGTTACAAGTAATAGTACAAGTTAAAAACAGTTGGGCTTACATGAATGGATAGCCAGGCGAAGAAGCATTTTTCCCTTTTGTGTGAGTGCATTAGAAGCTTGCAAAATGTAGACAGGTACTGACAGTTGAGGGTTTCTTAGCTCAATATATATACTTACTTTGTGTGGATGCAAGAAAAGATGTTAATTTTAAAAGGTATCCGGTTAAACAGACTTACTATTAGATGCTGTAAATTACAGACATGCATAGGGCATGAAAATTTAACATTTTAGAAATTACGCACTGCACCAGCATATTAGCCCCCATTCATATAATTTTTCTGTGGCTTTGAATACCTGAATAGTAGGAAGAAGTGCCCTGTTGATTTGCTCTAACCTCAAATGTTCATGTGAAGGTCTGAACGAAACCTACATGTGTCAGTTATTATTCCATTATATTAATAGAAATGTCACATTAGTAGGGTTGTTGTAACTGATTATTCTAAGATGTGCTACATGTGAAACACACCTATGCAGCTGTGCATCTCTCATTCTCCAGACTACTATCTACTTTGTGAATGATTTTTTTTATTCTGTCACATGTTTATCATTTATCTCTAATTATGTGCTTTGAAATGCAACAGCACCTCTCAGGGTTTTCCCAGTTTTCTTTGATCTATCCCAAACCTGCTTTGCTGCAAAGTTTAGGAAAAGATCTCAGAAAAACTTGGATGACTACTGTGTGGGCAGGAATGGTTGGATTATCCTGGTCCTATTCCTGCAGCAGCCATTTTCCCTGTCTTAAAAAAAGTGGAATGATAGTGACATGGGGGAAATGGGTGTGGCCACTGCTGGGGATTGGGCAGGGAAACAATAGAGAAACTTGCCATGTGGAAGCCATCAGCAGCCACCGTAGCAACAGGAAACTACACAAGCCTGTTCTGAATTGGAAAACACCTCACACTCTCAGCTTCTGTTGTATATAATATAGGAATCTTTTAAAAGAAAACATTAGAAGAGACTTAATTACTGCAATAAAAGGAGTGCCCTCTCTAATGATAAACATCAGAAAAAATAAGAGCAAGTTATATTCCTAATAGCCTTTCTGCTATCAGCTGACTGAAGTTATTCCAAGAAGTAGAGCATGCTGCTTACACTGTCATGAGTGCATAGCATCCACTCATTTTCTGAGGTATTCTATAGTGCTGTTCAGTGAAGTAGTGAAACCTGAACTTGGTAATTGAGAATGAATGTCAAGTAGTGTCAAGACTCCTCAGTTCAGAAAGCTGATAACGCTTTGTGCGATTGCATTTTTATCAGTGCAGCTGCTTCAGTCTTAAGACTTTCTTCACTATCATATGCTAAACTACTACTGGCATTATTTAAGAAAAAGGAGGTACTCTGGTATTCTTTTGCAAAGCCTAAAACAAGTTTCCCTAGCTAAAGAGTTATGCCCCTTGCCCAGTTTTGATTGTTGTTTATGTTTTTGTATGTGCATTTTATCTTGTTATAATGATATGTTTTGTTAGTTTTAATGGCTTTTAAGATGTGTTTTTGTTATATATGTGTTTAATCTGTTAGCTAGTTTGGTGGCCCTGATGAGAATGAACAGGTGGGGTATAAATTTAGTAAATAAAATAAATAAATAATATTTAGTGAAAGACTTTTTAAATGAAAAACTACAATTAGATGTGAAGAAAACTATCTTCTTGATGATATACAGAATAATACAGGTTTTAGGTGTTAGAAGGAATTTGAAGGAATTCTAGTGAAGAATCCCCTTCCCCCATTTATTATGAGATTCTTTTCATGGCAGTTGTTATAACTTTGTATGCCAGGGAGATAAAACAAAGAAGTTATCATCCAGTGGTGGAAAACAATAGAGGGTGACAGATTACTCGTTAGGCACCACAAGAAGACTCTTTCTTGGGATGCCACCCATCTAGCCTTGGATGGTGGGGGTACCTGGGTACCCAAAGCAGCAACCCTGAAGATGATTGGAGTGGTTTGGTAGCTCCATTAGGGAGTATGCCGTCCTTAAAGTATGCTGGTTCTAAGCTTTACAGGGCTTTAAAGGTCAATACCAACTGCTTGAATTGGGCTTGGAGTTGGGCTTGGAAGCAAACTGGGAGTTTCGGTGAAACAAGACTGGAATGGTATGATCCTTACAGTCTAGAGGGAATGCTTATTAAATCTGCAGATGATACTGGGAGGGGTAGCAAATATAGTAGAAGACAGAGTCAGGATACAGGATGATCCTGACAGGCTGGAAAACGGGGCTCAAAGAAATAAAATGAATTTCAATGGGGCTAAATGTAAAGTTCTGTGTTTAGGTTTCGAAAAATCAAATGTATAATTATAGGATGGGGGAGACTTGTCTTAGCAGTAGGATGTGTGAAAAGGATCTAGGGGTCTTAGGAGACCATACACTGAACATGAGTCAGCAGTGTGATGCGGTAGCTAAAAAGGCAAATGCAATTTTGGGCTGTATCAACAGAAGTATAGTGTCCAGATCACTTTACTCTGCTCTGGTTAGATCTCACCTAGAATATTCTGTTCACTTTTGGGCACCACAATTTAAGAAGGATATAGACAAGCTGGAACATGTCCAGAGGAAGGCAACAAAGATGGTGCGGGGTTTGGAGACAAGTCCTATGAGGAAAGGTTGAAGGAGCTGGAAATGTTTAGCCTGGAGAGGAGACAACTGATAGGTGATATGATAACTATCTTCAAGTACTTAAAGGGCTGTCATATAAAGAAGGGTACGGAGTTGTTTTCTGTTGCCCCAGAAGTTTGGACCAGAACCAATGGGTGGAAATTAAATCAGAGGAGTTTTCAGCTAAACATTAGGAAAATAGTTAGAGTGGTTCCTCAGTGGAACCGGCTTCCTCAGGAGGTGGTGGCTCTCCTTCTTTGGAGGTTTTCAAACAGAGGCTAGATGGCCATCTGACAGCAATGCTGATTCTGTGAACTTAGGCAGATCATGAGAGGGAGGGCAGGAAGGGTTGCCTGAGTACTTAGTTCTTGTGGCCCTTTCTTACAAGCCTAGGGAAATGCTGATCACCACTTTGGGGTCAGGAAGCAATTTGGAAGCAGTTTGGCTGGAGATCATGTAGGTTTTTTTGTCATCTTCTGGGCATGGAACAGCAGTCACTGGAGGTGTGGAGGGGGAGGTATTTGTGAATTTCTTGCATTGTACACGGGGTTGGACTAGATGTCCCTGGTGGTCCCTTCCAACTCTATGATTCTCTTATTCTACTCCATCAACATTCTGACCACAGAATTATGTACAAACTGTACAGTCTTCAAGGGCAGCCCCATGTACAACACATTGCACTAGTCTAATCTAATCTAGATGTCTAATCTAATCTAAGTGTTAGCATGGCATGCACCACAGTGGCAATAATTTTCTGCCCAGGAAGGGCTGCAGCTGGCTTCCCAGCTGAAGCTGGTGAAAGACACCCCTGGCCACTGCTGCTACCTTTTTATCCAACAGGAGGCCCAGGTCCAGCAGTACACCCAAGCCACAAACCTGCTCCTTTAGGGAGAGTGCAAGCCTATCTAGAACAGTAATCAGGAAATATCATAAACTGGCTCAAGAATCTAGTTCACAATTTCCATAGCTTCCCTGGGATTTGCTGGAAGTACGAGTAGAGTATCATCTGCATACTGTTGGCAACTCAGCCCAAATCTCTCAGTGACTTCCTATAGATGTTTAAAAGTGTGGGATATAAGATGGAACCTTGTGGTACCCTGAAAGACAGAAGTCAAGGGGCTGAGCAGCAGTCCCCCCAACACCGCAGTCTGAAACCTATCTTGAAAGTATGATCAAAACCATCGCCGAAAGGTGCCTCCCAGTCCCAACCTGAAAAGATGTGTGACTGATTGTATCAAAAGCTACTGAGAAGCTACCAGAAGATTCAACAGGATCTCACTCCCCAGAACCATATCCCAGCACAAGGGCAACCAAGTACACTTCAGTCCATAACTATGCCTGGATGGAGTGAATTGAAACCAGACTGGAATGGATCCAAACAACCTGCTTCATTCAGGGATCCTTGATGTTGCCCAGCCACCACTCATTCAATTACCTTATTCAAGAATCATACATTTGAAACTGACAATAGTTATTCACCTCTCATGCCTCCCAAGTAGATTCACTTCACAGCAGGAGCAACCTCCCACCAAAGGAAGCATTTACTGTCTCCTGGACCCAATCCACAAGCCCCTCCTCCTGGCAGATTTAGGCAGTCAGGAGGAACAAGGATCCTACAAGTAGGTGAAAGGTCTCTAATTTCCAAGAATCCTTTCTACATCCTCAAGCTCAAGAGGCTGAAAGGTATCCCATACAACCTGATAAGTCAGCTTTCATGGACCATCTGATCCTGTCACTGCTAATGTAGAGTTCAAATCAGAATGTGTGAGAGAATGTGAGAGATTTTACCTGTAAAGTTGTGTGCAAAATAGTCTCAGCGGTCTGTGAAGCTGTCTACCTCCTCTTGTAGGCCAGAACCCAATAGGCCCCTGACCACCCAGAAATAGGGTTGCCAGGTCCCAGGATGGGGGGACTTACTAGGAGCAGGAGGGAGGTCTAGGCAACATCACCAGTGAAGTGGTTTAGTAATTTCTTGCATGTTCTGAAAGTGATGTAATCACGTTGCCCTATCAGGGTGACAGTCTGGTATTGGGGCAAAAATTCTATTGTAAAAATGGCTTCTACCACAGAGTTTTTGCCCAAATACCAGAGTGTTGCCCCAACATCGCCAACATGATGACATCACTTCTGGTGCATGCTGGAAGTGATTTCACTACATTGCTGGCAGCTAAGCCTAGGCCTCCCTCTCTCTCCTGGTAAGTCCCCCCACTGGCAAGCTGATTAGTAGTGGAGAACAGGGCCTGGTGGTGGGGACCACTGCCTCTATCAGTGGCAACTCTACCCAGAAAAGTTCTGCAGGTCTATACTGTGCAGATGCAAATGGTGGCACAGAAATGTTGTTGCTTTGCTGTCATCAGTACCAGAGTAGGCTTTAAAATAAGCTCTAGCCTGTGCCGGATCGGATTAATCAGGAATAGGGATGGGCACAAACCAGCTCACGAATATAAGTTCATGATGAATTGTGGGTGGTTTGTTATTTGCAAACTGAAGTTCATGAGCTAAAGAGCCGCCACAAATTTCCACAAATTTTACGGCAGTTTGTGGCGGTTTGTAAAGAACAGAAAGCAGGGGGTTCCCCACAAAAAGTGGCGGGGAGCAGAAAGCAGGGGTCATGATCCACTACAAACTGGTTCGGTTCACAAACCAACCTCCTGGTTCATATTGGTTCATGGTTCCATTTGTGGTTCGGCTCATCCCTAATCAGGAGTCTTTCTCCACTCTAGCTGTCTCTACTGTCTTTTCATTATCCACAGCCCTTCCATAAAACAATGGTCTGCCTCTTAGACCTGAGGGTGCCTAGGAGTGATCATGTCAACTACCTGAGTCATTTCCTCATTCCAGAGATCAACCAGGGTATTGATATGCACACTTCCCATATCAACAGGAAAGTCCCTTAATGAAATATTCCAGTAGTAAAGATAATCAGCAATAATCACAAATTTTGCCATGTCATAGTTAGTCAAATTATTTTTACTGCGTCTCTGCCTAAAAATCTACTTTAACAATGTGAATATAAGTGAGAATTAATTTAAAAATAGCTGTTGCCTACCTGTTGCCTGTAATCACCTGAGCCATCTTTAGAGTGTCTGTATTGCCATAGGATGTTGAAAGGCATTTTATTTCTGACATCAGAGTCACTGATGGAGTCAATGTTGACCATTATAACAGCCTCTTATTCCCTTTCAGAGAAAGGAATAGCATTGTGGAACAACACAGGTATAGCATGTTTGAGGTGCTCTGTTCGTCCTGCATGTGGCTACCTACCAGACAACCTTAAATGGAGTCCCAGGCAGCGCTAAGATTTTTCACCATCAGACCTAATGACTGGGGATGGGATGCTAATTTTCACTGTCTGCCACAGATCCCAATAATTTTCCTTTGCAGATTCCCATAAAGCCAGTCCTCTGCTGATGAGGTTAATTACCACTATCAGCAAGGTGAATAAATGCCACGCTAGATAGAAGCAATAAACTTCTACCACATTTTTCACTGAATAAAGTTTTTAGATATTTAAAATATTATACATCATTCCTCCAAAATAAAGAAAAAGTAAGATTTTAAAATGGATTTTTGCAGAAAATTACTTTTTCAGGTTTTAGTACCTCTGATGATTTTTAAGTGATCATTTCCTCAAGCTTTGTGGTATTTCTCCTTCTAACATTAAAAGCCCTAAGAACAGAGCAGGATTGCTAATATTGAGATTAATGTTAATATTGATATTCAGGATGAAATGTTGCGTATATGTGTATTCAAATCACCCCAGTCACCTTCTGAAGACAGAAAAAAAAATTTTTTGTCTTCCTTTGGAATGGGGATTTTAGGGGTAAAATATCCTCACTGTTTGGAAGCTTGAAAAACTTCTTATAGTTTCAGATTCAGTAGTATTACATCCTTCTGTTTGTGAACATTTGTGAAATCCATTATAAAATTCCTCAAATATGGGGATACATTTATCATTGTTTTGAGAATCCAATATTTCTTGACATTCAGTAAAAGTGCAATACACCCTGTCCCTTCAGTGTAGCATTTATTGAAAATCTGTTTTGAAATTTAGGTGGAGAATTGCATGGGGGCTGAACTTTTCTCCTTTCTCATTTGTAGATGAACCTTCCAAGATAGTGTGTCCGTACCTTTTAAGTAGGATAGATTTCTCTTTCTATCATTCTCTTTTTCCTCAATTATATAGGATTGTATATATGATTTTATAATACAGACACACGCACACACACAAACACAGACACTGTTATAATAGTTAAATGCAAACTTGCTTTGGAACCCTGCAGATAGTACTAAATGTTTAACAATGACACAGGGGATTCATAAATAAGGAGCAATAAATACTGACATCCGTTCAATTATCCAGCTAGCGATTAAAGTACATCTCAACTTCTTATTTAAGAACAAGTAAAAGATTATGTCAAAATTGGAGAAGACTTCAACAGCTAAAAGCTATTCAAACCCAATTGAGCATGAGTGGGGCTGCTGAATAATGCAGACAAGATAATGAACTGGAGACAAATGATCTCAGGAGGCTATGTTCTTAGTACCAAGAGAATATGTTGATAAGCCAGATTTATTATATTAACATCTTATGGCAGTGACCTCCAATTTACAGAAAATACCTGAGATATTTATAAATGATGAGTTCTTGCCTCTAACCACACCAGGGCATATCTCACCAATCTACATTCAGTTATAGGAGTTCTGAGCAAGATAGTGGAGTGTTTTGTGTTCTACCTTATTTCACAACAATGTTTCTGAAAGCTGATTTTGACTTTGGGACCCCAGCCTAAAATGTGCTCCCAAGAAAGAATTTAAGAGTTCCTTTATGGAGCCTGTTCTATTGCTTGTGGGGGGGGGGGGGGGGGACAATGACGACTATACTTCATACTGTGAAACTTAAAACTTAAGAATCTATTTGTTAATTTCTGAGCAGTTTATGCTTTGCAAGGGTTCCCTGGAGCACAAGTAATTGTTGTCTCTTTAAAGTTGTTTTGTACTCAGTTTCAGAATAAACTTACTACAGTTGGGGGTATTGATATCCAGTGCCCTGATCGCAGGATTTACTCATTAGTATGTCAATCTGCCCAACTCCTTGCAGATTGCTTCTAACAAGCAGCACTTACAAATGAAGACAATTGACCTGCTTTTTCCATTTCAAAGATACAAATAAAATAAGGAATGGATCACAAAAACCAAGGTAAGGGTCAAACACAGTGTCTAAAAATAGAATGAGCTGCAGTTATTTTTCCTAGGAGTAAGTCTCAGTGAATAAAATGGGACTTATTTCTGAGTAAACCAGCTTAGGACTGCACTGTGGATCCACCACACAGCTGTCTGGCAGCAGCTGCTGCTTTTGTCCCAGTTGGGGGGGGGGGGAGCCCCTGGCCCAGGAAAGTATAGCAAGGGCTACCAGAGCCCCCTTGAATGGACCAGAATGTCCAGGGCATCACCAAGTGGGAGCAAGTTCCATAATATATGTGGCAGCATGTACAGTGACACAGAGCAGTGCCTCAAGGCATCCAGGATGCTGTCATTGCCATGCACCCCAACTTGGGCGCTCTGCCCCATATCAACCCTCCTCCTGGCATCCATGTCCCACAGGAGAATCACAAAGTTGAAAGGGGACATACTGGCTATCTAGTCCAACCCCCTGCTCAACGCAGGATCAGCCTAAAGTATCCCTGACAAGTGTTTGTCCAGATGCTGCTTAAAGACTGCCAGTGAGGGGGAGCCCACCACCTCCCTAGGCAGCTGATTCCACTGTTGCACAACACTTACTGTTAAAAAGTTTTTCATTTTCATTTCATTTATTACGGGTCTATACGACCGAAGTCTTGACCAAAGGAAAAAGGAAATTATCAGAAGGAAAGATTAAAAAAAACATAAAGGCATAAAAATCGAAATAACAATGGATAAAACCCTGGCTTTAGCCCAGAAGTTAAAATTACCTAACTACACTTGGGGCGAAGCAGTCTAACTAAAATCTAAAATTGTCCAAAGCTTATGAGCTTATAAGAATATTGTCAATGATGATAAAGTTTTCAATGTCTCTTAAGGGCAGCTACCTTGGCCAAGAACCGAGCCACTTTTGCTGTTATCAGTCCATCAGCGTTTGAGTCGCATAGTAGTACTGCAAGCACCCAAGCCTGCAGAGAAAGATTCATCTTAGTAAGGATGGGAGTGATATATGTCCCTCTATCTTGCTTCCAGAGGGGGCAGCGGAGCATAAGATGATCTAAAGTTTCAATTTCACCTGAGTTACAAGGGCAGAGGTGATCCGAGTAAGGCAATCCTCCAAATCTGCCCAATGTTACCATTGTTGGAAATATATTTAAGCGAGCCATTAGAAAGGTGCGACGGTGGGATGAAATTGGAAGCATTGAATGGAAGTCAGGAAGTTTCTCAGGTGGAGGCAGCCCCAGGGCCAGAGGTGAACAGGTGCGTCTGGCCCTAGCCACAGTACTGGCCCAATCCAGCTGCTTAAGTTTCTTCAAAGTTTCCACTAGCTGAGAACGTACAAGCTCTCCAGTAGGTGAAGAAATCAGAACTCCCAATGCCCTAAGTTTACGGGCAAGGAGGGACAACCAGGGGTTAGATGCCGAATCCTTTAAAATAAGACGAAGAAAGCCTGCTTGGGGATGGTAACTTGGAAAAAAAGTTTTTCCTAATATCCAGCTGGTACCTTCTTGCTCTTAATTTAAACTCATTATTGTGAGTCCTATCCTCTGCTGCCAACAGGAACGGCTCCTTGCTCTAAGTCCTGTAAGTAGCTTTGCCAAGTCAAGGTTGGAAAATACCTGGGGACTTTGGGGGTGGAGCCAGGAGAAGGCGGGATTTGGGGAGGGGAGGGGCCTCAGCATGGTACAATGCCATAGAGTCCCCCCTTCAAAGCAGCCATTTTCTCCAGGGGAGCTGATCTCTGTCAGCTGGAGATCAGTTGTAAAAGTGGGAGATCCCCAGGCCCCACCTGGAGGCTGGCAACCCTACCTGTAAGTGACCACACTTCAAATACTTAAAGAGAGCAATCATATCCCCCCTCAACCTCCTCTTCTCCAGACTGAACATTCCCAAGGGACTTTTCTCATAGGGCCCCTGATCATCCAGGCCCCTGATCATCATCGTCCCTGTCCTCTGCACCCGCTCCATTCTGTTCACATCCTTTTTGAAGGGAGGCCTCCAGAACTGTCCACAATACTCCAGGTGTGGTCTGGTCAATGCAGTGTAAAGCGGGACTATGACTTCTTGTTATTTGGATGTTATGCCTCTGTTGATACACCCTAAGATTGCATTAGCCTTTTTTGTTGCTGCATCACACTGGCTGCTCATATTTAACTTATGGTCCACCCGTAGCCCAAGATATTGTTCACACACACTGCTACCCAGAAGTGTATCCCCCATCCAGTATGTATTTTCCTCATTTTGTTACCCAGATGTAGAAGTCGGCACTTTTCCTTGTTAAATTGCGTCTTGTTCACATCCACCCACATTTCCAGTATGTTCAGATTTTGTTTAATTCTTTATCTTCAGGTGAGTTCACTGCTCCTCCCAAATTGGAGCAAGCTTGAGGGTACACCCACCTCTATAGTAGTAGAAGAAGAAGAGATTGGATTTATATCCCACCCTTCACTCAGAGAGGCTTACAAACTCCTTAGGTGGGGCTGAGAGAGCTCTTTCAAGAACTTCTCTTTCAGGGACAGCTCTATGGCTTGCCCAAGGTCATCCAGCAGCTGCAAGTGGAAGAGTGGGGAATCAAATCCGGTGGAAGAGTGGGGAATCAAATACGCAGACCTAGGCAATGGCAAACCACCCCTCTTTATCTTTTGCCTTGAAATCTCCCTTGGATCATTGTAAGTTGATTGCAATTTGATAGTACTTTCTACCACTACCTCCAGAAGTAGGAAAGTTATAGCAAAGGCAACCAAAATGTTGAACAGGTGGAATACCTTTCATCTAAGGAAAAGCTAAAATAGGGCACCCCCCAGACAACCACCAGTAACATTTTACTCATCACACATGGCCACTTCACTACCTACTTAAGCAACTAGAGAGCCTCTGGTGAGCTCACAGGATTGCTGGAGCTGGCAATGTGGGAAAAGATGATATGATAGCTTATGCTTGTCATGACCACTTGGGCTCTTAGGTGCTGGTAGCACCAACCTTGGCCCAGTGTGCCAGCCAAGTACAACTGTCATCTCCTTCCCTCCTCCCTTTATTTGCTGGCACACCAATATTTTCAGAGGCACTGAGTAAAAAATTTGCTTATCCTCTGGGCTAAAGTGGTTGGGTTTTTAATTTAGAAAAAATATAACTAAATGGGAAATGAGAGAAGTTTGTAAAATTATGCATGGGATGGAGAAAGTGGATATAGACAACTTTCCCCCTCTCATCCAAAATACTGTGGGGCACCCAATGAAGTCGATGGACTGTAGGTTCAGAACAGATGGTAGAACTACCTCACACAATGATTTACTGCCAGTGGAGTATTGATGTGGGTGGTTTTAAAAGCAGATTAGACAAATTCATGAACAATAGGTCCATTAGTGCTTTTTAGCCAGAATGGGTAAATGGAACCTCCATGTTCCGAATAATGTGCCTCTGAGTACTCAAGCAGCAACTGGAGAAGTTTTGGCTTCTATGCTCCTGTTGTGGGTTTTCTGGGATATATAGGTAGTCAATGTGGGGAAAGAGGATAATAGATAACAGTGATAAAATACAGTGAAATAAAAACAATTCCTAATAATTAAACAGTTCAAGTAAAAACAATTTGTAGATGGTGTTACCAGATTCTAGACTGTCGCTGCTTCCTAAATGAGGTAGGGGAAACATAGCTGGAAGAGGGAAGGAAAGGGAGAGGAAGAGGAAGATGGAGTACCAGCCAAGAGAGTACCCATTGCTGTCCTCAACCAAAGGCCTGGCGGAACATCTCTGCCTTTGAAGTCCTGTGGAATTGCATCAGGTCCCACAGGCCATGGATGTTATTTGGCAGAGAGTTCCACCAGGCAGGGACCAGGACTGAAAAAGACCTGCCCTGGTTGAGGACAGCCGGATATCTTTTGGGTCAGGAAAGGCAAGGAAAAAACATCGGAAGGGAGGAAAGTGCCTCCCACATCTTTGAAGTCAGGGGTTTTCTGTGGCAGGGCTTTGTGAAGGAAGTAAAAGGAGATTATTTAGTTGTACTTTAAATATCTGTGAATATCCACAACATGTGAACTGTAACTTGTTACTGAATCCTAGGTTGAGATCATACACACAGGGATGAATGCCAGGCGGATTTAATGGGAGCAATCAGACAACAAATTCTGGGAAGCACCCCGCAGCCATCGGCAACCCATTTTGCTCTGCCACAGAAGTGGAGTTAAAAGACACCAGAGAAAAACCGGTAGTAAACAGGTTGCAACGGGCCACAGATGGATTTTCCTGTGTCTGATCGCTCCAGCATGCTCTCATGGTGTCGGGATGGTCTGATCAGGCCATCCCGACTCCATGCCGTTCCCCCCCCCCCCCCCCGCAGTATGTGCATCATCACAAACTCCATAGGGAGCCCTCAGTGCAGAAATGCAATTTATTGATCCCTCGTTTAAGCGCATTGGGGAAAAACGGGACCAAAAACCCCGGACTTACCCACAGTTGTGTCTGATCACACACTGAAGGACTGTGCCTGCAGCTGCAAAGGGAAGTGTGATTGTGCAACTGCGGGTCAAATTCTGCTGAAGGAAATAGCCTCTCTTCCCCCCTGCTTTATCTCAGGCATGTGACCACAACCTTAGAATGTGTTCTAATATATATATCATGACATATATGCATGAGTCATATTAAAACAAAAGAAAAGAAAATAAGCTTTTCTATTTTATTTTTATTTATTTTTGTTTTCTACATGCAAAATAATTAGTGGTACAAAGTATTCTTTTATAAGCAGTTAGCATTATTCATACATAGTCATGCATACAAACATATTAAGTCACTTAGAACAGTAATTAGTAATCTTCAAGTCTTGATAAACAGCAGGGAACCAATTGAAATATCCTACTTGCCCTTCTTGCACTTTCAAAGGAGGGCAGCATATATTTTAAATGTGTTTTTCCAAGGGCTACTACAAAATAAATGAACATGGCTTAGTCACTATGATGAATTAATATGCACACTGACAACTTATAACTATAATACTGCTTGGGGAATTAACTATATGAATATATACATGTCATTATATGTTTTAATGATTTGTTTAATTTTCTGAATAATATACCACTTAAATGGAAATTGATAAAAACAGAGCACACAAATATAAACTTATATCAACTTTGTCTTGAACCTATTAGAACAAGGCCCATTTTAATGAGGAAATTAATGTATTAAGCAGTTCATTATGGATAAGCATTATTTCTCATTGTTAAGAATTTGTCGCTGCAGACCTGTCATAGTCACTCTAATTATGATTAATACCTTATCTTGAATTCCATTGCCATTCACCTATCGGGAACAAATGCAAACGTCTATATTACAGTCATAGTTCATAAAAACAGGTTGATTTATTGATGTGCTTATATTTTATTCATTTGAACATTCATATTTAACAGGGTTCTAAAATGTAACACTGATTTAAAATTTTTAAATGTATTTTATTTGTGACATGCTGTAGAAACCTCTGTATTTCTGTGAACAAACCATATTTGTATATACACTAAAAAAAAACTTTTCAGCAATTTGTATACCACTTTCCATAAATAGTACTGTTTTACAACAACAACAAAAGGAATTGTACAACCTAATCCTCACTATGCAAAGAATTAATTTTTTTTAAAAAAAGGATCAAACCCCTCATTTTCAAGATCTATGTTTCTTTAACAACTTTTTTGGCCTTCTTATTTTACCTCACACACCAGATTTTATTACAGAAATGCAGGTTGCATCTCAGATTATAGTGTTATGATGTAGCAAGAATTCATGTATATGTGAACTGAAAGCAAAGCATACTGTGACTCAAGAAGAGTTAGTGTTGCCAACTCTGGGTTTGGAAATTCCTAGAGATTTGGGGGTGGAACCTGGGGAAGACAGGGTTTGGGGAAGAAGGGGACCTCACTGTAGAGCCCACACTCCAAAGTAACCATTTTCTTCAGGGGAAACTGATGTCTGTAGTCTGGAGATCAATTGTCACTCTGGGAGATCTCCAGTCCCCACCTGGAGACTGGCAATCAGAGTCAGAATAGTTGTAGTGACTTACAACATCTGATTCTTGAGGCATTACCTCTGTAGTCATGCACATATCTTGAACTTCATAAGATCATTCATTCATACTTGCTGTGTTTTGTAATTCCATTTATACTGTTCTTCCAGGAATGCTAGTAAACAGGGCATATCAAGCAATCATTTTTAAATAAAAGTTTTCATAAAGATTTATTTCAATGATTGCAAAACATATTAAAATGTATACCTGGTACTGACAAGAAAATTCAATCAGATTTTTCTTTAAGAAAAAATATCTAATTGTCTAGTCATAAACTCTGTATGGTTTTCCTCATTCTGAAGGTAAGCATTTCAGTTAATACAAAATGGTGCATCACCATGTAAGCCAGGAAGGAAATCCCTTGACAAATTACAAAACTATTCTTTTTAATGCAGTTAACTGTTCATGAAAAGAAATATGTTATTTTTATAATTCAAAACCCAGCTTCTTCTTACTCTAGATTTTCATTATAACCAGTAACAGACCGCCGTCATTACTGAAATCTATCCAAATATGAAATAAACATTCTTTGTATCGTGGAAAAGATTTTATATTGTGCATTTAATGATATTTTCCCATCGGTACTTTAGGGTCATATGTTTAAGAGTGTAAGAGGTACTTACAACTTATTTCATTCAGCAGTCTCCACCACTGACTTAATGGGTCTGCCCTTTTGAGAGTCACCCTTAATCATATTTATGACAGTGTCTAATTCTTCTAAGAAGAGCCTACCAATTGTGTCCAAAGTCATGACATTACCACCTTGAGGCACTTGACAACTGTTTTGATATTCTCTTAGTTAAATTATCAGATTTACAAATAACTTGATTGCAGTGATATCCTCCCTTTTCTTTAAAGAGATATTAAAGTAGTATATGATAGTGACATCAGCCAGGGACAGACTGGCTTGGCTTTAGAATCCATTGTAACTGGGAATCACCTTCAAACCAGGTACTTTATTTATTGTACCAAATTCCTTTGCTGTAGCTTGGATATATATTGAACAGGGGATAAGATTAAATTCTGCAGCTTTCTACAGAGAAGGTCCTAGAAAAACCTGTCTCATACTCTGGGACCTCCTTAACAGAAAAATGCAAGAAAAGTGCAACACCTGCCAAATCCTACAAAAGTATTGCCTTATGTTCAATAACAAAAGTTCCAGATGGATCAATAAGACTGTCTGACCAGCACATTTGTTTATACCAGTGCTTACACGTAGAATGTATTTTAGCCTGCCACATCAACTTCATATTTATGAGCAAAAGCAAAAATGTGTGTATGTGTGCCAGTGCACATAGAGGATGGATTGGGAGTTAGCTGCAGAACAACAAAGTATAGAAGAATATCAGTAGTGATCCTGACTCAGTGACTCACAGATAGCTGCTTTTATTCAATATTTATTTTATGGCCAGCTATAGAAACCAGCAGTGGTTTTCCTGAAAAAACAGTGAAAATATTAACCTTTATTAAACATAAAGAAGGGTCTAAGTTTGTTAACCTCCCACTGGAGAGCAATAAAAAAATGACCAATTCCTGTAAATTAGAATTTATAACTACTCAGAGTGACCATAAGCAAGTGCAAGGCTGCGTAATTTAAACCTGCTTTGCATAGTAGGTACTTGAAGTTATACATCTATGAAGCACCCTATAAAAAGTAAGGCCTGTTACCTTTTACATTAATTTCTAGTCTAACAAATAATCATCATAAATTGTATCAATAATATTTGACTAGGTATCCTATGATTGCCACAATTTTTTTTAAAAAAATTGACAGCTTGATAGGAGAAATATGTGAAAACTCTTGGGCCAGTCAGTCTCTCTCAGCCTAACCTACCTCATAGAGTTTTTGTTGTGAGGATAAAATAGTTGAGCAGAGAATTATTTTTTAAGCTATGTTGGGTCCCCATTGGGGAGAAAAACTGGGTATAACTATATAAATAAATAGTAAAACACTTTTTGTCTCCAGATTGAAGAATTATTGTTACAAAAATATTCAGGTGCAGCACAAGTCTACACAGCTGTAGGCTCAGCTTAGCTGTCACCAATATGTGGATGATACTTAGCTCTACCTTGCATTTCCAGTTGACACCAAGGAGGCTGAGGAAGCGGCGGAAGGGCTGTCTGTGGAACCAGACACCCATCTTTAATTTCACCCCCCAAATCATGTGTGGACTGTACTGCATGACCTAGAAGTGGAACCAAAATGGAGCTAGTACAAACAAAATGGATGCTGGCCAGAGACAAGCCTGGGAAAATATGTTGGAAAGTGAACCAGGACAGCTGACTTGCTAATAGCTCTTCTCCTCACCATAAACGAATTGCTTAATCTCAACAATGGGTTTCTCAGGAAGACAACACCCTACCTGGACCTCATACCTGGTCATGCTTCCCCTCACCCACTTACCCTAATAATGGGCTATTCATACATCCAAATAGCCTCTTCCATCTTGAATTCAGGCTCATCAAGGAACTTTAACATCACACATCTCATCATAGATATTCATGTTAATTGTCACAAGTTTCCCCAGCTCTTTGTCCACCCTGGAAAATCCTATCAAGGTATTGTTTTAGGAGACACACACATCAGACCGCCCCAGGGAAATTTTTTCCTATAACTGGACATGCTCTGCTCCATGGCAGTGTGTGTGTGTGTGTGTGTTCCCTTGGTACCAGACATCACACCCACACTCAAACACAGGCTTCAATGCTGGCCATTTCTCTTGCTGCATTCTACGGACTTCGCTTCTCCAAGACTTGGTAAGTATCACCCTCCCCAAATCACCTTCCCTGCCACTCCCTTTTATTTTTCCTCTTAGATAGTTTGTGTATGTATGTTCCCCATGTGCTTTGTGTGTGTGTGTTTTGCTCCTTCTGCTTTTATAATAAAATATCTTTCCTGCAGCCCCATAGCTAGCAACTTTTTGCTGGGGGGCCCATTTTTTTGCTCAGGGAGCCAGCCATTATATATCTGTATGGAGCTATGCACATTCTTTCCCCCCCACCCAACTGTGCTGGTTCAGATGGGGTCGATCAGCTAACTGCAAGCCAGTGTACTTCAGAGCTGCAGAGTGCACAGCTGGCATCCTGTGCCTTGTCCTACGTGATGACTTCCCTATGAGGTACATGGAGGATTGCCTGGCCTCATCCACACTTTTGTAACGTTGCGGTCTTGGGTTCCCTTGCCGGTGCCCACTCCAGGTGGCTGCTTAGGAAGGCACCCTGAACAGCACCTATGGAACAGCCCTCCCAGCCCTCCTCCAGGTGTTCTCACCTCCCTTCCGTGATCCCACCTCCCTTCCCATTAGTGGCTCAGGATGGGGGGGCTCCCTTGCCTGTGCTTTTTCTTCCTTCTCCCTCCACTCCAGGCATTGGTTAGACCACTTGTCAATCATACCACACACACACACACACCTCCCCCAGCACGTGGGATCACCCCTTCCTTCTGCAAACATGGGGAGATTCACTTGCCTCTCCCTGGTTGCAGATCTTTGAAGAAAAACTCCCTCTTAAGTTTGACCAGGAGATAGTCTTGAGAGATCGGACCTGTGATCCTATGCAGCCCCTGTTTCACTGACAGGCACATAGCTACTGTGGAACTCAGGGGGAGGAGAAGCCAAGGCTCAGGTTGAGGCCCTGGAAGAAACATTAGGGGGCTGTGGGCCCCTGTGGGCCCCGCTTTAGCTACGGGTCTGCTTTCCTGTGGTACTTCAGCTTGGTTTATTTGGGAGTTCTCAAGGAATAATACCCGTAAACATTATGCTAATTCCCCCAATTAATTAAGAGACTAGCAATTTGAGCAACACCAGTGCCTGGAGGCAGCTTTGGGATGGATGAAAGCTAAAGGTTAAATTTAATCTCAGCAAGATGAAGATGCTGTTGGTGGGTGGAAGGACTAACCCATGAACTGAGGTACCCTCTGTTCTGGATGGGGTTACAAAAGGACCAAGTACATAGGTTTAGAGTGCTGCTGGATCTGATCCTGCTGTTGGATAGGCAGGTGACAGTGATGGCCAGTAGTCAGAGGCGTCGAGTTGTCCATTTCCCAGGGGGGTGGGGGCTGCTGTGTGTGCACAAAGCATGCACCCCACCCCTGGGACAATGTCCCCGCCACCGACTCTCCCCGCAACCTGGTCACTCCTTCTCCCCCTCTCTCCTGGGCGAATGCCCAGCGTGATTGCGTCACCCGGAAGTGACGCCATCACGCTGGGGATGTTGCCAGGGTGATGCTCTGGCAATCACCCTGAAACTCTATGGTGCCATAGAGTTTTGGGGCAGTTGCCAGAGTGTCACCCCGGCAACGTGCCCAGCATGATAGCGTCACTTCATGCTGGGCATTCACCCAGGAGGGAGGGGGAGGGAGGAGTGACCAGGTGACGGGGAGAGGCAGTGGTGGCGGGTGGGGTGGCGGTGGGTGGGCCTGCCTGCCTGGGAAGGAAGGGGGCCTGAAAGGGGCCTGAAAGGAACGGTGGCAACAGTGGGCGGCCCAGTGGGCACTCCATTTCACCGGGGGGGCTCAGTCCCCCCCGGGAAATTTCAGGGGAGGCCTGAGCCCCTGAGCACCCCCATAGTTGATGCCTATGCCAGTAGTGCCTTTCACCACCCAATGCTGTGCCTTTTCCTGGGCAAAAGAGATCTTGCCACAGTGCTGTGTGCCATGGTAACATCTAAATTAGACTACTACAGTGTGCTCTATGAGGGGATGCTCTTGAAGAGTATCCAAAAGCTACAGTTGGTAAAGAATGCTGCAGCCAGAATGTTGACTGGAATGGGTAGTAAGAACCACATCTCTTCAGTCTTGTTCCATCTACATTGGCTCCCAGTTTTTTTTCTAGGCCCAATTCAAGGCATCGATATTGGGGCCAGCATGCCTTAAGGACCACTTCTGTCCCGATGCCAGGATTCCCAAAGCCCCCCTGCTTCTGAACCAACCCTTGAGCCAGCTCCTGAAGACCCGCCCCAGTCAAACCCAGCACTCACCTGTAGGCCCTGGGGGCCTGGAGTGATGACAGCCAAGAGGCAGAAGTTGGGTGCGGCAAGTGGGGAAACGCCTGGAGCCAAACAGCCATCCCCAGTTGTTGGCTTCAGACCGGGAGTTGGCAGAGGAGAGTCCTCAACAGGTATGGGTAGCTGGCTGCACCAAGCCACCAACCCAGTGCAAGGGCCCATCCACATCTTCAGGGCCAACTGCCTTGCCCCTGCAATGGGCTCAGCCTGAGGGCTGATGGGAAGGAGGCTACTCAGCCTGACACTGAAGCTTTGCCTAGCCAAGATGCTCGGCATCTTGGGGGCAGGGCAACATGGAGGAGGGCATGGGGAGTTCCTCTGGGAGGGTCCGGAAGCAGGAAAGGATATAATGGGAGTAGCAAGGACAGGTCTAGGAGGACTGCCCTCAGGTTGCCTGAGCTACCCCCAGAAAGAGAGAGGACACAGTGGCAGGTTGTGGTGACATAACCCCCCTCCCCCATTCACCAGACTGAGACCCCAGCTAACAAGGCAAGAGGAAGGTGACAAGGTGGCTGAACAAGCGATAAGTGCAGACTCCCTCCAAGACGAGGAGGGGGCCGGAGGACTCGTGCGACACTCTCATATTAACCAACACAACCACTACAGTAATCTTCAAGGGTCCTGCTTCTGGTCCCCCTCCATCTGAACTTAGAGGCATGGCAAACAAAAAAAAGGGCTTTTCAGTTGTGGGATCAAAATTATGGCATTCCCTCCACAGGGTGATTAACCTGTCTTTGTCATCTGCCAGCAGGTGAAGACTTTTCTTTTTTGGAGTGTTCCTTCACTGACCCTCCTTCCTGTTTATGTGTTTTGTTTGTTTTTAATTAATGTGTGTGTGTTGTTAAAGGTTTTTTTATGTCTTAATGTGCTTGATTGCCACCTTGGAGACCCCAAGTTGGATGGAAAGGCAGTATAAAAGTATTTTAAATAAATAATGAATAAAAAGTGTTTATGCCACATGCATCCACTGTACAGCCAACACTGCTTCTTATCCACGGGGTTGCTCTAATGTCTTGTTCTCATGGTGGAAATGGCTATGCACTGAAATTCACTGATGTGGTTGACAAATTAGTCCAGTCAGGCTGCCCTTCACATGCTGGCAAGGTTACCAAGGATGCATGGTATGCGCCACACCAAGGCACCTGGAAAACAAGTACTGAGTACAGGATGAATATACTACCTTCCTCTTCATCCATCTGCCTCCCAGTCTGTTGGCAGTATCTTCCTTATTCTCAAAGAGAAGGCAGGACCCTCTCTCCATTGGAATGGAGAAACAGGGCATTATGGAAAGAAAGTTGTATTTTACCACTGCTAGCTGATACATATGTTGTGCTATCACTACAATCAATGAGTTGGCTGCAGTGATGTGCAAACAGAAGAAGAAATCTACTTCTCACAGTTCTGCTTGTGGAAGCGGTTGCCTGTAATTAAGTGTTAAATCTCCTGCATCTGACCTGGTTTGCGCATTGTGAGGCTCCTGTTGCTCACTCCTGGCTCTGCCACCTCTGCCATGGTCCCAGGGACTCCTAGTTGGCCTTGTGATAGAGCCCTGTCCTCAACCTCAGCTGTTCATCCTTTTTTATCCCTCCCCCTTTCCCCAAGTGCATGGTAGATTTCCTTGGCTCTCTTCCTCAACCCCCCACTGGCTCTCCTGATCTCCCTTTTAGCATCCCTTCTGTAGCTCCTTTCCTGTTTCTTGTGTCTGTTTGTTTCCCCTGGTGTGAGTGGGTGTAGCTGTGCTCAGCATCTCCTGCGTTCCTGTTCCTGAACTGGGTAAGTTAAAGACCTCCCTCTCCCTCCCAAAGGTCCAGCCTTGCTAAAGCTCAAGCTTCAGGGCCTTGGGAGTCCTGCCCTGTAACCTTTGTGGTAGCCAAGGTCCTCAGGAGGTGGGTTGCCAACCCTCTGCAGCCAGGGACACTCTTTCAGCAGCAGCTGGGAGGGGTTCCTCCAGGGCATCTCTCACCTGAGCAGCCTGGCTTGCTGTTTTGCCAGTCTTCCTCCCGACTGAGGTTTCTTGGGCAACTTCTCAGGTGGCTAGGGAGCCTTTTGGCAGGGCAGCTTCTCTTGTGGTCCTGCCAGTCCTGTCCCTGCCCCCCTGACTGGAGAGGTTGTGGCCGTGTCGTGGGGCTGAGAAGCTGCAGCTGCGTCTTTGTGGGTGCAGGGAAGGCTGAGGTCAGACATGCATATGCACTATGAAATACATACGATGACATATGCATATGCACACAATCTTCTCCCTGTTTCATATAATACCTTGGGAGCCACTTTGAGAATTAAGAACCTGGTAGGTTCACTTCCAGAAACCACAGGCTCAGTTGCACAGTATGTTGCACAAGTGGAAAAATAAGTGGGGATTCAATGTCTGACTTAGTGCAAGTAGCTACAGTGGTCTTTTACTTGCATTTCCACTGTGGCAAAATCTGTTGCACAAGCAGAAATTTTATGCTGGATCCAACCCTATGGGATGAAGGCCGAGGACAGACTGGCAATCTAAAGCGGAGGCAAAGCGGAGGGAACTGGAGCGGGGGAAAAACCCCACGGAGCTGGCCGTTCACACTGGCCAGAGCAATGCGGATCAGCGGCAATACGGAGCGTTCAGACTGCCACGGAGCGTTCAGACTGCCGCGTAGCCAGCGCGCGCAGCTTGTGCGTGCCGCCGCGCTTTTTTTTGTTTTCCTTTGATGTGTTTGATGCGCATAACTTTTTGCCGGTGCGTTCACACTTCCTCCGGATGCCTCCCGCTTCTTCCAGTTCACACTGTTTGGAAGCGGGAGGCATGCGGAGGAAGGCCCCTGAACACTGGGTAAAACCAGTGTCCTGTTAAAGCGGAAGGAAAGCGACTGGGAGACGGGTAAGTACGAAACGGAGCCGACGGACAGATGCGCATGTCTGAACGTGCTCCTTTCTTCCGTTTGCGAAGCGTGCCTGCCCCGCTTTAGATTGCCAGTCTGTCCTCGGCCGAAATCACTCCAGTTTTTCAGCTTCTTGTATTAATACCCTGAAGTCCCTCCAAACTGAAACTTTTAAGCTGGCCAAAAATCATAGTGCTGATCACACTTCCAAAATGATGGCCTCATTTGTGGTTTTTTGTTGTCACACATAATCATATTTCACCTCTGTTGCTCCGGACTCAAAGACATACATTGAAGACTTGCCATGTGCTACTACAAAACTTTTCCATGCCTCTTCAAATCATGCTCTCAAGAAGGTGGATAATGATTAAGAAAAACATGCCTTGAACTTTGAGGTCCCTCAGTCATCCTCCTGTTTTCTTAATCATGATTGTCTTTTCACCAAATATCCCCTCAGACTCATGCAGAACTGACCAGTTGGCAGAAATATCATTCACTCTGGATACAAGCAATACAGCAAGACCAAACTAATCCAGAAAAAAAATTAACCTCTTGCAGCGATCTTTCCAAATAATTTTTTTCCTGTTCTTTCTGTTGCCCTTCTGCTCTAGTTCGGGATAAACATAAATAAAGACTTTTCAAAAACCTTTCCCAGAATAAAATAATTTTCTGTCTCTGTATTTTGTATGCCAACTGTATAACAACAGAATAAATTATTTCAACAATTAAATATAATTTCAAAAGATCTCACTTCTGATTTTTTCCCATTTGAACTTTTCCTTTTCTACAAAAGGAATGACATAGCTTAATGTAATGACTTCTTTTCCTCCTGTTTGAGTCTATTCACCATTACTTACATCACAATGTTGAGTTCTGGTAATTCATAACTCTAAAAATTTAGGGAGAAACGGTGCACGTGTTAATCTTTTAAGCATCCTATTAATTAAATAATTTTATTTTATAAATATCTTTCAATGTGCAGAGTGCTCTTATACATAACTTTCTGTATAGTTTGTTAGCAAGTATGATACGGGTATTTAGATATGGGAAACCGTGGAACAAGAGAAATGCTAACACTCTATCCTTGCCCTTTTGATCCTGTCTTAGCTGATCAGTTGTTACTATAAAGTGAATATAAGACAAATATACCTACTTCATGTCAAAGGAAAAGGATACTGAAGAATTTAATAATGCCTTGAATTATGTCTGACATCACACCTCCAACCCTGACATTGTTTAACTATATCCCACTACTTCTGAATTTCAATTATTTGTTCAGAGAGGCCATTCATAAGTGCTGGGTGTAAGCCTGCCTTTAGGATGCAAAGCAGAAAACAATGAAAATGCTACACAGGCAAATTAGAACAGCAGCACTTAAATGTATAAATTAACTGGGCTTCTTTTCACAGCTTTCTCATTCTATTTTGAGAGGCTTTAGTCTAGTGACATCAAAGGCAGGATTATGTAAGGAGATAAAAACTTGATTAATGGCCATGTTTGAAGCCATGAAAGTCCTCCCCTCTCCAAGCCCTCCTTAAAGCAGAAAAAGCCAGGGTCCAGGTGCAGGGGTGATACTACAGAAAGACCATGGGATATCATAAGGACGAATGAAGACTTTTCTTAATATGCTAGAAAAATACCCTTTTTTTTGCACTTTTTGAGCTGCAGATTAATATGTTATGATTTGCCAGTATGCAGAAGATACTGGGATCACTTTATAATAAAAATTTAGCTGATGCCATGTCTTTATATTTTTGTGATTAGTTTTGGTGGTCTGAATCCCTGACAAAGTTGTTAGTGTATTTGTAGAGCAGTCCCAAGCCAAGTGATACCTTCTAAGTTCCCTGGAATTCAGGACTGCACTGTTATTGATTCAGAAAATGTATCTGCTGTTTTTCTACTAAAACAGCACTCAAGGTGGTTAATTAAGTACAAAAGACTAAAACTTCATTAAACAGCATTGATTATCTGTCTTCTAACTGTGGTTTGAAAGAAATCTGTATTAAAACATAAGGTTGATTATAGTTAAAAGCTTCTAAACATTTTCAGTAGTTTTTTTAAAAAATTAAAAAGACTGTTAAAACAAAAGCTCTGTTGGTGTATTGATGATGTAAATAACATTCTGCCTCAGAAAAAGTGCATGGCATAACTATTACCATTACCATATGATTAGTTTAATGGCCTCATGTGGTTGTCAATGCAATTCTGGTAACCCTTGCGTACTAAAAGTCAATTGCATGTGTAGAGATTTTCTATGACTAAGCAGTAAATCAGTATTCAGATAGTTATCCTGTTATGCTCCAAACTATTTCTATTGACTAGTTCACAATTCAGGCTGACTGTTTCAAAAACAGCACCACCCCCCTCCCTCCAAAAAAACTTATCACAAATGTAGTACTAAAAGCTGAATGTTCTTATCAGAGAACTGAGATCATTTTCAGTTAGCTCACTTGATGAAAGAAGGCACATTTTCTCCAAAAATATATACAAATGGAATTTTAGAAGTAAACAGATCTGTATAACATAATTTAATTTTATTTGTTTATTCATTCCATTTGTATCCCGCCCTCCCCACCTTCCGGCGGGCTCAGGGTGGCTACCAACACATGATAAAATATACAGTATCATTAAAACATTTTAAAACATAAGACCAAACAATTACAGTTATGTACCCCACTACAAGATGGCGAATCTTCTATTTGTCAGGGTAGTGTCTAAGATGTTAACCAGTAGGGCGATGGAGAAACATTCTGGCTGAGAGGTTCACACTCGGGCCAGGGCCAAGATGTAGCCATTAGGCGGCCCCCATTTAAAGGCCTGGTGGAAGAGCTCTGTCTTGCAGGCCCTGCGGAACTGTAAGAGGTCCCGCAGGGCCCTGATCTTATCTGGGAGCTCATTCCACCAGTGTGGGGCTGCAACTGAAAATGCCCTGGCCCTTGTAACCGCCAACCGAGCCTATTTCAGCCCTGGGAGAACCAGACGATTCTGGGATCCTGATCGAAGCACTCACTGGGGAACATATGGGAAGAGGTGGTCCCTCAAGCAGGTAGGTCGCAGGCCATCAATATGCCATAGTTTATATTTTCAGCAGTGTGATTTACAGTGTTGAGGGGACTACAAGTTGTTCCTCTGTGCAATGTCAATAAGAATCCCATTTTGTTAAATTTAAAGTATTTAGTAACTAGCAGCCTGAAACACAAGACTGTTGTGCTGTACAAATGTTTGTGCATGTAAGTCTATTTCTGACTACTTTAATTGGGATCTAACAAGTTTCAGCCCAAATTATGATTTAAAGCCCTATCAAGTGCTGCCTCTGAATGGCTTAGAAGGGTGATGTCAACCCAGCAGTGTCTCAGATTGTGGTGTCACAATGAAGGAGGAAAAGGCAGGAATGGGCCCCAAGACCACCATAAGGGCAGGAAGGGCCAAAGACTGCCAGTATTAGCTGCCTTGGGGTTAAAGGCAGTCTTGGGAGTAGAGACCTTCATGGGAGTAAAAGCCATGTAGACCAAGAGAACCAGGGAGTGGGTATGGCAGGAGTGAAAGAAATAAAAGGCTAGAATTGGAGGAGGGGAGGGGAGCCAGCTGGGCAGTAAGCCAGATAGCTGGTCAGGCCTGGGACCTTGGAGGACAGATGAGACCAAGCCCTAGGCATTCATGCTATGGGATCTACCTAGGGTTGCCAACTCTGGCTTGGGAAATTCCTAAAGATTTTGGGGGTGGAGCCTGAGCATGCCAGGGCTTGGGGAGGAGAGGGAGCTTAGCGGAGTATAATGCCATAGAGTCCTCCCTCCAAAGCAGCTATTTTCTCCAAGGTTACTCATCTCTCTAGACTGAAGATCAGTTGTAATTCTGGGAGATCTCCAGGTGTTATCTACCTCAGATATACCTAGATCTGTCTTAGTGACTAACCCTGTGATAAGGATGTAACTGCTAGATGCAGCAAGCAAGGAATCCTGGGAGCAGGCCCAAAGCCTTGAAAGAAACAGGCGAAGACAGTAAGGGACATGGACCTCCAGGCTGTAATCTGGCAGGTATCTGTTATTTTGGACAAATTTTGCAACAATCCACAGCATGTATGGATCTTCGACGTGGTCTCTGTGCTTCACACTGATGGGTTTCTGTGCCTGCACAGGAATCCTTCAGTATTGTAGAAAGCTTTAACGGATTTTCGTGCCCAGCGCCTCAGGGCATGCGCGGAGCCCCACCGCACATGCCCAGAGGAGTGGGTGTGGACAACCCGCCAGTTCTCTACTGACCGCTGCGCTGCTAATAGCTTCATGCGATTAGCTGAGTCCTTCGAGGAAAGTTCTCCTGTCTTTTGTCTTCTCTCACCTTCTAACCTCTTTCTTCCTAACTTTCACATTATTTCTTGACATTTCTGTCCGAAAAAAAATCTTCTCCTCAGGTGGTAGGGTTTTTCCTTTCTCCTCCGAGCTTCCCCCCATCTTTATCTTTTTTTACTTTTATGGCTACGAAGTGGGGCTGCTTTAAGCTTTGCTTCTCTTGTGGCAGCAAACTAGCGGCTCCTGACGGCCACTCCTTGTGCATTCTCTGCCTTGTGGAAAGTCATCGACCAGATTCCTGCCCTCATTGTGCCAAGTTTAGCAGTCAAACTCAGAAGAATAGGGCAGCCCGCTTGAAGGTCGCTTTACTGGAGTCGGCTCTGCTTCCTGCATCGACCTCAACCACAATGACCACTTTCCCATCGACGGTATCGACAGCCGAATTCGCGGTCCCATCAACATCGAGGCCGTCATCCGATATAGCTCGACCAGTATTGAAATGACAGGTTCCGACACAGTCTACGGCATTGATGCCAGTCAAGAAGAAAAAGAAGGATAAGTCAGAACGACGCCACTGGGCTCTATCTGCAGCGACTGGTAAGCCTTCAAGCAAGGCCCCTACCTCAGACTCTGACCCAGTAGCACCCTCATTAGATTCTACCTCGGTACCAATAACTTCTTTGATAGTGCCTCCACCATCTGCGGAAGTGACCACCATCAATCTTCTGGATTACCCCATCAGGCAACCACATGAGGCATTGCCAGACCACATTCTGGAGGCTCAAGAGTTCCTTGAGACTGACCAAGAACAGCTCTATGCTCCATCACCACGACGCCCGAGCTCTCGTTCTCAATCCCGATCACCATCCGAGGGATCTCTCTCCTATGTCGAGGCTGATCCTCCTCATCCAGACAGGGATCATAGGCACAACTATTGGGCTCCGTCACCCTGATACAGATCCCCGAGACACAGGTCTCCTTGGTATGGATCACCCAGGCACAGATCTCCCATTTCGACCCGCTGGGGATATGCTCCTCCGATGGCCCCGTGGGATCAACACCGTCCTCCCTATCAGTACAGTGGTTACCCACCTTTGACATCAATGCCCTGGATTCCCCCAGTCACCCACTCTGACTGGGACAGAGACTCCCATCGGGCTTAATCGCGATCACCAGCAAGATCACGTCCACTGCCCTCAGCATCACAATCTAGACCCCCTATCCAGACTGTGGACCAACAACATCCTGCTCCTCTGGCATCGGCACTGAACGCCACCGAACCACCAACGGCCACGGCATCGAAACACTCCGTGCGGGACCCACGGTCGACACAGATGGCCCTCATCTGCGTGACTCCATCTCCGGTTCAGTCGATACAGATGGAAACAGCACCTGTCTCTTCCTTGTCTGAAAGGGATTCCGATGGCAACCAGTCCGACCATAGCTCCCCGGTCGATCCTTCACCAAAACCAGATGTGGCAGACAATTTGCCAATCTTCTCGTCAGAGGACCTTACCTCTTACGGAGATTTAATTAAAAGAATGGCCCTTTCCCTTGGCCTCCCTATCGTACAACCAAAGCCTGCTATAACTGATCTGGTGTTCGACATCGTACAAATGGGCACCTCCACTTCCATTGCACTGCCGATGTCTGCGGTTCTCTTCCAAGCCGCCAAATCGGTATAGGATAAGCCCTTGTCGACACCAGTCTCTACCAGACACCTGGATCATATGTACAGGGTCCAGGAAACTGATGCTGGGTTCCTGACAAACCATCCACACCCCAACTCGATGGTCATCACCTCCGCTTCCAAGTCCAGGAGGACACACTCTACCCCTGTGGACAAGGAAGGGCTCAAACTCGACACCTTCAGACATCATTTTTACTCAGCTGGAGCTCTGGTGCTGAAAGTGACCAACTATTCTGCCTGCATGGGAAAATATCATTACGCCCTGTGGGAACAGCTTTCGGAAGCCATCAGTTTGCTCCCTGAGGACCAAAGACTGGTTGCCAGGAGGTTACAAAAAGGAAGGCCTAACCCTTGCTAAACAGCAGGTGAATACCTCCAAACGTGCTTTAGACACCTTCTCTAAAACCATGATGTCCGCCATAGCCCTGAGGCGTCACTCCTGGTTATGCTCTACCATGTTGCAACAAGACACCAGATCCCTGGTCGAAGACCTCCCTTTTGATGGAATTGGCCTGTTTCACACCACCACTGATTCTGTCCTCCTGGACCTTGATAAAAGCATCAAGGCTTCCCACACACTAGGGGTGTCTTCTAGCTCCCAGCAATCTAAACCAAGAAATTGGTCTAGACCCTGGTCCCAGAGGTCATCCAACAGGAGCTCCCCGGATAGATCCTGGTGCCCGTGTACTTCCCCAGGCATGCAGAAACAATCCTACACTCCAAGACAGAAATTCTCACCAGCCCAACAGTCCGGCTGCACCAAGCAGTCCTGGCAGACCAAGCAGGGCATTTGACTTTATCCATCCTGGCCCACTTCACACTCGTCTTGCCCCCTTCTTTCCTATGTGGAACAAAGTAACGTTGGATGCTTGGGTCCTTACCATTATTACCAGGGGATACCTCATCGAATTCCTCCAATTCCCTCCGACCTCAACCTTTGTAACCACCGTACCTTCCAATGTGCTCCTTCGAGAAGTCAAGGTCCTCCTCGACAAGGACGCCATAGAACCCATCCCCACTCACCACCAATGCGAGGGTTTCTACTCAAGTTACTTTGTGGTACCCAAAAGGGACAGCGGCACCAGACCCATCTTGGATCTTCAAGGCCTCAACCTATTCATCCAATACCGCTGGTTCCAAATGGTGACACTACGCTTCATCCTCCCCCTACTATGCAGACAAGCATGGATGGCCACCCTTGACCTGCAGGATGCCTACTTCCATATTACCAAATGCCCCCCCCACCGGAAATACCTCCATTTCGCCATTGGGCATCAACATTTCCAATACAAAGCCCTACTGTTTGGCCTCTCCACAGCTCCCCACGTCTTTACCAAGACGATGGTTGTCATTGCAGCCTTTCTCCGCCTGCAAGGAATTACTATTTTCCCGTACATAGACGACTGGCTCATAGTGGCAACTTCCCCTCAGGGTTTGCTGACCGACATATCCGTCACGCAAACCGTCCTGAAGGATCTGGGCCTAATGATCCACGAGGACAAATCTCATCTCATCCCCTCTCAGAGAGTACAGTACATTGGGGCGGAACTAGACTCCATATCCTTACGGGCATACCTTCTGGAAGACAGAGTACCACCAATAGTCACATTGGCCTCACACATCTGCTCCGATCCCGACTCTTCGGCCCTCCTGATCCAATGACTATTGGGACACATGGCCGCCACAACGGTGGTACTGCTTTTCACAAAACTCAAAATGTGCCCTCTCCAACTATAATTCGTCCATTCCTTTCATCCACAGCGAGACCCACAGAACCTCCACCTCTCTCCTCCCCAAGATGTCCGAGACTCTCTCCTCTGGTGGATTCTACCATCCAACCTCCTCCAGGGAGCCCCCTTCCATCTCCCATCACCGTGACTCACCCTAACCACCGATGCGTCTACATGGGAATGGGGGGCACACCTGACCGACCACAGCACAGGTGCTTGGTGGGAACAGAACCTGAGGTCCCACCACATCAATTATCTCAAACTCCTGGCAATTTTCTTCGCTCTTTGAACCTTTCTACCATTAATGAAAGGACACTGCGTGGCCATCCTCACAGACAATACCACTGCAGTGTGTTATATCAACTGCCAGGGCGACACAATCTCCCGCAGTCTTTGCCAGCTTGCATTCTGACTTTGGGACTGGAGCACATCCAACGACATCTTCCTGAGGGCCACACACATTCCCGGCTCACACTTGCATGAGAAATCAACCTCCATTTCAAAGGTATATCTCTCAGGAAGAGTATGAGAATACACCTCAAAGAACACTCTCAAGAAGAACTTGAAATGCATTTCAAAGAGCTCTTACATCTACCGCATACGAGAACCACCATTCTATAAGACCAAGACTCCATTTCAAAGAGTCCCTTCTGTCTCTCTACACTGGCCCTCTTTCACACCTGCCCCCAACAATTCCAGTAAAGAGATTAGCCGCTTAGCAACTGATCGCTGTCCATCAAGTGACCTGGCCGAAGCCATCACGAGACCAGAGATTGGCGCCAAGAAGACTGACCAGTTGGCCAGGTGTTAGCTCCTGATTAGCATTTTAGTGTTGCAATATTGCCCACTCCTTCCTGCCCCCTCCTAACTATGACACTAACCAATAGTAAGCCTAGAAAGGACGGACAACCTAGTGGGTGTGACAGTGGGACGTGGTCAACGCACTCTGCCCAAATGCCACCTGATAAAAGTTCTTGCGCAAAGTTTTAGCTAGCTCTCCTAGCCCTTTTCCTACCCTCTTCGACCTCTATTAAGTACCTGGACTCCATCTTTAATCCCTGGTTTGCGCAGCCAGGACCGGAGCGTGTGTTTGCAGGTTCAGACCTCGCTCCCTAGACCTTCCAGTCACCCTTCCTCTATTCTTCTCATGGAAGAGACTCAACCTCTACCAACCCAGGTAACGTGATTCCCCCTCAACGATACTCCTGCTAATGCAAATGTGCTATTTTCTATCTGATTTCCCCTAGACTTCTGTATGTATGTGGTTTTATTATTATTCCTTGTATGCCTAATATTTTATAGTAAACATCATTTATAGAAACCGCTTCGCTTCACGCCTATTTACTTAGAACTACCGGGGAGGTGGGATCTTGGTATAGTTGGCAAGAACCCATTATAGTGCCGATTGCTACACGTAAACCAGAGCCGTCAGGCCAACACCTGCATACTCCCACCCTTGCCTTCCCTGGGTTGCATGGATGTGCAGCAGGCAGGCAGCTGCTTTCGGCGATCTCTCTCTCTGTCCCTGTCTCTCTCTCTCTCTCTCTGACTCTCTCTGTGTCCCTCTGCATGTGTGTGTGTCTCTGTGTCCCTCTGTGTCTCTCCCTCTCTCTCTGTCCCTATGTTCCCCTATGTGTCTCTCTCTGTCCCTCTGAGTCTGTCTCTGTCTGTCTGTCTGTCTCTCTCTGTCCCTCTGTGTGTGTGTCTTCCTCTCTCTCTCTCTCCCTATGTTCCCCATTTGTCTCTCTCTCTCTCTCTCTCTCTCTCTCTCTCTCTCTCTGTCCGTCTGTGTGTGTGTCTTCCTCTCTCTCTCTCTCCCTATGTTCCCTATGTGTCTCTGTCTCTGTCTGTCTGTCTCTCTCTGTCCGTCTCTGTGTGTGTCTTCCTCTCTCTCTCTCTCTCTCCCTATGTTCCCCGTGTGTCTGTCTCTGTCTGTCTCTGTTTGTGTCTTCCTCTCTCTCTGTCCCTATGTTCCCCTGTGTGTCTCTCATTGGGGCTTATTCCCCTCCTCCCTGCCCCGAAACTTGGTGGTGCTGCTGCAGCTGTGCAGCGCAGGGATCCCCAGGCACCCCCACATGCTGGGCGCTGGAGCAGGGCCAGGCTAGCCGTGGAGAGCCCCAGCCTGGCGGGTGTGCACATCGCTCTGTCTGCCGGTCCCTGCAGCCACCCCCCCAGATGGCCTTCTTGCTGCCCACAGCCTCCATTGTGAGTAAGGAGTCCCATGCTGGACGAGCGTTCTTGCAGTAAATATCTCTCAGTGTCACTTATCTTCTCAGTGATTAGACTGAAACCCTCAATGTTCTTTGGGATAGTTTAGAAACTAGGTAGTCTTCAAGGTTTCATAGGATTCTGCCTTAATCTTGATAATCATTTGTCTCATTAAACTGATTCTAAAAATAAATGTGCTTGCAGCTATAGATGATATGAAATTAGCGCAATAAATAAATTGAATAAAACTACCACTATTTTATTTAATTTATATTTATTGATTTTCATGATACAATTTATACCTTTTCTTAAATGCAAAGTTAACTAATGAATGCAATCATTTTAAAAGGTGCTGCCCTCTGCTAACCCCCTCTCCCACAAAATGGCCCCCGAGCCAAAACAATTGCCCACCCCTGATTTAGACAGGTTTTACTTGTACCACTGATGTACTACCGTTTCGTTGAGCCCATTGCTTCTCTCAATGAAGCATTTATAAACTGGATTATCCATCTATCCAGCCCCACCCCTAGCCACTTTAAACAATCAGTAGGGGTCAGGGTCAGGCCAGCAAGTTGCCTGGCTTCACCTCCCCAGGGTCAGGCCAGCAAGTTGCTGGCCTCACCTCCCCAAGGATCTTGGCCATATCCTCAGATTACAGTTGGAAAGTATTAATTAAGCTAGGACAAGTAATAGCCATGGTGTCAGTCAAAATTAATATTGAGAGTAATTCTAAACAGGTCTACTCAGAAATGTCAAAGCAGGCTATGCTTTAGGAAGGGGCCATGTGGTAGAACATGTGCCTGACATGCAAAAAGGTCCCAGGTTCAATCACCAGCATCTCCAGTTAAGGATGAGGTAGTAGGTGATGTGGGAAAAAAATCTACCTGAAGAGCCACTGCCAGTCTGTAGACAGTACTGATCTTGATGGACCAATGGTCTGATTCAGTATAAAGCAGCTCCATGCGTGTGTATTCTTTAAGATCTGTCCCAATTCAGCTTGGGAGGCAACACGTAAAAGCCCTTAATAAGTACTTAGAAAAGTTCCAATGAACAGCATTTTGTTCAGCAGATGCAATGATGATGGTGAAGTTCCTTTTCTTTGCTCCTGTCACTGAAACAGAGTAGGCACCCGAACAGGTTTTAGTCCACAAATGGTGGATTTAGCACAAGTTTGTTTGTTTGGCTCTGGTGTTTCATTGCCCCATTTCCTTAAGGGATCAAGTAGCTCAATGGAACATGTTCAGGATAAGTCACTGATGTTATATTTTATTAGTTTTAAAATATTTTCATTTGGTTCAGCTTGAATCTTTTTGAGAAAGACAGAGTATAATGCAGTCCAATAAATAAGACCCAGGGTTGATCCCATTTCCAAGGTCAACCAGGGTTTTGCCAGGACTGCCAACCATGTCAACCAGAAATTTCCCCTAAGTTGTCTTTCATACTTCAGTAGACCAAAATGTGGCAGATTGGCTTTTATTTCTTTACTATTTAGAAATGTTTGCCCATTCCCCCAAAATAATCTGAAGTAGTTTACAGTAGATCAGAATTATACATTTCAGCACCAGATAATAATCATGCTAAAGATAAACTAGGGAAAGAGCCTTGTGAGAACAACAAGTTGCCTAATCAACACTTCTTAGTCTATGACCTTCATTGAGGGTTGTACATGTTCTTCAGGATGTGAGGAGGGAGGGAGCTATCTGGACTTCCTTCAGAAGACCGTTCCACAGTGAAGATCAATCACTGTGAAGCAGTGACCCCATACTGAAGCCAATCCTATTTGGTGGATTGATAGAATCAACAAGAGGGATTTATTTACTGACCTAAGCTGGCAAGCAGGTATGCATTGAGAGAGTACCTCAAGTACGTGGGTCCTAAATCATGTATGGCCTGACATGCACTTGAAAACACTGAGGCAGCCTGTTCGCAGGGAGGGCGGGGTATAAATTTAATAAATAAATAAATAAATAAAATAAAGCTGTTTTAATACTAGCATAATGTATGATCATCAGAAAACCAGCCACAACATTTTACCCTAACTGAAGTCTCTGGGTTACCTTTAAAAGCAGCCCCATGTACTATGTATTACAACAACTCATGCAAGAGATTGCAGATGCATGGACCAACATAGCGAAGAGTATAGCCAAGTCTAAAAGAGGAAACAGCTTACACGGCATATGAAAATGATAGAAGGTGCTTCTAGTCATCTCACCAACCTGCTCCTCCAACAACAGAGCTGAATCAAGGAGTATCTCTGAGCTCTTTACATGATACGACAGGGATAACTTTACTTCATCCAATAAGGATAGATCTGGTCTTGTTGCCCTGCAAGGTGCTTATGTGCTCTTATAGACATAAAGTCTATAAGTGTTAACACTGGACTGTGTTGTTGAATGTGTAAAAGAGACTGAGATGCAGTTGACCAGATCGTGATGCCAGCTGTACACACACACAAGCCGACGCCTAAGACGATGTGCCAGTGGTTCCTGAGGTCACCAGCTCCCAGAGACTTCCCTTAACACAGCTACTTACACAGAAACAGCCACCCGCCATTGTGGCCTGAACATGTGCTTTCAGATGCCATTAGCCATGTTCTTCTTCTCCTTGTCGCAGACAAACCTCTCCCCCTCCAACATTTCTTGCTCCAGAGTAATAAAGAGGACTATTTCCTCCGTTTACACAGACAATGGACTTGGCTCACCAGAAACTGGTTCTGCAGCTCAGAGACATTAAGCTCTTCACCAACACAATGATGCTAGCTGATGAAGTCTTTTCCAGGGCCCCACCCCCCAGTATCTCTGTCACAACCAGGTAGAGTGTAATATTGCCCACCCCCTTAAGCCCCTCTCTTCCAGTGGACAGGACTTTTGGGGTGGACCATAAGGGGTGGTCTCAGGGGAGGCCAAGCCCTCCCCCAGAGCCCCCTAATAAAAGAGGGCACACAGCAACTTGCTCTCTCTCTTGCTTCAACTACCTCTTACCCTACCCTACCTCCACGGCTCTTGGTTGTGCAGCCAGAATCTCCACGTGTTGCTGCAGGCTCAGGATACATGCCCCTAATACACTCCTAGCCTCCCCTTATTTTTCCAGTGGGAACACAACATCTCTCTGGACAGGTAATTATTGCCCTCGACGAATACCAATGATATTCCTGCTCATGCAACTGTCTCTTACTCTATCTGATTTTCTAGGATCTGTATAAGTGTGTGTATGCATCTGTGTTGTTTGACTGAGAAATAATTTTTTCAGTATATAAGGTATTTTATTACTGAAACTAGACTCCTTGCTTATTTTCTGGTTTGTCTGGAGGAGGCAGGACTTCTGTATATATTGGTGGTGACCCGTTTTGCCTATTGCTAATTAATAAGCCTAGAGCCGGCTTGCTGGCTAGGCGGGATATAAGTCGAAACAAACAAACAAATAATAAATAAATAAATAAATAAATAATCTATAATTCCCCAATATTAATAAGAAAACAAGGCAATATGGCTAACAATCTCCCTAATGATTCCATCTTTTCTCCTTGCATCACCTCTTGTCTTGTCTGCATTCAGTTATGCAATGTTCACTCTCATTTCACCACCTCATATGCAAGCACTGATCTATGACAGAAACCACAGAATCCAGAGGTCATGTTAAAGAAACAGAGTGCTGAGTGGCATCAGCACATTAAGCCAGTTGAGAGCCAGTTTGGTGTAGTGGTTAAGTGTGCAGACTCTAATCTGGAAGAACCGGGTTTGATTCCTCACTCCTCACTTGCACCTGCTGGATGACCTTGGGCAAGCCATAGCTCTGGCACAGCTGTTCTCTCAGCCCCACCTACCTCACAGGGTGTCTGTTGTGGGGAGGGGAAGGGGAAGGAGTTTGTAAGCCACTCTTACAATCAGGAAGATTGTAAGAGTGGAAGATACAATCAGGAAGATTCAGGAAGCTACCTGAACTTGTTAATAAATTGAATTCTGGACTAAACAACTGTTTTATTGGAATTTTCTTTGAGTATTTGTAAATTTGTATTATATCTATCTATATCTATATATTCTGTATTTTATTTAGTTGTGATTTCTGTAATTTTGTAATGGCTTATGGCTAAACACAATAAACTGACTATGGATTCCCTGCCTTTTATCCAGCAAGCTTTGGTAGGCAGAAGGGGGTTGTGAGTGGGAGCTATTTGTCTTATTGCCGGTTACCTGTGAATCTCTAGATAAAGATGCTAATAACTGTTATTGGCCCACCACCTTGGGGATTCTATAGGGTGGAAATAAAATATAGAAATGTTTTAAATAAATAAATAGTTTAAATTCCAATATAATTGAATGTAAACATGATGTGTGCCTAGTCACAGTCTCCCCTGATTTTTTCATTCAGGGTTCTGGTTTGGCTTTGGGGCAGAGACAGTTTTAGTAGCTCTATTCTAGTATATGATTTGGGATTCAGTAAAGATTCAGGTGTGTGTGTGTGTGTGTGTGTGTGTGTGTGTGTGTGTGTGTGTGTGTAAAGTGCTGTCAAGTCACAGCCGACTTGCTGATACTAGCAAGGGGCATTCAAGGCAAGAGATGAGCAGAGGTGGTTTGCCATGGCCTTCCTTTGCAGAGTCTTCCTTGGTGGTCTCACTTCCAAGTACTGATCCTGCTTAGCTTCCAAGATCTGACAAGATCAGGCTATAGTAGGCTGCCTTCTCTTCCATTCAGTCATGTATTCCAGGTTAATGCTCTTCTAGAAGTTTTACAGTATAATCTTAGCATTACAGTCCTTCTAAATCCATTGAAATCAATGACCTTACAAGAGTTTTAAGACCCAAACATTTAGGACCACAGGACCTCAAAGACCAGCTTCCTGAACATTAATATAAACTGGTGAGACAATGCTTTATGTTTCTCTGCCCGGTGAAGTTTGGCAGATGGTTCTCTATGGTTGCTTCAAGGCTGGAACTTCTTTCCCTGTGAGGTTTCCCTCTTAGTCTTCCAGAAGACTCACAGTTGTTATTCAAGCAAGCTTTTAATTTAAATTGTGTGATGTCCTGTGTTTTTTTAATTTTAATTTTAAATTTTGTGATCTGGTGGTTTTAAATTTTAATTTTATGGTCATATAAAACATTTAATTAAAATACTGCAAACCATGGAAAAGGCACATTTAATATTTTAGCTACTATAAGCTACTTTGAGGATCCCTTAGCACAAACAACTACAAGAACCAGGATATAAATAACCTTTGTCTGAATTGGCTTGATTTTCTTTTTTGAACCCCCCCCCCCCTGTAATGGTTATCTTGACATTCTTATCATGTGGAATTACAATCTGAGATGTTGGCACCCAGTTCACTGATTATATTGCTAAATCCATTGCCACATAACGTAATAGTCAATGTTTTCTCTATGCATGTGAGTAACAACAAAGGGTATTTAACTCTAAAAACTTCTCAAATAGATATTTTAAAATGGATTTAATGCTATGACTGAACAGTTTTGTGAACTTAATCATATAGGTAGGCTTCCTTATTTTCTGTTTTTTGGTTAAGGGGAGAGCTGGAACTACTACAGCACAAGGCAATTATAGTGAACTACTTACAGACTAGAAAAAGAGGATTTTGTCACTAGATGACATTGGATAAGCACTTATAGAAGATTTTCTGAAAGACTTTGAAGAGGAACAACTTTAATCTAGCAAAAGACCCTTGAAAGTCCTTTGTAGCATTTGGAGGTCTGGGTGGTCCCACCCTACCCTTTATTTCCATTCTAGCCCTAAACAGTTTTTACAGAGTGCTTTTCTTGGAACTTCTACCAAGGTACTATAGCACGGTCTCACAGCTGCTTCTGTGTAGATGTTGCTTTTATGTCCTCATTGTCTTTCCAAATCTGTCAAAAACTAGAAACATTTTGTAGCAAATGCTGAGTACGAAATGGACTGATTTAAATCATTCTTCACCCACTGGACTGAAAGGGTTGCTGTTGGAGACCAGTTGTCTTCAGCATGTGAGTTGTCCTGTAGGGTTGAGTGTTATTCAACCTCAATATAAAACCTTTAGGAGAAATCATTCATAGCTTTGGAACTGGATGTCATCATCAATATGTGTCTGAGGCTTCAGGAAAAACAGCAGATATACATTGGCATAATTAAGTAGGACTGGTCAGAAAATCCTGAAAACTATAATGTGTGTATTTATATACCTAATCAAAACCTACAAGACAGAAGTAAATAACATTATTCATTTTTGACCCAAAATATAGTTTTCTTCAACTACCCTTCAAGTCAGATAATAAAAATGTGCCCTTGGCAGTAAGTCCTGTTGAATTCAACTGAACTTATTACCTAATTAAAATATGTTTAGGATTACAGTTGAATGAACTGTTTCCTGGAATGAAAGTCCCATCATTTTATCATCAAAAGACAAGAGAAATTATCAGCCATCTTCACTGGCACCTCCAGGAAGTCAATATGTCATATATGAGATATAAATGGAAGGAAAAGCTGCTGTTTCCCTTTTAGAAAGCTGCTGTTCCCCCTTTTGCAGCAGATAGTTGGGACAAGTTATGAAACTAGGGCTGAGGACAGACTTAAGTTCTGCCGCGCCTCCATGGTGCGGCAGAACAAGGCAGGGGGAATTGCCCCCGCTGCATGGCGTTCACACGCTGCCGCAAGGAAGCCGCCCACAGCGTCCAGACTGTGGGTGGCTTCCGGCGGCGGCAGTAGAACGCCGCACGGCTCCCCTGGCCCGGCACGCATTCACACCCGCCGGAAGCGGGTGGAACTCGTGCGCAGCAGCCAGGACACCACTTTGAAGTGGTGCCCCGCTGCTGCGGGAGGAGCGTGGTGCCGGAGGCGTTGCGTCCAGGCCGCCTCCTCCGGGCAGATGTGGCAGTCTGGACTGTCGCTCTGCCTCTGCTTTTAAAGCGGAGGCAGAGCGGGCCAGGCTGCCAGTATGTCCTCAGCGGTATCAGCAATAATACCAAATCAAGGAACTTATCCAGTTCTGTTGCAGTCCCTCACTTGTATATCTAATTATGGCTGACATAGCTGTTATGCTGGAGACAGATAAACAATATTTTAATGGTTTTTTGGAGTGGTTTTAATACTGATAAGACTGTATGTATTAATTGCCTGTATTCTTTTCCCTGCTTCCTAAAGCCCTCTTTTTAATTTATTTTTAATTTATTTTGAGAACCATAATGTACTAAAATGAGAATGCAGAAATCATCTTGTTGTAACCAGTGGTAAATTTCCTACAAACCTGAATGTCTAAAGATAATAATTCTTCCCCATCTTCCTAAAAACATCTTTGAAAATAAGTTTTAAATAATCAGGCTTCCAAGAAATCTCAGGCTCCTCCCCCATCCTATTCTTTTTGCATTCTCTTTGCTCTTCCAAGAGATATCATGAAATAAAGTTATTAATATTTGCTAAAATTTAGTAAAGGTAAAGGTTTCCTTTGCTTGAAAGCCAGTCAAATCTGGCTCTAGGGAGTGGTGCTCATATCCATTTTCAAGCCGAAGAGTCAGCGTTGTCTGAAGACGTTTCCGTGGTCATGTGGCCAGCATGACTTGATGCCAAGGCACACGGAATGCCGTTACCTTCCCACCACAGCAGTACCTATTTATCTACTTGCAATTTCTTGTTTTTGAACTGCTAGGTTGGCAGGAGCTGGGACCAGCCATGGAAGCTCGCTTCGTCATGCAGCACTAGGGTCTTGAACTGCCGAGCTACCGACCTTCTGGTCTGCAGCTCAGCATCTTAACCTCTGAGATCTCAAATAATCTCTCTTAGTGTAATGTAATGTTATACAGAGTTCTGATACAACGTGAAACCATGGGAGGGTTCTGCTATGGGTAGTGAAACTAGGATTTGTGTTGGGATTTTTGCTTTTAAATAAAGGTTGGGTGCACAGACAAGGAGCCAGACACCATGCTTAATTTTATAAAGAAGCATACGATTTACTGAAAACAATAGGGAAGGGAACTTTGGATAAAAATAACAGAGAATGCATCCTAGCTTCTAAACTTACATCCTATCAGTTACATAGCTAAAGCATAAGAGCAATGGCTACTTCTCTATCCTTCTTGTTGCTGAACACAAAGAGCCATAAACTTGTGAATACATGCATACAAAATCAAAGCATTTCCTACAAACAAGATGTTAACTGACCAATAGAAAGGTTACAGGTCATTTAATTGGGATAAACAACTCCCACAAACTTTCTCGCATTGACTAGATTAGACAACATATCCTGCTAACTAATAACAACATTTAACTCAGTAATGATTGAGATGTAAACAACTTGTAAACTTCAACAATTTGGCACACACACGTGATCACTGGATCCTGGCTTGTCTTGACAAATCTTTGCTGCTGTACTGTAGCCCTTACCTCCTCACTAGACACCCAGCTACTGTCCCAAACTGCATCATAGTACCCAACTGGGGGCAAAACTTTATCACATCATCAACTCAGTGGCAGTTTACAATACAAGGATAGGGATGCTTCTCTTAGGAATCTTCTTCCATCCTCCAAACAGTAAGCCACCAAGCTGCACTCTTGCTGCTTGGAGGCTTCCAAAGGAATCTGCCAAGCTTTTGTAGTAACCAGGGGTCCGTTGGAGCGGGAGCGCACAGGAGCACAGCTCCGGGAGTGAGGAGCCCAGGGGGCGGGCACATGATCAAGCCCCACCCCCTTCTCCGCTTCCCCGAGCAGTGCAGAGGCGCAGCGCCCCGGGGAAAGCCCTGCTAGGGTCTTTATTGTTTTTAATGTTTTGTTTTAATATTGATAATTTTATCATTGTTCCTTTTATGACTGTGTGCTGCTTTTCCAGAGACTTGCTCAAGGTGGCATATAAATTTTCTAAGTATACCATTTTTTATCTGGGCACACAGCACATAAGTACTGGAGAAATTTCACCAACCCTTCAGCAGCTTCCACCGTATCAGTTTGGTGTAGTGGTCAGGAGTTGGACTCTAATCTGGGAGAACCGGGTTTGATTCCCCACTCCTCCACATGCAGCTGCTGGTGTGACCTTGGGCCAGTCACAAGTTCTCTCAGAGCTGTTCTCTCATGAGCAGTTCTCAAAAGACCTCTCTTAGCCCCACCTACCTCACAGGGTGTCTTGTTGTGGGGAGGGGAAGGGATGGGTGGTGGTTCAAGTCTACTTGAAACCTGGTGGTTTCAAAGGAGCAAGAAGAGAATGAGGGTGTGTTCTTTACGCTTATTTTTATTGCACAAAGTATTGGATGGGGAAGGGAATGGAGGAAGAGCAGGTCAGTTTCACTCCCCTGTGGAGTGGAGCCTGAGGGGTGGGTGTTGCCTTCTGACACACTTCCGGTATGTTAGGGGGTGTGGCATATGCAAATGAGTTATGCAAATGAATTATGCTAATGAGCTCCTGCACCTCTTTTTCTACGAAAGGACACCTGGTAGTAACCTGTTCTTCACACAAACTAAGTAAATGAACTTCCAGCTGTTGATGTCAATGCAACACCCATACACAAATGCAACCAAATACATTCCAGCTCTGCTCCATGTAGTACATGATGCTTGCTGCAAGTACATCCCCACTCCTTTTAGACATATGCTCTGGCATGCTTTTAACTCTTGAAAATACCACCTGTCAACCACATATCTAGAATTTTCACACAGATTCCAAAGCACCAACAAAACTTCTTGAAGGGCCTGCAAGCCCCACACCAGTTTTCACTCCCAAAGAAGAAGAAGAAGAAGAGATTGGATTTATACCCCGCCCTTCACTCCCCAAGGGAGTCTCAGAGCGGCTTACAAACTCCTTTCCCTTCCCCTCCCCACAACAGACACCCTGTGATAATTGAATGGGCATATGTCTGTCACTTGAAAATATACTTAGTGAGACAGGTTTATGAAAACTATTGTGACCCTATATCTGTTAGCCTTTAAGGTAGTATAAGACTCCTTTTTGCTCTACATAGGTGAATCTATTTGCTTCCTCTACATTTTGTGACCTATATTTTAACCTGATTCAGATTTTGGGACTGTACATAGTAATATGTGTACTAGAATGGGATATAGTCTCTGTACCTAGTAAATTATTACATACTTTCATTGAATTATTTGGAAACAGTTCAGCTTCTTCAGTTTTTGTTGCTATACTCTTAATCAGATATAAATGTGCATGTTCTCCTTAGACAATTCTGCATTTCCACCTGAGTCTTAGAAAAAGGTAGATTGATCCCTAATCTATTGGGGAACAAAGATGACATTATCTTTGTTCATTCAGGTTTTGTTCAGAAACTATCAAATACTGCTTGTTTTGATCCATAGAATGATCCTTGTCCTAAGGTGCTTGTTCAGTCCCTTCACTTCTAGGCCTTTCAAAAGAAGATGCCTTCAGTGGTGGCTGAATTCACCTGATCCCTACTATGGAGTGCTAGGTTCATTCTTTATTTTATTCCCCTGTGTTTGATTTTTAATTGTTGTTTTTACTATTTATGCTGTTATATTGTTGCTCAGTGTTTCAGATCTTGTTGTCTTATACCTCTTTTTATGATCACTGTATTTTTAGATCATATTGTGATCCTCTGTATATATTTGGACTTTTGAAAGCTGACTAGAGTTTTAGAAAAGTTTTACTAAAGCTGAATCATGTACTTCTATGAACAAAACTAAACTTGAAGTGGTTGTGGATAAAATAAGGCTATTAAGATTGTTTGGGGCTATTCAGTTCTGTGGATCTCATCTAGACAGTAAATTATTACAACTGGATGGGTGTTTGTGGGCGACTAATAACTAATCGCCCTGCCCTAGATGGCTAGGCTAGCTCGATCTGCCACATCAGGGCAGCTAAGCAGGGTTGGCCCTGGTTAGTATTTGGATGGGAGAGCACCAAGGAGATGCCCTGTTGTTGGCCATCTAGAGGAACTGGCTGGCCACTGTATGAGACAGGATGCTGGACTAGATGGACTATTGGTCTGACCCAGCAGGCTCTTTCTTCTTATGTGCTTCTGATCAGGAGGCAGTGGCAAACTTTCTCTGTTAGTTTCTTCCCTTGAAACCCTACAGGGTCCCCACAAGTCCGCTGGGACTTAACAGCACTTTACCCCCACAATAGTTCAATCACGATTTCTATGCAGGACAGGAAGATACTAGCCCATCACACACACACTTCTTAGCATCACGCGAGAGTCGGGGGACTTTCAGGTCGGAGCGGGAGGGAGCGCTAACCCCCTTCTCCCACTGCCCTGCAAGAAGGCTACTTCGCGGGCTCACAAGCGCCGGCTACTCAGTCATTGCTACTGAGCGACGTCGGTTACAACGTGAGGGCATTTTCCATCACCACCGAGCCTGCAAAACAGGCTACATGCGAGCGCTTCAACTGTCTGCTGCTTTGAACGTTTCAAGGCAATTCGAGCTTGTGATAGCTCGCTCGAATAAAATGCCAACTCGGTACACAGCAATGGAAAAAGGGGAATTCTGCGCTAGAGGCGATTGGGGGGGGGGGGATTCAAAACAGCTGCTATCATCCTGCCTCTGTATAGTTACGTGGTTCTGTATTTTGGGGATAGGGCGTGTACAATTCTGAGCATCCTGTCTCAGGGCGGTGATCGTAGCACTGCAAAAGGTGCAGAAAAGAGCGATCCAAAAAACCGAAGGGGTGGTGGTGGTGCAGGTGCAGCTTCCCTAAGAGGGAAGGCAAAGGCATTTCTGCTTTTCAGGAAGAGGACTGAAGGAAAGAGGACTGAAGGTGGCTGTGATAGCGCTTTGCGCAATGATGCACTGGGTGTCAAAAGTGCGGAGAGGACTTTCCCCCTCCCACTCCCATAATATAAGACCTGGCTGACCCCCAGTAGAGTTGATGTGGACAAGCAAATTCAGGACAGAGCAGACTAAAGGGAGTGTTTTTTAAAAAAAATTCAAAGCGTAAAATTAACTTGTGGGATTCATTGCCCGCAGGATGGGAGGAGGTGGACTACTTTAGGTGGTTTTAAAGGGAAAACGAACTCTGTTCGTCAATTGCCTTGAAAACCAGACAGGGACGCCATAAAGCGGCTGCGACTTGACGTCAGTTTCCACCGCCATTAGACAGATTCATGGGGAAAGGTCCACTCCCTAATGTCCATTCTCTTTGAATGTCAGTGCTGGGGTGGGGCATGGGGAAAGTTTTGCGTGTTAAGAGGCCTTCTTGGGGCATATCGTTGGCCACTATGAAAAGGGACGTTGTACTAGATGGGCCCCTGGTTTGATCCAGCAACCTTGTTGTAGGCAACTCCTGTCGAAATCAGGATAAGTTCGCTGACGCCTCGTTAAAAACGTGCCGACATGGTTTATAGGTGCCGCAGCCCGGCGTTCTTTGCCTGAAGAGAGAGGCTTGGAGCCGCCTCTCCCTGGCCCCGCAGGCACAGAGAGAGAGAGACTCCCAAGTGACTGGATTTAATTACTGATGTCTTTACACTGGCAATTAGTTTAAATTTCCTAAAGAAACCGAGAAGGTGAAAATAACTCAAAAGACGGGGAAAACTTGAAACGAGTATGCAAGCACTTCTCAGATTGTTATTATTATTATTATTATTTTTGACCCAACACAGTTATACAGCTTTGGTCACAATCTGACTGACACTATAGAGCTATGCAGGGTAATAAAGGAGACAGTAGTGCTGTCAAATAAATAATGCGTTCCTGCACAGGACTCCGCACGATAAGTGATCCAAACGATGACCTTTGGTTGCCTTTTCAGTTCAGCTAATGCAATATTAATCCCTAAATCGGTGGCTTCCCTTAACTTGGACAAGCGATACAATCCCTGGGGGTGAGTCAAACGCTGTCTGAGTCGGCGGTCATGCCGCTTGAACCCTTCGCCCCCCTCCCCCTGGAGGCGACGGGGACGCTGAGCGATGCCAGCCAGGGGATGCTGGCCAAGGTCCACTTTTCTCTGCCTCCCGCGAAGCCGAGGTCGGGCCCTTCCCGGACAGCCACAAAGCTCGAGAGAAGAGCGCAGTGTCCGTCTGGCCGGCTGCTGGCAACCGGCTGCATGACCTGACCTGGGGTCCTCTGCCTTTGGAGCTAAGCGCCCTTACCTTACCCATGTGCCACTGTCCCTCCGGGCGGCTGCTGGAAACCTGCGAGGCGATTACCCGGCAGCCCAGCCTCCCCCGCTAAGGGCAGCGTTGGCCTCGGTCGACTGGCAGGCCCCTTTCCGGTTGGGGAGGGGGGACGGGGTCCTGAGCAAATTACGGGTTATCCAAAGAGTGTCTGCTGCTTGCCGAGCGGGCTGGCAGCCGGGCGGTGCCCCTGGGCGCCTGCAATTAGCGCCGGATCCCCCACCCCGCCGCCCACACCTTCGCTCGGCCTGTCTCCCCCGGCGGCTTGCCAAGAAGAAACGGCGGGGGAGGCTGCAGCCCCAGCCAGGCGCCCGGGAGCGCATCTGCCGAACTTGGAGAGGGCTCCCGCCTGTCCCCCGGGGGAGAGGAGAGGGGCGGGGATAGCGTCGCGGGCAGCAGCTTTCCGGTGGTGCCGGCCTGGCTGCGCCCTGTTGGGAGGCAGGCCAGGTTTCCAAGTGGCGAGGGATTTGGAGGGCTCCGGCGGCAGACGAGATCCTTCGGCGACCGGGGGGTGGGGAGGGAAAAGCCAGGCCCGGCTCCACCGCCCGCCGCCGGCCCAACCAGGCTGCTGGATGGGTCCCCTGTCTGGTCTTAAGAGGCCGACTTGAAACAGAATGTGTGCGTGCGGGGGGGGGGTGTGGGGTGTGTGTGTGTGTGTGGGGGATCCTGGCTGTGATTATCGGGGGGAGGCACAGACAGGGGGCCTCCCTCTTGACAGCAGCAAAGCCACCGCTCGGGGGGGGGGGGGGGTTGTCTCTTGTTCTGTTCCCCCGACGGCCGTCTGTGCGGGCCAACCTCTTGTCTTGGCGCTGGGAGGGGTGACCTGATCCGCCCGGAGTCGAGCTCAGCAGTAGGGCTTCGCCCGTGGGCCGAGCAGTGTCCCTGGCCCCCTGCGGGCGAGGTGGGGGCTGGGTGGGGGCTCGGGATGATGATGTGTGCTCCCACCTGGCTTGGCCACAGGGGCCCGGTGGGAAACCCGGGGCGAGGTCTGTCCCGTTCCCTCTTCCCTGCTCAAGGCAACGCCGTGGGAAAGAACTCGCCCGAGGGCGCCTGAAGGGAAGGGCACCCCCCCCCCCCACCCCGCCAGGGTCTGTTTCTCAGCGCCGGGCCTCGGGGAGCGGAAGGCGTGGCAGGTTCAGGGATTCTGGCGCTAACGCCCGACGGCAGGCAAGAACTCATTTCCGGATGCCAGCCGGACCCGACCAAGAAATGGTTCTGCTGCGGATCGAACCCAGTCTCTGAGCAAGCCCACTTTGCCCAGCATTTCCGAGAGAAGGGACAGAAAGCCCTGCCTGGGCGGGCTTATTGTGAAAGGACTCCGCGACTTGCCTTGGCTTTCCAAGGACCGCAGAAACACCGCAGCAAGTCCCGCCGTTCTGCGCCGTTTTCGCCTGGCCGCTGCCTCTGTAAATCAGTGGGTTAACTACAGCAGTAACCATTAACAAGCAGGCTTAAGACTGCTTTCAACCCTATTTCAAAAGCTGAAATTGCAGTCCATAGAGATGAAGCCATTCACCTGCACCAAACACCATTGTAAAAACTGTTCCCCCGGTCAGTTTGAAAGCGAGGGAAGCTTGAAAAATCACTTCTTCTACATGAGGAAAATCAGAATCACCACTGTTGGCATCGGGATTACTAGAGCAGCTTCCCAGAATGGAGCATCTTTACCTCTGAGAAAGCAGGAAATAGGCGCCCTCTGTGCCAAGTGAATGGATGCATGATACACACACAAACACAAATACAAGTCCCAAATTCGGTCCCTCTGTAATCAGTTAATACCTAGCTTTTAGTTAGTCCATGGATGGGAAACCCCCAGGGAACACTGGTTCCTAAGCAGAAGAGGGCGATATCAAACCAGCTCTGCTGGTCTGTAGCTTGGAATGCCTGGATAGAGTTGCCATGGGTCAGTTGTGACTCCACTGTGTCATCTTCTTCTTGTCTGCTATATTTTTATCCCGGTTCTTAGTTCAGTCTTTCAAAACAGTTTACAATAAAACTGCAACAGATAAGTATATTTTCTAAACCTGAGTTTTAGCTATACTATTAGACACAAGATTTCAGTGGGATAGTATCCAAGAAGTTCAAATGTGTTATTTTCTCCAGCCTTCTTGCTCTTCTAGTGAATGTTAGAACATTAATAATCATATCTATGAATATATAAGTCAGTCATCAGAATAGTGAAAGCTAGGCCTGTGCAATCCTAAGGAGAGTGGCACTCTTCTAAGACTTCAGTTGGGCTAAAAGGGTATAGCTCTCTTTGAGATTACATGAAACTCATTGAACCAAAGGAATGTTTATATATATATATATATATATATATATATATATATATATATATATATATATATATATATATATATATATATATATATATATAATTTAAAAAATTACGGAAGGGTTGAAAACAATTTCCCCTTACCCTCTCCAAATCCCCCCAACTTGGTGCAGGCCTGTGAAAGAAGGGTCATATTTGTGTCAAACAACAGGTATATAGTCTTAAAATGAACTGTTAGATATAAGTTAACTATTTTTGAGGTTTAAAGCAGTTTGAAGAGTCTATAAAGAATAACTAATGCACCATTTTGATATCAAAATGTTAATTGTGCTGATTTGCAGATATAATTTTATGGGATGTATAAGCTACATAGGTATGACTTCTTTCTTGTAACTGAACCTATTTGCCAAGTGAAAAAAATACTATGAGTTCTTAACTAATATTCAAATACTACCCCTTCCCCTGTACAGCTTTAAAAATGTGTGCTATTTGTTCACTTGATAGCATTCTGGCTATAACCACTTTGAGGTAATGACAGAGATCCCTGCTTTCAATATAGCGTGACACTGTTCAGAGCTGAACTGACTGTTAGAGAAGTATCATTAAAGATGCCTGCTTTCTCAACAATGGCCTGTCAAATGACGTGTCAACTATATATTAGCAGAGGCAGCCATGGAAAGCAGAACATGTTTGTTCTTTGACTATTTCAGTCCTAAGCACAAATCTGTGAGAAGATATTTGTAATTTTCTATACAACAGTACTAGGGATGGAATGTCAACATTTTCCAAAGCATGTTAATGAAGCTTATTTACATGCATTCGGATCTTAATTTGGCTACCACAATCCTATTTTCATACATTTTTACTCAGAGGTAAAGTCCACTGGTTGCCTCACAACTTAATTATGAGCAAGGGAATTTCTGGTCATAGTCCTAGATCTGTGAGTGCGATCAGACAGAGGTTCAAACCAGCAGTCTTTTGGTACAAAATCTAATTATCAGATCCTGTCCTGACTAGAACAGTCTGCTTCAGGCATACATCCCGCTGAGGACCATGCAATTTACTTCTAGATTGGGCTGTAGTTTTTGGTCTACAGCTTGAGTTTTTAGCCAGGAGCTAATGAAGGCTTCCAAATAATTACTATTGGGCCTGACCAAGTTTCTAAATAGGCCAGGTTTCTCCAGTGACAGAACCACACTGGTGTCTGCAAAGCATTTTCCTTCAATGGAGACTACCTATTATTTACTTCCAGAGAATCACGGAATCAGGGTTAGCCGTTGTGCTTATACTTTTCCAACCTATAACTTCAAAAATAAGGAACACAGGAATTTATCCCTTTAATAGAATGTGCCAGTACAACAACATATAATTAGCCAAGGTATAAAAGCTAAGTTTATGTAAACCAGGAACTCTGGAATTAGCTGAAACCTCAATAACAAATACATTTACTGAGGTATCAGCACCGGTGAAAAAGATGAATAAATAAAAGGGGTATGTTTAGTATTTGGATGCTTTAAAAAATGTCACACAAAGGTATAGATTTTCCACCACAAATATCAAACTGATGGATTGATCTGCCATCTAACAAAATCTTTAAATGGGACTCCAGAAGATTTTACTGTAACCAACACAGATTAAAATCAAGTACTTTGATCAAAGTGGGCAACTTGTTGGTCAATTACACTTCAGTTCAAGAGAAGGTGCCCTTAAAAGTGCTGTTAGAAGATTTATAATGTACACACTTCTATTATGTTAGCCACAGATTTCTTCAAGAATAAAAGTCCCTAAACATCTTCAACAGCACAAATAAGCTAACAAATCACTTTTAATAAAAATGATGATACACAGTTGGGCAGTTAGAAAGCTTCAACAGCAGTGCACAAACCAGCTGGGACTCAATGATCCAACCAAAAGCAAAGCTCAAAAGGTGACATCTAGACATGTTTGTTTGACCATTTCCTTCTCTCACAGAATCTCTGTGTAAAGTGCTCATTATGTATTTTTTTTAAAATAAAGCTTTTGGAGATGCTTTCCATTTCTCAGTATTTTGTTTACAAACTCAAGGGAATAAATACACACTAAAGCCACATGTATAAAGAATCTATATGTGCAAGTAGAGACAACAAAGTGACTGTGATAAGCTTTACCCACAACAACGACTTAAAAATGGGTTCATAATTGATGAGATAGTGCTTGCACGTTTATGCAACAGCATTACAGCAAATGCATAGGCCTCACTAAAGAGCTGTATGTAAAATGTTTTGCTTCATTGTCTTTACATTCAAATGATAAGTTACAAAATACCTCTCCAATTAAACAAAAACCACCACTTTACTCAGCACCTGCTAATGTCTGTCTGTTTACTGTTTAATCCCTTGTTGCTTGGTTTATCAATGCTAATAACTTTGGTCCCCTTTTCCAGAAAAAGTTGCAGAAGCTGAGGTTCCATGTAAACCAGAGAAGGTTACCAGAACACACATCCAAAGTACACATGTGGTCTTACCCTTCCATAATTCATATTTCAGTTTGACAATGCATTTGTTGGTAGGAAATTTCATTGTATTGTTTCACTGTGTGAGATTTCCAAAGGTATAGTTCACGAAAGTGTGACATGAACATCCAGTTCCAGACTAATCTGTTGGGTTAACCTGGATCTTAATTTTATGCCACCCTGACTTAGTTTTGATCAGCCTCTTCCTCAGTTATATACTAGTTGCTTTTTCATATGGTTCTTTGTCCAGCATTTCAACTTGTCTGTTGTCATGTTGGAGTTCATTCTTAGGAATAGGCAGTGTTAAAATGTCCATAGGTATTTCATAGGGCCTACTGAAGTCAATGGCATCACTGCTACCGATGTAATCAACACTGCACTCATAAAATGCCATCCTAAAATACTTCCTTGCTTTCTGAAAAATGCCATGCATTCTTCCAGTAGCCCTTCATTCTAAAGCATGTTTACTTGGGAATAAGTATTACTGATTTCAAGTGAGGTGTTAAGGGTTATAATTTGTCACCAGATACATGGCTTAGAGGTGGCAGCTTTATATCCTTTTCCTTTTCTCTGTTAACTTGCTAACCAAGGAAGGATGTTAAGGATTGCAGTTTTAGTTGTGGATATTGAGGGGCTGGGGCTTATTGCCGCACCATTTAGACTCTGAACAGAATACAACTGTTAGTGTTTGGCTCTCAGGATAGCTGATACAATTAACATATTTATCTTGTACTTGTGATAACTAAGAGTTAAACACAGAAGTTCTTACCTCAACCTGGCTGTCAACAATCTGATTGTACAACAGTTGAAACTGGGATTTTAGAAGAGTTATGATAAATAACCCCCCCCAAGACTCCTCAATGTTTCCCCTTTAATACATTTGTCTCCTAGGAGAGGAGAGGGAAAGCAGTGTCAGTCTTTTACTTAAGTCCTTTTTCTAGGAATGTACCAAGGCAGAATGTAAGGAGCCTTTGCCTTCCAAGGAGTTTGGTGGAGTCTGCTCCAGGAGGGATGAAGAAGAGCTGGGCGAAGTGGGTGGGCAGAGCTGCTGATGTGGCCCCGGGTTGACTGCTAGGGCAGGGATGGTGGACGCTGGGGGAAGAGCCGGGGTGGGCTTGATTGGCACTGGAATGGCAGGCAGAGTCTGTGCAGATGGATGGCAGATGGCCTTCATAGGCATGCCGAAAGGTCCATACTCGCCTGGGGAGATGGGCACACCACCTACCGGCTCCATCATGCCTACGTGGGGCCAGACGGAGCTGACCATGGTGCTGATCTGTTGGCTCGCCACCGGATAGCCCAGGTGATGCATCACAGAAGCCAAGGGCAATCCACCACTCTGAATCACTCCCTTGTAGTCTCGCCCGATCAAGTTCTCAATTGCGAAAGGGTGCTTGAACCCAGATGCAGGGCTGTAGGGCTGGAACTGGGGCAGCTTTCCCACAGCGGCGGCGGCGGCAGCGGCGGCAGCAGCGGCAGCAGCCACAGTGGAGTCTGGATGCCCTTTGCCTGGTACGGGAGGCTGTGGAGGAGGAGGTAGCTGGTGGTGAGGGTGGAAATAGTGGCTCAAGTGTGGGTGTAGCACACTCCCTGTCTTTCCTGCTGGCATATGGGGCTCTGGCCGCGGCACCTTGAAGCGCTTTCTACGCCGAAGGAAGCTGCCGTTCTCGAACATGTCCCCACAGTCCGGATGCAGCGCCCAGAAGCTACCCTTGCCTGGCTGATCCGGCCGCCTCGGGATTTTGATGAAGCAGTCATTGAAGGAGAGATTGTGGCGCAGTGAGTTTTGCCAGCGCTGGGTGTGCTCGCGGTAGTAAGGAAAGCGTTCCATGATGAACTTGTAGATGTCGCTCAGCGGTAGCATTTTCTCAGCCGAATGCTGGATGGCCATTGCTGTCAGCGAGATGTAGGAGTAAGGAGGCTTCTGGTCACTGTATGAACTCTTGCCTGGACGAGGCATGGCACATAGTCACATACCACTCTGGCTACACCGTCTAGAAGGAACACACACCCAGATGCTAAGGATCCCGTCCCCTGCGCCCCTAGTCGGTTCTCGAGAGTTGTCACTGTTTCACAATATAAACATCAGTTGTGCTCAAAGACCACAAATCAGTCCAAGTTTTCACAGCACATCATCGCTCAACTCCCATATATTTCTACAGCGTTTCAAAGTGACATCCCAAACCTCCAAGTTGAGGCAATAAACAACAGACATTTCCAAAGTCCTTCTCAGCTTGCCCCCTCCTCAGCGCAAACTCTCTCCAGCAGATCTGTGGCACTACTGGGTAAAACACGGCTAGCAATTTTTCTTTTTTTTGCACTCCCACAGCTTGTCTGAATCACTTTCCCACGCACAGTTCCCCTTTTCCTCGCGACTGGCACTCCAGTTCAGCGCGCATTTACTTAAAAGCAACCCCCGTTCATTTCAACGCAATATCTGCCAAGCAAGAGTGTATAAAATCACGATCTGATCGTTTACTCAGGCAGAAAATTGCAACTTTGACAAATGCAAAGGCTTTTTTAAAAATCACCTTTAGCAACAATCTGAAATATGTAACCTAGCCAAACAGATCATTGCCGCCTTCCGGGCACTCAGTTCTAAACATGTTTATTCAGGAGCAAGTTCCATTACAGAATTAAATTTCAGCCCTTTCCCGGGGTCCCGTCACAACATACCCTCTCAGCTCAAACTGGACTTTTCTAGAGTTCAGTAAAGACGTTTAGGAAGCAGAGCTCCCCTGAGCAGCCGCGGGAAAGCTTCGGACTTTTCTCACCAGGGCTTGCAGAACGATCAACAAAACTCCAGTCACCAGTCACTTTCTTGTGGGATTCCAGATTAGTGCTGGAAGCAGTTTCCGGGATTTCAAGCGAACAGTTGGTTGGCTGGTGTTCCTGCGCAGGGCTTTGGGGGACCGTTGGATTCTTGCGAGGCAGAGACGGACAGACCTGGATCCCTTTTTAGAACAAGGCTGCAGAGTGTCCAAGGGAAGGCAGAACGCGCATCTGGAGCCTAGGAGAGGCTGAAGCGCTTGGCTGCGAAGAGGGGCGATGGTTAAAGATGGGATGGCAACATGGCACGGCAGCTGGTCTTATGGCTGGGCAGCTCAGTTTTGTGACGATTCCGACGCGGGATACTGAGACGTCCGCCCACACCCCCTCCTGATTCTTTAGCATCACGTGACAGTGACTTAGGGGATGCAAGAAACCACCCACCGCCTGTCTCCCCTCCCTCCTTAAACGGACAAGGAGGGATCAGGGACTCATGCAGGTCGGTGTGTGTGTTTGTGTTTGTGTGCGTGTGTGTGTGTAAATCACTTTTTTTCTCGCTGGCAGGCAAGAAAGCTACCGTACTCCTCAGACTCCCAAGCGCCCGGCGCTCACAGTCATTGCCACTTCATTGCTGCTGGTTTTCGCTCCAGCCGCGGAAACCAGTTCTCCCCACACTCCTATCCCAGAAACGAGTCAGCGTCCCACTATATGGCAATGGGTAAGATTCATGGCTAAGATTTATTGCTCTAGGATGCACTACTAGAAGAATTTTTAGTATAAAGCCCGGTTCTTTGAAGCGCCGCTGAACATACTCGGAGAGATTTCTGCCTAGAGATGCTAAAACTGAAACGGTTGTGCTGTGGACGAGGATCTGCTCAATACTCAAAGTCGTTTTGCTGAGATCAGTGGGACTTGATGGTGCAACGGTGTCATCCACAAGTTATTGGCTTGGGTGGATGAGGACGGCTTCCTCAAGTGTCGGCTTGGAAGTCAACCCTGTGAAGTTAGGGAGAACTAATTTTCAAGGCATGCCACATTCCACCCTACTGGAAACCCTGAGTGGGAAGCCAGTTCTATTTGAAGCAGCCCAAGTTAGTTGGGTTCCAGGTACAACTGTGTGGAGTGGAGTACTCTTCGAGGCCGGATTGCGGTGTTCTGTGCGTGGCATTCCTATTGCAAACCTTTCTCTGCATGATCTTTCCAGCCGTGATCCGAGAACAACAGTTCACAGGCGCCAAACCTGAAGGGACTGCCTGCTGCCAACTACTCTGTCTCGGTAGTAGGGGACGTAGAAAGCCCCAGGTTCAACCCACAACAGCTCCAGTTAAAAGGATGAGGTAATGGTGAATAGGTCTATACCTGCAGCGATCTTCCGGCCCTGTCTCCCTTCAACATAGGAACACACAGATACTCACTCCCACCTCACTGAAGTGCATTGCTGTTTACAGTGAATATTTGCTTAACATTGTCTTCTAGTTTGTTTCTTCTCGAAAGAAATAGAGAAGGTGAAAACATTTCGAAAGATATTAGGAAAATAGTATTCAGCCCAGTACTCAAGCACTTAAAAAAAAAAGTAGTCAAAGAGGTTTGGCCATCATCTGACTGATACCTCAGCTCTAAGCAGAGTGACATATGAAAGAATAAATGAGACACCCAGTGAATTGGTCCTGGCAATTAAATGCTGTGGCGCTCCTGTATTGGACTCCACACCACACGTGATCCAAGAGGTCTTTTGCGTTCAGGGAATGAAAAATTATAAACGTGTCAAAAGGAGAAACTAATTTTCCGTGCAAGGCAAATATAGGCACTTCTCCCATGTACGTGGGGGAAATTGGTATTTGAATGTTTCTCACCCTTTATGCAGCGCCTTTCATTCCCTTATTACATTTTCTTCAGAGACTTCATTCTTCTTGAGAACCAACTCTGAGTCACCATTCAAACAATAAACCAGCATCACACTGCCCATCTGTCTAAAGCAGAGCAAGACCCGATCTGGAGTTTGAAGACAAAGTGTGCATGTTAAAAAGAACCCCATATTTTGGGCAACGAACTCGCCCTGATTCTGCAGCAAGACACAGAAACTTAAGTTTGGTTAAAGTCAGCCATGTGAGATGCTAACAGGTGTATGGCTTAGGTGCCCCAGACGTTCAAATTGGAATGGGTTCCTATTTTCTAACTCCGAAGAAAAGCAGATGCGCTAATAGGTTGGTTTATATTCTCCATAAGTCAGTGAACTGTAGAATAAACACCACTTTTGATTTTGTTCTAATGATTCTCAGTATAGGATAGAATAACGTTCCACCACTTTAAAATGCAGTCTGTTTCGTGATTTCGTGTACAAAGAAAAAAATGGCAAAATCTATGCGCAATTAAACTCATTTTAACTGTGTGAATTTCCATCACAGCTTTTAGGACGTTACACGATCTTTCTCAACGCAGCTTGTTCCTCTCTCAGAGATCTGACAGTGTTGCTTCCCCCCCAGTTCTGTCAGGGGCAGGCTGAAATATGGCAATCCACATGAGCCAAAGGGGGAACGTCGGTATAAAATTCGCCCACTGATATGGCAACGGGCCAGGTGACATTTGTGAGTCTAAAGGACATTTCTATGAAAATAGGTTCAGGCGGGAGCCGTGTTGGTCTGAAGCAAGAGAACGAAGTTTGAAGAAGTGTGCATGCATAGGAAAGCTTAAGCCAGAATTAAACTTTGTTGGTCTTAAAAGTGCCGCTGGACTCGAACTTTGTTCGGAAGTTTCTATGAGCCTTCATTTATTTAAAATCCACTCGTGATTTATTTAAATTAATGAGTTATTTACTGCTGCTTAGTTTCCCAGTCTCTGCAATGGATTTTACGATATTTATTAACAGTCCTAAAATGTTCGGAAAACCGTGCACGATCTACTTGCGAAATGGCTGCCTCCTTAGAGGCATTTGTAGAAATGCAGTGACCAAACGAGGTGACTATATTTCTGGGAGTAGAGAGCATTGTTACTTGGTCCTAAATCTGGGTGTGTGTGAGGGGGTCCCATTAGCTTAGACACGCGGTGGGAAAATGAAACATTATTGTCTTACACCCGTGTGCTACTTACATCGCCTCCTGTTAAATCCATTAGTGCTGCAAATAAGGACGCAGCGCTGTTGGCGTACGGAGCTGCGGTTGCTGGCCCTGGCTGGTCTCTCCTTGCCTCCTGCGAAGTCGAGGTCGGGGCTGGCGGCGGGCTCTCCCCGACAGCCTCGAAGCTCTGGACGGAGGAAGGGTGTACGTCTGGCCTGCTGCGAGGCGATTACCCGGCAGCCCAGCCTCCCCCGCTAAGGGCAGCGTTGGCCTCGGTCGACTGGCAGGCCCCTTTCCGGTTGGGGAGGGGGGACGGGGTCCTGAGCAAATTACGGGTTATCCAAAGAGTGTCTGCTGCTTGCCGAGCGGGCTGGCAGCCGGGCGGTGCCCCTGGGCGCCTGCAATTAGCGCCGGATCCCCCACCCCGCCGCCCACACCTTCGCTCGGCCTGTCTCCCCCGGCGGCTTGCCAAGAAGAAACGGCGGGGGAGGCTGCAGCCCCAGCCAGGCGCCCGGGAGCGCATCTGCCGAACTTGGAGAGGGCTCCCGCCTGTCCCCCGGGGGAGAGGAGAGGGGCGGGGATAGCGTCGCGGGCAGCAGCTTTCCGGTGGTGCCGGCCTGGCTGCGCCCTGTTGGGAGGCAGGCCAGGTTTCCAAGTGGCGAGGGATTTGGAGGGCTCCGGCGGCAGACGAGATCCTTCGGCGACCGGGGGGTGGGGAGGGAAAAGCCAGGCCCGGCTCCACCGCCCGCCGCCGGCCCAACCAGGCTGCTGGATGGGTCCCCTGTCTGGTCTTAAGAGGCCGACTTGAAACAGAATGTGTGCGTGCGGGGTGTGTGTGTGTGTGTGGGGGATCCTGGCTGTGATTATCGGGGGGAGGCACAGACAGGGGGCCTCCCTCTTGACAGCAGCAAAGCCACCGCTCGGGGGGGGGGGGGGGTTGTCTCTTGTTCTGTTCCCCCGACGGCCGTCTGTGCGGGCCAACGTCTTGTCTTGGCGCTGGGAGGGGTGACCTGATCCGCCCGGAGTCGAGCTCAGCAGTAGGGCTTCGCCCGTGGGCCGAGCAGTGTCCCTGGCCCCCTGCGGGCGAGGTGGGGGCTGGGTGGGGGCTCGGGATGATGATGTGTGCTCCCACCTGGCTTGGCCACAGGGGCTCGGT